>JASJET010000484.1:0-600000 GCA_034092305.1 Diaprepes abbreviatus
AATTGGTTCTATTTTAAATTTTTCCGGAAATTCGAAATTAAAATTTTACATTTTTGTTTTTATTTTATTGTTAGTCTTTACTTCCTTATTATTGTTTCTGTCAGCTTTTAAGAATTACGTATCATTTTCTATTACTTACTTTTATAACGTTTATATTAACTTGCTTTCTTGTCTGGCCATTTGTTTAATAAAATTTTGAGAAATAGAAAATAGACTGTAGTATGACATCATGTTTGTTTGTCTTTTAGGTATAAATTTTGCAATCGATTTTAAACCAACTTCTCGATGAACTAGAGGCTTGAAACTTTACAGAACAGGCTGGCATTGCCATATTAACTCGCTTTCTTGTCTGTCTGTTTGTTTATTTATCTGTTCGGTACAAATTTTGCAATCGATTTTAAACTAAAGACTAAAAAGAAAAAGATAATATTTAAATAAAAATAAAATAATTGCTCCTAGCCACATACAGATTCGGGCGAAAAAGGCGTTTTGTGTCCTACTTCAGCGGCGTGCAACAGCTGACGCAAGCGGCGCGAAGGACGCAGAAATGTTAAATGTATTTAATAAGTAGTGAACATAACCCGATTCGCTCGATCCCCCCACTCCTCGACCTTGACCTTGACCTTGCTTCACCCCTCTTTGGCCCCGCCCACATGTCCTTGTCATTGACCTTGAAAATGCACGTGTGCTTTGGCCTTGGCCTTGTGTTCAAGGTTGTGAGTGTGTGTGTGTGACCTTGACCTTGACCTTGGTCGAGACGACCTTGACTTTGTTGAAGGTCACCTTGGGTGTGTGACCTTGAAGATATGTTACGTGGTTGGGGGTGACCTTGAATGGTTTTATATAAGGTATGGGGCAGTTTCATTCATCAGTTGGCTCTGACTTGTATAGGTAGTACATGTGTTAATATTTGACAAATCATGGCATATGTTTGTGAAAATTGCGGTTCTAAGTTTACTAATATTTATAATATGAGACGTTATCAAAGAGAATCGTGTGCGGCGAGATTTAATGAAGTGCCTGGAGGAAAACGGCTCCGAATTGAAGAGTATACATCGACGATTCCGCTAATTAATTGCGCTACATGTAATGTAGATGTTCCAATAAATCATATGTCGGTGCATAAACGAACACAACAACATAAAAATAATTCATGTTTGCCGGTATGTCATGGTGTGCAACTCGTTGAATGTGCCTTCAAAAGGAGAATTGCAACCTATCGGGTTAGCAGTGATATGGAGCATTCCGATTACGTAATGTTCTTTGCAGACATTAAATCCAAGGTGGTGAAACTTGTTAATAATTTATTGCGTGTGCATCATGCTTTAAAAGTTAACATGACAGCTGTTGGCGAGTACATGCTTCCATCACAAGAAATATTCAGTGAAAAATCCTTCAACACTGCTAATCAAATAATTAGTGTAGAAAGTGATTTGGATGCCGTTTACCATTCTTTCACCGAATTAATAAAAACGCAGGCGACAGAGTTCCAGGAGAAAGATTCAGGTATGGAAAAATCAAAACCCGATATATTAAACTGATTTTTATATATTATTTTTCTTGTTATAGGATGGGCTCTTGTGCGACTCACTTTCGAAATTTGAGCTATTTCGGGGGAATAATGCAGCTCAAGTCTTTGTGGATCGTATCGAGTGTGATTTAAGGGCTCTATACAACACATATTTAAAAGACATTAAGCCTATGAAACCGTTAACGCCTGAAGAAAAAAGGGAGTTTAATGATGCTAAAATATGTGGTATATGTGAAGGCCCTTTTGAAGAGGGTGAGATTAAAGTACGAGACCACTGTCACATAACTGGTGCAAAAAGATTTGGTGGTGCACATTCCGTTTGTAATTTAAATTATAAATTACCCTCTTTTATCCCTATCATATTTCATAACTTAAGCGGCTACGACAGCCATTTATTTATAAAAGAGTTATGTAAATATGGGGATAAAATTGGTGTTTTGGCTCAAAGTAAGGAAAAGTACATATCATTTACCAAAAGCATTTATGTGCACGATTATTTTGATAGTAAATGTGGAAAAGTCAAGAGGAAATATTTAAAGTTGCGATTTATTGATAGTTTTAAATTTCTGTCAACGTCTTTGGAAAATTTAGGCAGCGGTTTAAACGACGACGATTTTATTGAAACGCGGAAACATTTTTCAAATATCAACCAATTTAATTTGATGCGTCAAAAGGGTGTTTTTCCCTATAGCTTTATTGACTCTATAGAAAAAATGGAAAATACATGTCTTCCAAGTAAAGATGAATTTTATGATAATTTACGGGAAGAACATATTAGCGATGAAAGCTATAGAAGAGCAAAAGAAGTATGGCGCTTGTTTGGGTGTAAAACTTTGGGGGACTATTCGGACGTGTATTTAAAATCAGATGTGTTGCTATTGTGTGATGTTTTTGAGCAATTTCGGAATAATTGTTTAAAATTCGATAAACTTGATCCAGCACATTACTATACCCTTCCAAGTTTATCATTTGATTGTATGCTACGTATGACTAAGGTAGAGTTAGAGCTCTTAACTGATATAGACATGATACATTTTTTTAAGAAAGGTATACGCGGCGGCATAAGCCAGTGTACAGAAAGGAAGCACATCGCTAATAATATTTTTTTACCAGACTATGACCCAACAAAACCTTCTTCATTTATAACATACCTTGATGCTACAAATCTATATGGTCATAGTATGTCACAAGCATTACCATATGGTGGTTTTCGATGGTTAAGCGAGCGCGAAATTCTGGATTTAAATATTATGGCTGTTGGTGATGATAGTTTACATGGCTACGTTTTGGAAGTGGATGTGCATTATCCGACTGAGTTGCATGATGCACATTCTGATCTTCCATTTCTAGTAGAAAATATCATACCGCCAACAGAAAACGCTAAATTACCGAAATTAATTCCTAATTTACAAGATAAAAAAAAATACATTGTACACTATAGAACTTTAAAACAAGCCATCGCCAACGGCTTAGTGGTAATGCAAACCCATCGAGTATTACAGTTTAAGCAATCAAAATGGCTAAAATCGTATATTGATTTTAATACCAATTTACGTAACAAGGCCACCACAAAATTTGCGAAGGACACTTTTAAATTAAAAAATAACGCGATATTTGGTAAAACTATGGAAAATGTGGAAAATCGAAAGGATATAAAATTAGTAACACATTGGGAGAACAGTGTAGGCAGAAATGGAGCTAGAGCACTAATATCCCGCCCCAATTTCAATAGTAGCTCGATATTTACCGAGAACTTTGTTGCTATACATATGAATAAAGTTAAAATATTGTACAATAAACCAATTTATATCGGTTTTTCCATATTAGATATATCAAAGACTGTAATATACGATTTTTATTATAATTTTATTAAATCCAAGTTTGGCGATGATGCTTCGTTACTTTACACCGATACTGACTCGCTTATATTAAAAGTGTATACGGAAAACTTTTATCAAACTATATCAGAAAACCCCGAAAAATTCGATACATCAAATTACCCCGAAATTAATAATTTCAACATAATTAAAAGTAATTCTGTAGTTGGTAGAATGAAAGATGAGTTTCCTGGTGATCCGATAATAAGTTTTTATGGTACCGGCGCGAAGGCTTATTATGTAAAGTCCATTAATAATGAATTAAAAAAAGCCAAAGGTATCAAAAAATGTGTTATCGAGAAAGACCTTCATCAGGAAGACTACCAAAGAATTGTTGAACGGGGTGGTTTGATATTAAGAAAGATGAAGACATTTAGAAGTGAATTACATAACATTTATACCAACATAATAAATAAAGTAGCATTGTCACATAGCGATGATAAACGTTATGTAATTCCCAGTTCAACCAAAACTCTACCTTGGGGGCATGAAGACATAGATTTTTACAAAACAGACCCGGAAGAAAACTTAGCAAATTTAGTCACCGTGTTGGAATCATTTCTAAGTCAGGACAGCACGTAATCTGGAAAATCCATATTTCATTATTTGTATTGTTTTTATTATTTCTATTAAACATACAACATTAATATGTAACGATAGTATTGTAATTTTTTTTTTTTTTTTTTTTTTAAATAAAAAACATGTATTCATTACTTGATTGCTTTTTTATTGAACCTTTATTTTAAAATTATAAATATAATGAAGTGTCGACAAATAACAAACTGTAAAAGTTATTGTTGAAAAATTTGTCTAATAGTAAATTAAACGCACAGGTCTACGAGTAAATGTTTAATGTGAAACAGGTTTGCTGACAAGATCCTCCATAGTCTTTTCAATTTTCAACATTCTAGAGTTAAGTTCATCACGCAGTTCGTCTTGCCTAAGTTCATATATTGCAATAACAGTATCATCAATGTATCCTCTAAGTTCTTGACCGGTTTCAATTAATTTCTTGCGTACGTAACCTTCAAGTTGGTTTCTGAATATATCTTTAATAACAATTGTTGAGTCATGTAAAGCTTTCTGCGTATCTTGCACACACTGAGCAAGGTTATTATCAACATCATTTCGTGTGGTCGCATCGTCTCCTTCAAGAGGTTCTGCTAAATAGCACAATCTTTTGCTTCCCATGTCGTAATCTCCATTAGGTGTAAGTTTAAAACCTATTCCTGAAGGACCTCGCATAAAGTTAAAATCCTTAAATTTTCTTTTGCGACCGAACTTATCAATAGTGTTTACTTCTGACATTGTTATGTGAGACTGATTTGAAACCATTAGATTTCACCCTAATATATGGTTTTATTTCATTAATAAACGGACTCTGCAGAAAAATATGGATTGCAAAACGTATTTTAGGTGATGTTTAATAAATACACATACAGATTCATTTTACTATTTTATTGAAAAAAAAATTAAAATATAACAAAAGATTGAGTTTACTTTTTATTATTAAAAAAAATAAAAAAAATAACAAACAAAAAAATTAAAAATTAAGAAATAAAATACATGTTAATTTCTTCTGTACAGGTAAGCTTCTTCTATGACCCAATTTCTTCTCTGGATGGCACGTTCATTAATGTTCTTGAACTGGTAGTAAACTAGTCCACAAAAGCCGCATTGTACAAATTTAACCCTGAAAAGGTCAATGTAGTTGAAGTCGTACGTAAGATCATTTCGCCAGCAGATACCTAGTCTTTTACAATGATGACAAGTTAAATAAAAAGCTTTTGGTATATGACTGTATGTTTTGGCTGCTTCACTAGGTTGTTCATCGGTTGGCAACATGATGTTTGAATATGTTGTACTTTTCAATCGCGGTACTCTAATTATGTATTACTTTTTAAAATAACCTTGACAGGACCAAAAAAAATCCTTGAAAATTACAACCTCGAAAACGACCCTGACATTGACGGGTACTTTGACCTTGGCCTTGGCCTCGCATCTAACAAGTTTAGTACTATATTTATATGCTTCTTTAAAATAACCTTGACAGGGACAAAAAAAAATCCATGAAAATTACAGCCCTGAAAACGACCCTGGTATTGCCGGTTACGTCGGCCTTGGCCTTGGCCTTGCATCTGACAAGTTTAAATATTATACTTAATGCATCGAACAAAAGGAATAAAGGCGGTGTAGTGGGGGAAATGGGCATAAAAGCAGACTTGCTGGCTCGAGCTCTTCACAGTTCGTCAGAACAGCAAACAGTACAGTGCTAAGAAAAAGTTAATTGTGTGAGTTTGAATATCGAAAATGTCTAGTGTACGGTCTCTTTTAGATGCTCTTGACGTGAGCTGCGGTTCACAGCAAGGCATGCTGGATAACATGAGTGGTTTAGAAGTGTTAAGTCCGGGGGTGTTCGAGAACTGGAATGGCGTGGAGCATGAAGATGCCGAAGACCGAGCCCTCAACGATGGTCGCGACGAAGAGTTAGTTCAGTCGGCAGCGCAATTCCTGGAATGCTGGACGGAGGAGAAGGAGCCAAAGATAAATGTGATTAGTGATGTGGTTGTGCGAAAAGCATCGCGGCCTAGGGAATCTTCTCCGAAAGCTTCGAAACTGAAAAAGCTCTTGATTATGCGGAAGTCGGAAATCGCCGATAAAAAAACATTTTATTCGGCGATTAAAGGTGTGGGACAAGGGAAGAAGAAAAAGTTTAACTTTAAGCGTCCCTCCACCCCTGTTCCATTACCCGACTTCCTAAAAACAGCACCAAAAGAGCCATTGTCAGTAGAAGTGGAAGTCATAGAAGGCCCCGATGGACCAACACCACCAACGCCACCAACACCGGCCAGCGTAGAGAATGAAATAGTGTCGGAGGTGAAGTCTTCCCCAGCGCCAGCGCCACTGTCGCCGATATTGGGGTGCCGGAAACCCATGAAGAAGCGGTTTAAGCGTTGTTTTGAAGGCGATGAAGTTTCCGCTGCTTCGTCGTCGTCGTCGTCGTCATCGTCATCGTCTTCACCAAATAAAACCGCGTCTTCTTCGTTAATATATTCGGAGCCATCACAACCGGAGTGGGTCGAAGACTTCACCAACTCTCAGAAGACCAAATTGACCGACATTTATGCCATGAAAAAACGCTTAGTGAAAGAAGTGGACGAGTGTGACAGTGACATTATAGAACTTGAAAAACAATTAGAGATAAAAAAGGTGAAATCTGCGCGGTTAAAAAGACAATTAGAGGACTTTAATAAATTATGTAGTAGGTGTTAGGTAGTTGTAGATATTAGCTTTTAATTTATAGTATTAAGTTTGTAAATATATATATATATATATATATATATATATATATATATATATATATATATATATATATATATATATATATATATATATATATATATATATATATATATTGTAGTTAATAAAAAAGTGTTTGATCAAATTTTTTATATTTTATAATGAGATTAAAAATGACTTGAAAATTTATTTTTGTGTGTTATTTCATATAGGCCCTGTCCCACATAATATTAGGTAATAAAAAAAAAAAAAGAGTGAATAATCCACTAAAACTACGCAATAGCAATAGTTGTAAATATTTTCTGATAATATTTACAAGTATGCTAAAACATGGTTCGGTTTATGAAGTTAAGGTTCTGTCGCCAGAACTTCTAATACTTTGTATCTCAATATTGTATGTTTTTATGAAAAAAACATAAAATATTGGTTACAAAGTATTATAACCAACTAAAACTACGATCAAATTATTTTGTGGTCCTGAAAAGGACCGTTTGGTTGTAAAACATGCGACTCTTTTATTGAGTTGTGGAGTCGCACGGCCCGTCATCATCAGCGGGGGTGGTGGTGTTGTCCTCTGAATATTCGATGATGAACCGCCAAAGTTCATCCCATCTAGGATCGTTCGGCTCCCACTCCAAACAATTCTCTGTGGTAGAATCTACCACAGGGCATTGGATGGGTTGTTGTTGTTGTTGTTGTTGAGTCGCTGACATGTTGAACTAAAATGATTGTAATAAGTATTGGCGGTCGTATATATAGAGACAAATTAATGGTGGGGGGTGAAAACAAATGTCGTATTACGTATTGAGACCAAAAGTTGTTTGTGGTCTCAAATACGAACGAACGATTTAGCTGGGTTCCACCAGCACTTAAAGTTTTAATACTTTGTATCTAATATTGTATATTCTATACATACAATATTAGTAACAAAGTACTAATATGTACTAAAACTACGATCAAAGTATTTTGTGGTCCTGAAAAGGACCGTTGTTGTGTGCCCTTAAAAAGGGCCAGGGAGAGTGTGGGGCTTATGGTGCCCCATCCTCGCTGGTCGACCACCAGCTTGACGAATCGCAGGGGCCTTGTGGGTCGTCGGGTGTTGGTGATGCTGGAATTTCCAGCACCGCATCTTCCGTCGAGTCCGGCTCTGGCTGCGGCGACGGAGTTTCGAGTCTTTGTAAGACCCAATCGCCCGCATCGTCTAATTCCACTAGACCCGGATCATGGTCATATACTAGCGGAATCGGCTCATCCAAATCGTCCCAACGTAGGACGTCAATTTCAAAATCCACCTCGTCGTCGTCGTCGAAGACTTGCAGGTCTCCAACGTTGTCGGCTACGGTGTCATCACTAAAGATGGATGAGCCTCGGCTGGCGGGTCTTTCTTCCTCCATGTTCATCGTATGAGGGTTGATGAATATATGACTGTGTAACTGGCCCAGTCTCATATATATAGAACTACCCCCACCCCACCAACGGATTCTAAATGTTATGTATTGGTGAGAGCTTATAGAATTATTGATTTTTTCAAAAACTTTAAATAAGGAATTAGATTTGTTTAGACAATAAGACTTATTCTTAATATTTTGTGAAGAATACATTACAAAAAAAAAATAATAGAAACCTTGTTTGAACTGTTAACATTTTCATAGGTTCTCAAGCATATAACTTGGCACTTAAGCTACGAGACAAATCGTCGTTAAACGAATATCTCGCCCCATAAGTGACGATTACTAAACTACGATCAAAATATAATGTGGTCCTGAAAAGGACCGTTTTTGTGGCCCTAAAAGGGCCTGGGGGGAGGGTGGGGTGCCTACCGTGGAGTAATACCCAACGATATTAACACCGACCTAGGTGCAGCCCTTGGTCTTCTCATTGGCGGCACCGTCGTCGTCGCTGGTGGTGTCGGCGTTGCAGGCGGTGCCGAAGGTGCCGCTCCTGGTGCGGTACCCCCGCACTCCTCACACTTGCATATTTTGCCGGGCACGAATGGCCTGACAATGCCAATGATCCTTTTTGGTATATCTTCCATCTTGCCGATCGAATGTGTAATGATGAAATAATTCTAATACCGGCCTCTATATACATTCAAAAAGTTGGAGGGGGTAAGGTGGAGTGCATATATGCATTATATAAGTTTGAGAATAATATGATTTTATAACTCACCGTATCTCTGTTATGGACACAAACTACCCCCCTCCACTTTTCTAGCATATAGTACTAGACTTTCTCTACATTTTTTTCAAATAAATTTTTTTGATATTTCTAACCATTACTTTGCTACATATTTACAAAAAATGCAAATTATGCATATATTTTAATTATTTTCAGGCAAGGTAAGGAAAATTTTGAAAATGTTTTGACGGAATCGTAATAAGGAAGAGTTGAAGTATATCACACTATTTTTCCCGATTCGCTAATATAAAAAAAATTTTTTCATCGCATTTTGGATGGGCTCTGGCGTCGTAACGGTTGACGATAAAAAATTGGAAAAATACATATATTGTGGGAAATTTTCTCTAGAATCCAAAAAAAAAATTTCCGAACTTCTGTCACCGCAAATAAAAAAATCGATACCTCAAAAATTGCGAGAAAATGGTGAATGCGCCGCGCAATCGCTCTGAAACCATCAAAAATCGATTTTTTTTCCCTCCGCGGGTGGCAGGGTGGGGGAGGTGGTGGCGGACTTAGAAAAAAAAAAAAAAAAACCTCCCCTACAACTTCCACATACTCCCGTTCGGCGGCCCTAGCCTCCTAACTCAAGAATTTCAATTTTTTCATCTAAATTTTTTGTCATTTTTAAGATTTTCCAAATTTTTTTTTCACCATTGTATTCTACTCAAAATTCTAGGTAATTAAAGTGCTTTTATTTTTTCTCTATCTTGAACGGTTCCCGAGCTACAGCGCTTTAAAGAATTCAAATTACTAACTTTCTATAACCCTTTTTTTAAAATTTCATTTTTTCGAATTTTCAAAAATACTACAATATGTAGAAAAAAATTCTCTCTTTAATTTCCCAATACCGTTTTTCTCTAAATCTTCAACTTTAGCGCGTATTCAGCATTTTCAAAAAAAAAAAAAATTATAATTTTTTTTACACCATCGCATTCTCCTCAAAATTTTGGGCTATCAAAGTGCTTTTATTTTTTTTCTATCTTGAACGGTTCCCGAGCTACAGCGCTTTAAAAAATCCAAATTACTAACTTATTGTAACCCTTTTCTTAAAATTTCATCTTTCCGAATTTTGAAAAGTACTACCATATGTAGAAAAAAATTCTCTTTCTAATTTCCTAATATCATTTTGCTCCAAAACTTCAACTTTGGCGCGCATTCACCATTTTTCAATTTTTTTTTTAAAAAAAAATTTTTTACGTTTTTACTATCGAGAAAAATGCTTGCTTATAGTACTCGATTTCCTCTATAATTTTTTCTTATAACTTTTTTCCCTATTCCTAACCGTTACTTTCCTACAAATTTTCTAAATCGTTGTTTTCATATTTTGCCTTAAAAATTTTTTCTTGTGTTATTTAAGCTCTTTTTTCCACTTAATAAACCACCATTTTCTAAATTCCCGTACTCTTTTCTTAAAGAGCGGGCTTTTCCGCCAGCTTTTTTTTTTGGTTGGGTTTCAAATAAATATAAAACTACTACTTCACTCATTACAAATTTATTGATTCAAGAACATTATTTTGTGTTACATATAATAGATACATTAAAATATAGATTTATTGGTCACCGAACCGTTTAATACATTATAACTAAAAAATGAGTCGTGAATAACTAATGCGTACACTTTAGTGTCTTTGGGGAATTTATTCTTTCTCGTTTGGAACTCCAATTTTACATCCACTGTCGATGAGTTAATCGCCTCTGGTTGATGACTGCAATTGATAATAAAAACGGGGTTTTTCATATATTCCGCGAACGTTATCATCGGATCGTTTATTTCGCGCCCGTAGTAGCTGCTTTGGAAGTTTTCGTAATTGTAATAGGCTGCTGCGTACAGTTTCTTGGCGAAATCTAAATTCCATCTTTCGTATGGATAAACGGTTGAATTCAGATACAGTCTAATGTCGCATACGTCGGCGTGGGTAAACTGGGTTGCGTTTTTTTCTTTCTTGTCGCAATTATTGCTGTCTTGAAACCCGACGATTATATAGCGCGGTCTTTCCAGACTTGTACTCGTTCTCAAGGCCCACACGTCGGAAGATGTTTGCCTTAAAGCTGGTAATTCGTACAGATCCCATTTACGATATGCCATTTGAATACTGGCATTGTTTCCTCCTTTATTAATGCGAGACAGTATTTTCAATTTTTGCTTATCGTCTGGAATGATGTGACGAATTTTCCATTCGATTTTGTCGATACTAATTTCTGCCTCTACTTCGCCGACGTAACAATTGGTAAAAGTGCGAGCTATAATCATAATAAGCTCTTGTTTTACGTTGAAAACACCTTTTGCGTAATCTTCGGCGAATCCCATAAGATATTTTAAGGGTAATTTCCCGGAGAATACGTTACTTGCCGTGTCTACGATATCTTGGTTTGCTTCGTCGAGACCCCATCCGCACGTCATGAGAGATCTTTGTTGCAAACTTCCGAATGAAACCATGGTTTTTAATGTCGTCGTAACTCCAGGTTTACGAACCACGGCGACCTGTTCACCTCCCATCTCGTAGCGAATTTCATCGAACAAAAATGCGAGGGCATTATTTGATAAAAAACATCTTTTCGTTGCGTCTATGGGTTTAAATTTTCCTTCGATATATATGTAACTTTCGGCGATATCCAGTATAATATCTTGAAAATTAATGGGGATACGGACTTCATCCGAATTGTTGAATGATGGAGATCCGTATGGTTTATACGTATGCTCTTCTAGACTAATAATGGAATTGTCCAAGATGGGCTCGGAGAAAACCTCTATTTTATCGCTGGTGGTGGAAATCATTTTCGCACTTTAAGACCGATTGATTTTAAAAATTTATAGTCTTCGGCAGATAACTGTTGAGATGTTTGTGATCTAACGTCTGGACGACGACTAACCTTGACGTTAACTCTTCTTTTACTTTTATTATGTTTCGGCGGTTCCCCCATCTTAGTCGACAGCACACACAATTGACGATTGAAGCAAAAACCCATTTCTATGAAAGTTTCTTCAGTTCCAATTTCACGATTATTTTCTCGCCTTGAAAATTGATTAGATCACCGCTATCGTCCAAGATGCGAAGAGTAATGTTGTCGATAAACTGACGTCCTGCCGGCATTAACGGCATATAAATATTATTTTGTGGTTCTTTACTGATTTTGTAACCGGGCTCCACGTCGATATCGAATTCGAACAAGGTATGACCTTCCACCGAATTCATATATGCTCCGGAAATTATATTACAATCTACGCGTATGATGCGTACTTTCATTATTTCCACCATCTCGGTTGATTCGTGCTTTTTGTCTCTTTTTAACACTGTATGATTAAATCCTAACATTTTACCGATACTCGCCTCTCCCCGGAAATCTATAGTATATTGGGATTTCAGTTCACATTTCAGCGTATTATTATTAGCAACCAAGTAAAAGATTCCATCGTTCTTTTCTTCAGTTGAAATCCTCAAAGCCTCCAACATAGCTTTACCTATCTCATCTATTTCATAGGCCCCAGGTGGAATCTGCAATTGTATCGGCTCGGTGGTGTAACCCTCCTTCATGTAGGCAAACTTATTGTTGCTTTCGTCCACATTAAAAATTGAATTGTATGTGTAAAATCCCAGCAATGCCAGACCATATTTGTTTTCTCTATTTAATTCGACTGGTGGATAAAAATCGGCGCTTAAGACGCTCGAGTGTCCTGTTAGTGTGAACGTATAAGACATGACTAACCATTAAAACATCACACATCTCGGTTTTATTCTTAGCGGCAACATTTAAAAAGATTCATCGTCACACCTTTTCTCACTGCATTAGATAGTGATGTTTTTATGCTATTTTCTGCTTTTATGCGCACATCGCTGATTTTGCAATAACAACAAAATATTTTTCTAGCCGTAAGATCCTCATCAGTCATAACCTCGTTTAAATTGCTGCTGCTGCTGCTGAAATAATGTTTGCAACCGCACTGATATTTTAATATATCGATATCGCTTTTAAGGTGCTCCGGCAACTTTTCCCAAACGAATGGAATTTCATTTGGGGCTAATGCAATCATTACTTCCTTGGGCATGTTTTCTAACTGTTTCACGGTCATTTTCCTTAATCCACCGGCTAGATGAAATGCTTTCAGTGATTGCAACATTTTAGTATAGTTATTGCGATCCATTTGCGGTGTTAATGGTGACGATGATGATGATGACATCTTTTACGCTGATGATTCGACAAGAAACTTTAAGCACAAATGTCCACACCAGACTGTTCCAAAATCCTGCTGACGATCGTATGTATAGTAAATAATTTTTGATGGTTCCGATCCCGTTTGTAGATATCGTACCAATTCGATCGGTGGGGGTAAATCGCCGAAGCTGTCATAATATGTTACTTTAGAATTATTTTTTCTATAAGCTACCCAATGAGTCCCTGCACCACGCGTACTATCCAAATTCACTATTGCTGCTTCGTAACGTCGAGGACCTTGTCTAGGTAATAAATCCCTCATATAAACGCCTCGAAAGTGTCCTATTCTTTTCTTTTTGGCATATTTTTCTATATCGATGTTAGATAGTGGTCTTCGAGGTAGGGATTCAATTAGTTTTTTGATCTACGATTTAAAAATAATCCCATACCTTTACGATATGGCTTTAGAAACAAACCATTTCCTTTCGATTTTAAATACAGGCCGGCACCGGTTTAATCTTCGCTGCTTTTTTTTACTGCTTTTATGGCGCGCACAATTCCCGCTGCCCCACCGGCTAATGAACCCAAAGCTGATAACCCGGCAAAAATTGGTATTAATGGTAATATTCCACCAGTTTTAGGAATCGGTATTATTCTCGGTGTACGAACCTTCCTTTTGCCACCTGCCGCTTTTACCGATCTACGTGCTGCCGACAGAGCTATTTTGGATGCATTCATGACATTTTTTTCCAACACATTTTTACTTCCGGCTTTTAATAATTCCCTTCGAACTGCTTGTCGAATAGCTGTTCCGAAACTGGCTTTCCGAACATGTCGATTTTTATTAACACCTTTCCTTTTTGTATGACGCGTGCCTTTACTAGATGTTTTTTTGTTGATAATGATGATGGTACACCCATACCAAAACGTTGTTTTCCTTTCATAATGTTTGTAACTAACCAAGCTGCTGTTTTTTCACCTAAACTGGAATCTTTCGATTTTACTCTATTCCAAGCACTTTGTTCGAGCTCGTAATCCGCTCGATGTCTCGCACTTATGTTGTCTTTATTATGTAAATAGGCTAAATCGTGTTTTTTGCATGCGGCATCCAAAGGATTAATGCCTGGATCACCTCTTGTTACACGTTTTATTACTTTTGTTCCGGGTCCGCAATATTGATAACCAGGAATGTGTACCTCGAATGGTAATTTATTTATTAACGAATTCACAATACCGTATCCAGTTTTGTTGGAAACGTGAGACCGTCCACTTCGTTTGACGCTCGGCATCTGAATGACAGTTTTTGTGAAAAATTGCCTATAAAATATCAAATTTTCCTAAGATGCGCGTTATCGATCTTAAACAAAAACTTCCTATTGACAATCTCGATGAAAAAGTCGGACTTGGATTTAAAAAGAAGATAATGAAGAGACACGGTCCTCTACTTCCTTCCTCTATTCGCGGCCTGTTAATTGGTCCATCCAATTGTGGAAAAACTAATGTCATGATTTCGCTGCTTACACACCCCCTTGGGCTACGTTTCGAAAATGTCTATATTTACTCGAAATCTCTGTATCAACCGAAATATGAGTATTTAAGGAAAATTTTAGCGCCCATCAAAGGTTTAGGATACTATGCCTTTAGTGATTCCAGTAATATTGTGGAACCGTCCGATGCAAAATCAAACTCTATATTTATCTTTGATGATGTTATATGTGAAAAACAAGATGTTATAAGATCGTACTTTAGCATGGGACGTCATAAAAATATCGACTCCTTTTACCTAGCGCAAACATATTCGCGAGTGCCTAAACAGCTTGTGCGAGACAACGCCAATTTTATTATTATGTTTAAACAAGATGAGTTGAATATGAAACACATATTTTCCGACCACGTTTCACCGGATCTAACTTTTACTCAATTTCAAGAAATGTGCTCAAAATGTTGGGATAATAAGTATGGATTTTTAGTAATTGATAAAGACAGTGATGTGAAATCGGGAAGATACCGTAAAGGATTTGATAGCTATATATTACTGTAATAATAAGAGAAAACGCTCATTTGATTGTTGAAACGTCCTTTGTTAACATCATGAATAACGCGATCGACTTAAAACGTAAACTAGTGGAAGCTACCAATGCCGTCAGAAAAAAATTTAAACAAATTAAAGCGGCTAAAGAGTTTAATGTTGTGGAATTGGAAAAGTTTTACGAACCCATTTCTAAGCCGTTGACAACTATATCTGATGTGGTTAAGCAACGTCAGCAGCAGCAGCAACAACAACATCAACAACAACAACAACAACAACAACAGCAACAACATTATCCAGCTACAAAGCCACATAGTCTCAGTACATCAGTGCAGTCGACTCAAATATCAGGTTTTCCCCAACCTACACATTCCTTTCAAACCTCCACACCTATTCAGCAGCAGCAGCAGCAGCATCGCATTTCAAAAGAAGATATTAGCCAATCGGTGTTTGATACACCCTCGACATCAACTAATACATCTCTCGCATCCGCTGACACCACAACTTCCGATACTTTAAACGCACACCTGAAAGGATTACGTTCGAAACCATCTCTATACGATACTGTATATGGTGTACGTTTTGGTTCAAAAACAGATCATAACAAAAATTTTATTGGTAATTTAGAGGTGCGTTTTCGAAATGGAAATATTGTTTTATACAAAAAAGGGAAAAATATTGCAGAATATGGTGGATCACCGGCACTTTATGATTTGTTATTTCTTAAAACACCCCCAAGTGTAGGCAAGGAACAACAACAATTAAGTGATAATGTACTTTCAACGTACAAGGAAATTTTGGAAACAACGAGTGCTGTCTACAACAATTTTAAAAAAAGTGATGGTTTACGGGAGACCAGATGGAACAAATATTTACGAATTATTAAACCTCTGATAATGGGCACAAAATTAGGTGGTACTATTACAAGAAAAAATCTCTCGGAAAAACTACAGTTACCCACAAAAAAGAAATTATCTTCGAAAAAATTTCAATATGTCTACTGGAACAAAGCTAAAGAGTTGGTGGATCGTTTACGTTTGTTGTGGAGCTCCAAAATGGCCGGTCACACTGGACACGAAAATGAAATTATGTCAATCATAGAGGAATTACGAGAAGAAGATATAATATATTAAGCTCAATATTTAATGATATTATTCAGTTCTTCCTTCGATCTGAAACCTTTAGTATTACCAATAATATGGAGCCCAGTCTAGAAAAAATCAAGATTGTTAATGAACTACATAGAACGGCTAGAAAAAATTTTGTAAGACGGCGCACGATAATAAAAGGATACAGAGATTTGTGGCAAATTGATTTGGCTGAAATGCAACAGTATGCTGATGAAAACGATGGTTATCGTTATATTTTGGTCTGTATAAATTGTTACTCGAAATTTGTCTATACCAAAGCCATAAAAAACAAGACTGGTATAGAAGTTACTAATGCGATGAAAAGCATCATTGAAGAGGCATCATATACACCAACAAATCTGCAAAGTGATCAAGGAAAGGAGTTCTATAATACAAACTTTCAAGCCCTGATGAAAAAATATAATATAAATCATTATTCCACTTACAGCACAAAGAAAGCTGCAATTGTTGAGCGAGTCATAAGGACTTTAAAAAATAATTTATATAAACAATTCTCGACAAGAGGATCTTACAAATGGATACATATATTATCGGCAGTAACAAAAACCTATAACCATTCGAAACATCGCACCATTGGAATGAAACCTGCAGACGTGCAAGAAAAAACACATATTAAAGCATATGATTATTTAAAAATTGTACCTAAAAAATTTAAGTTTTCCATGGGTGACATTGTGCGTATTAGCAAGTACAAAAGCTTATTCGAGAAAGGATATACGCCCTCTTGGTCAACCGAATTGTTTAAAGTTGTAAAAGTTAACGTTACAAATCCACCTACTTACTTGTTGGAATCGTTAGAAGGTCAGCCTATAAGAGGGTGTTTTTACGAATCAGAACTACAAAAAACAAGCAGTCCTGACGTTTATCTAGTAGAAAAGGTCCTTAGACAACGCAAGAAAAATCACATCGAACAATTATTTGTCAAATGGCTAGGATTTCCCAACCACTTCAACTCTTGGATAGATAAAGCTAATATTGTTTAAATAACATATTGTATGACTATATTTTTTATTTAAAATGTAAAATAAATAAACAATATATTGTAAAATAAAGTTTTTTATTTCAATCTTCATTATTAAAAACAATGACAATAAAACATCATACACATAAATAACATTTCAATATTCTTGGAGGGAAGGTCCAATTCACCGACGACTACGACGTTATCTTCAAGGCTATGCCACTCGGAGTGCGTTCTCCTATTCTTTAACCTGCTTTTTTTAGATTTTTTTTGAAGTCGAGTCGTACGACAGTGCGCTTAATGAGTCATTTAAAGGCTGATGATAGAGTATTTTCTGCATAACTTCAATTTTTGTTTTAAGCTCACTATTATTTTTGTATATCATGGGGAGGACATCCTTGTTAAATATGTCACATATTACAACTGCAAAATTGTAAAACTTTCTATTAACAAAGTGTTTTGTCACAGCATCGTCATCATCTTTAGGTTCGCCTAAGTTGGTTATGATTTTTCCACCCATATCATACTGCCCATCCGCTGTAAGTTTAAAACCAATCCCTTGTGGCCCAGATAATATATGATATTTTTCATTATATTTCTGACGACCAAATTTATCAATTGTGTTGTTTCCTCGACTCATTTTCAATCTTTACTAAACTATTTTATTTTTATTTGCCCTACTTATATTAAATATTTCAGCTGAGAAAAAGAAACACTGACTATGATCTACTGGGTTGGTATGTTTATAAAAGAAATAAAATAAAACTGTGATTGTAACAGATATTTATTTACAGTTATTTAATTGCACAAATACAAAAATTATAAAAAATTAATTTTCCATGTCTTCGTTTTCGTTGCTCAAAATTCTATCCCATCCGACACTATTTCGATCGTCAACGTCTTGGGCTGTTGCTGTTGCAGAAACCAATTCATATTTTGCAGCAAGCTCACCTGGTAAATGTGGAATATTGACGAGGTATTCTTTTAATTCTTCTTCAACCATTTCAGCACAAAATGTATCCATGTCTATGGAACCATATAAAAATTTGTCGCACAAGTGTGCCCCAGCCATAAAACTGATTGTATCCCTGATCTCGTTCTTATATTGATCTTTGGTTACATCAATATGCGACCAATCATTTACGCTATCTAACATATCGTGAGCCCTATTTCTTAATTCTCTCCCCAACCAAAATATGTATCTATCTACACATTCGTTGGCGGTCGTCGTCGTCGTCGTCGCATCAGCAGACATCTTTAACAGAAATAATGAACACGCGTAAGTATTCTGATATGTGCAACTATATTTTAAATTTAATTACATCCTTTTTTTCAAACAATTTACATACAATTTACTCCAATGAGCCAAAACGTAATAATGTTCGAGTATTGTTTCCAAAAACTCTAGTGCCCTGCCCCAAATAAGTTAGAGTGTATTTATCTTTAGTTTTACTCATAATATCTACAATATCGTCAGATAGTGTTTCGGCCACACGTTTTGGTAAAAAAGTCTCAAATGTGCTATTATCACCGTCATCGTGTAAAGCCACTAAAAGAGTTTTACCAAATCGTGTAGTCATTGAAACCATCTTTACAATTTTATACACTTTGCCTACAATCATTTCGGTAACCTTTTTTTTCTCTAAAACCTCGAAATCTTTGCTAAACATTTCATTAATTTCATCTAGAGTTTCTTTTGCAATACTCATTATTGAAAAAAATGGTATATAAATCCAAAAATTACCGTGAATATAAAAGCACTTTCAGAACACTACACGAACACAATATTTGATGTTTATGCCACTGATATCTGCGACTGTTTGAAGTCACTTCTTCTCCCACGAACCTTTATAGCGGGGTTTCAAGGTCGAATTGTAACAATGGTGGGGGTAGCTTAACGATAGAAATAGTGGGAGGAGTATTCAAGGTCAAATGACGTCACACATTTAAATTGGTATAAGGATAACTTCAAGGACAAAATATAATGAAACAAATAACTACATTTTATGTACTTTATTCATTGATTTTTTTCTGCCATTCTTCTATGCGTTTAACATTATCACCTAAACCTAATGTCCTTAATTTATTCAATAATAATTGTTTGTTTTTATCTCTTAGAAAATTCTTACAAACTATACTAGCTAAAAGACACACTTCGGCATGGTCCATATACTTAAAAAATACACTAAAGTCCTGAGCCTCCGAATCTTGCATTTCATATGCGTAAAATTCCGAACAGGCTGCAGAAATTAGAAATTCCTCGTACATTTCTCGCACTAAACTTTCCATATTAACTACTACTACGTTAAACTTAAGTCCTACACTCTAATTTCATCTAACACAACCGGATCTGCAATGAACCTAATCAGTTTTTCCAAACAGTCACTAAACCCCAACTTTTTTATCTCACGAACAAAGTCTTGTAAATTTATTGTTTTGCTGCAATATTTACGACATGCATTCGCAGCCTTTTCATATTCATAAGCCAAATCACAATAGCGCGACGCCCATTCTGCTCGACTTTTCATTGCATCATTGAAATAATTATTAGCCGTTTCAGTGAACTCATCGCCCAATTTTTTTACTGTCTCTTGCAAAGCACTATTCATATTATTCACTCATTTTTACATTCACGACACTTTTTTATTGCTGGTGGTGGCCCATCTATATGATGACGATATATTTGTTCATAGTGAATGTAACAGGGTAAGCTTAACTGTAGTTCCTTGTTACACCGATATGACGCTGGCAGCTTATCCCAAATTTGCCGTAAACTCAGCGTATCAACGCAAGTTTTTAAATATTCGAGAGGAAAAAATGCTAGATCCTTCTCTTCAAAATCACACAAACTTTTTAAATTACTCTGATATAAACAAATTACTCTGCCGACTTGCTCTATAATTTTTTCTTTAGATAGTTCCGTATCTGACATTTCACACTGAATGAATGCAAGTAGACTCACACAATTTATAGAACAATTTGCAAGGTCAAAATCATTTCAAGATCATCCCACACTATTACAATGCACAAATAACTACTTCAAGGTCACACACCCAAGATGACCTTCAACAAAGTCAAGGTCGTCTCGACCAAGGTCAAGGTCAAGGTCACACCCACAACCTTGAACACAAGGCCAAGGCCAAAGCACACGTGCACTTTCAAGGTCAATGACAAGGACATGTGGGCGGGGCCAAAGAGGGGTGAAGCAAGGTCAAGGTCAAGGTCGAGGAGTGGGGGGATCGAGCGAATCGGGTTATGTTCACTACTTTAATAGTCTAGTCAATTTAGATACTACAATTACAAAACTTACATTTAACTTTAGTTTCTGGATATAGCTCTTTTGATCATAATTCACCCTTGCACCAGTTTGAAGAGATCGGTTCTAAACAGGAAAAATTATTTATTGCAAAATTTTCAAATTTCGACGTATTTTTCATCCTTTATTAATTTCTTTGGATTTCTGCTATTCCGACATGTAAAATTACATTGAGCAACGAAGAAACGCACAAAAAAATTGAAACAAATGACCTTTTTTCACATAAACGATAAAAAATTTTCAACTCAACGAATGTTATTGGCCTTTAGACAGGTAAAATTTCATTTTTCAACAAAAAATTGCCCTTTTGTTCGGTGTTGATCGGTAAAATAGTTTATGCACAATAATTTTTTAATCCAACACGGCGCGCGAATAGAAAATGGGAAACAACTTTTATATAAATATATATATATATATATATATATATATATATATATATATATATATGTAATAAGGATTTCTTAAGAGAGAATCTAAGGAATTAAAAAACTGAATATATTCATTTCTTTTCATCCAAATTTCATATACTAATATATAGACTGAAGATGTTCACAGAGACCTTTCTTTTGGAAAAGAATTGGTTCCAATCCGACCAATAGTTTTAGAGATATGACACTTCAATATGAAAGCTTGTTGGCAGCTAAACCACGCAACATGTAGGGACCAGTATTTAACCATTCAATTGGTTTTTCAAAGTAAATTATTGATATAAAGTTTAGATTTGTTGTGTACATCAGCTCCGTTGTTAAAAACGCGGTAAAGTGTCTAAGAATTCTCGAGAATTGAATTAAAACAGCTAGTAGGTGGTGGTAGGGGTCCAAAACTGAAATTGAATGTTCAGACTCGCATAGCGCTAGAAAACATCAGTTATCTCGGTATCTATACGATCAATATTGGTGATTTTTTTCAATTGATATGCATTGAAACGAGGAGACCGATATTTTTATCCTGAAATAGGCAACCTGTATACTTACCAAGATACATATTGATCTGTATGTATTATATGTATAATGATAATTAGTAAGAGCATATGTGGAATACTATATTTCATTCATTCTTATATGTTACATATCCGAAGCTGTTGATCAGAGCAGCATGAATTTTTCTTCAAAAGAAAGGTCTTACTAAGCAGTTTCAGGAACGAAAAATAGCCAAAATATTCAATTTGTTTTTACGCAAAAAAAGGAGCTTACGTTTTAAAAAATTCCCCAGATTCTCCTAATTGTTCAATCGTAAGAAATCAAAAAAGTTTGAAAGCTAGTGACGTCTAATATAATCGTGCGTAAAAAAAAATCAGCATATTTTCAACAATTATTATGTAAAAGCTATTTGGCCAATCAGGGCCGGACCAAAGGGTATTTATTTGTCGAAAAGTAAAATTTTACCTATCTAAAGGTCAATAACACTTTTGATCGTTCACTTGCAAAAAAGTCTTTTTTCTTCTTTTTTTTTATTTCTTCAATTTGCAATATAATTTAGCATATTTGGAAATCCGGAATAGCACAAGTAGAATACAAAATTTTCTGATCAACAAATGTCTCATACAATTTCTCTTTATGATTGATATTCATGGAGATATGACCAAGCAGTTCGGTGTGCTGCCCGGGGACCCCATGCCTATGGGTATTCAGTGAAATCTGGGAATATTTTTTTTTTTTGGGAAATTCCTTTTACATACTCCATATTTCGAGGTTGAAGAGCATGAAACTGGCCTTTCCATAGTTTTTACCTTATTTTTCCAAAAAATACAATAAATTACATTTTATTTTTCAGTTCATTTTTTCCAGTTAATTGTTATAATTTTGTTTTATACATAAATTTAACGCAAAAGCCATAGCGGCAACGCTTAAAAATGTTAAATCGTTCAAGAAAGGTTACAATCTGGGGCCCTATCCTCATCACTCATATCCTCGTTCGCCCGGTGGAAAGCAAGCGAACGGTGAAACATGCGCAAATGAAATGTCAGCCGCTAAATGACATATTTAACGCACGGATTTCAAAAAATAAAGTAGAATTAAAAAATTTTATTTTATTTTTGTTCTTCAAAATAAATCGTCATAAAAAAATAATATGTTGACGAACAGTTTCTTTAAGACGTTTTATTTTTTGAATAAACAGTTGAAACGTTAATTAGGTGGTACCCCGATATTTTTAATATTTTCAAATTTTTTAATAAAATATCCTTAGAAAATTGAATGTCTCGCAAATATTAAGTAATTTGAGATTACAGACATATAAAATTATTACAGGAGATTCTGTTCATAACTCAATTGTATGAGCGTGCTATTTAAAAATGTTTTTCTAGGGCCAGTTCTGCTTACGGATTTAACATAAATACTTGTGTCCATAACAGCCGAGTCTCTTAGTTTTAAACAATTAAATCTAAAATAATTCTTTTCACGACGCAACTTATAATAAATTTGAGAAATCACAGTTTGTAAGCTATCTGAAACTTTTATTTAAATGAGTAACAAATTTTATATTTAAATTATGTTAACTACAGCACTTAACTTAATTAGACTCTGTTAAACACTATACGATACTACAATTAAATAAATATTATGATTATAATTTATCGGGACATATAAATATGAACCCTACAGACCAACGAATGAGGTCCTTCAGCATTAAATTCTTATTTAAGGTACGTTTGATCTTCAAGCCTCTACAAATCTTTATAAAATAAAAAAATATATATATTAAAAGTTGAATGTGAGATCCGCCAGTATCTTTAATGGACGTCTTCTATCTAGCCTTTGGTTTTGGTCCTTAGCAATAAACAGTTTCTCTATCATTGTTCAAGTTTCAGGTTTTCTTTCAAATTTAGTTGTCAGGACAAAACATCTTGCAGTAAGAGGCTCGATATTTTGTGAATTCATACAATAAATAACTGATTGGATAGTTTCGATAGTAGATTGTAATGATGGCTTTTAGTCATACTACGTAGAGTTGTAATTTCCACTGTTTCAAGGTTTATCAGTGCTGGCTTTCTGCAATTACTGTCAGTATATTACTTTGTATATATGATTGCTGTTTTTCTTGATATCCCTTTTTCTTTATATGTTAGAATCTTAAAGTACTTGGCTCTTTATATGCATTTTTGTTTAACAGTTCTAGAGTGTCAATTTAAGATAAATTTAATCCAGACAAAGTTCAAATATTGTAATGGCAATCAATAACTTCACAAAAATAACAACAACAGCACTATTTTTTTTTACTTTTGACGATCAATTTAACGTACCAAAACTAATTTTTGCCTAAAATGGCAACCAAACATACTATAGACATTTTCGGTCTGACAACTCAATTCAATTTGTCATCCATTTTATTTTTTTAAATTCTCGGGTTTTAGCATGTTCATATCTGGCAACATTGGCTTTTCAAGAATACGGCTTTTACTGTCAAAAAGTTCACATCGCCATTCCCATCGCCATTCACATCACCTTTCACATCACACTTTCGAGGATAGGGGCCCTGGTCATATACAATACGTTCCAATAATAGAACATGGGCAAAATAGCTATAGGCCTACAATTTTCAAGCATAAGTTCACTTCCCTTTTTTCAAGACATCGGAGAAAGTCCCTCATAAGCGACAAATTAATTAAATTCGTCAGTGGAATTACCAGAACTTAGGCATTTTTTTTAAATACTGGTATCTATATATTATCCATGCCCACCGAAGTAGTATTTTTTAGTAATTTTCTTTTTATCATTTAATATAGATTCTTGTTCACTTTTTATACTAGAAATGGGACCCATTCCGTTTTTACAGTTTTCATTATTACCATTGATAATTCTCCATGCTGCTTTTGATTTATCATCTGATTGAAAGAATAAACTAATGTTATATAATTGTTGCGCTTTCTTAACGAAATTTTTGTAATTTTTTTGTATCTATTGTTATAACTTCTATCATATTCAGATTTAGTTGTAATATTATTAAGAAAAGGCATTTTTAATGATCTTGAAGATTTTCGTTATCCAGAGCTTTGATTCATTTTGTTTATGTTATTCTGCTTTTCGTTATAGAAATGCAAGATCAATATAATACGGGAGACAATTAAAAAATGAATCAAATTTCTAATTGATATCTGTTTTAATATTATTTATTTATACATTAATTGCTATTAAATTAGGAACAAACTTACTAAACTATTCCTAAACATAAGCAGCTTCTGACAAATTCAAATTTTCTAAAAAAGTAGGTACTACATAATTTTTTTAAATTTAAAAGTTATCTAGAATCTGTTGGAAAGAACATAAAAAATATATCTACGTCTATATAAATTACCTTTTGAAATACACATGTCATTCTAACGTAACATTTAAACTTGTAACTGCACGAGAATGGATTTTGACTAAGTCACCTTAAAACGTCATGATGTAAAGGGTGTTTTTTATAGAGGTATAGAACTTTTAAATGGAATAAAACAAAGATGAATTTTTTAAATTGACATGAAATTTACTTTAATCGAAACATGACCTTCTGGCATTATAATTTAAATATGACTTCTGGCATATGACCGCCACGGCTGGCTCGGACGTAGTCTAATCTGGAGGTCCAATATTCGATGACTTTTGCCAACATTTGTGGCCATATATCGGCAATAACGCGGCGAATGTTGTCCTCCAAGTGATCAATCGTTTCGGGCTTATCGGCGTAGACTAGCGACTTGGATCTTGGAGGCCAATTCACAGGTCCGAAATGTGAAACTATGCGGTTACCAAACGTTTCCTTCAATAAATCAATTGTGGCACGAGCTGTGTGACATGTTGCGCCTTCTTATTGAAACCGTAGCTCCTGCACATAATGGTTGTTCAATTGATGAACGAAAAAGTCAGTAATCATGGCTCTATAGCGGTCACCATTGACTGTAACGTTCTGACCAGCATCGTTTTTAAAGAAGTACGGACCAATAATTCCACCAGCCCGTAAAGCACACCAAACAGTCAGTTTTTCTGGATGTAACGGTGTCTCAACATACACTTGAGGATTATCATCACTCCAAATACGGCAGTTTTGTTTATTGACGTATCCATTCAAACAAAAGTGAGCTTCAACGCTAAACAAAATTCGATTATGAAAATCGAGATCAACGGCAATCTTGTTTTGGGCCCATTCACCGAATCTACGCCTTGCTAGGTGATCGTGTGGCTTCAATTCTTACACGAGTTGGATTTTGTAAGCACGCAAACCAAGATCTTTCCGCAAAATCTTCCATAAAGTGAATGGACACATATCCAATTCCTGTGCATGATGGCGGATAGACTGATTCGGGTCTTCCTCTACGCTACGCCCTACAGCAGCAATGACTTCTTCTGTACGCACTGTACGACGTCTCTGTGGATGCGTATTATCATTTAGAGTAAACGTGGTGCGAAAACGTTCCATAGTTAATCGAATTAATTGCTCTGATGGACGATTATGTTGACCGTAAAATGGACGTAGTGCGCGATACGTATTTCGAACAGAACCATGATTTTCAAAATAAATTTGCACAATTTGGAATCGTTGTTCAGGCGTCAGTCTATTCATGTTGAAATGCCAAACCAAACTAAACATAAATCACTTGACAGCTGACAAAATGGCCGCCAGTTAAAAAAGTGTTGCCATCTTAAAGTTTTATACCTCTATAAAAAAACACTCTTTATATCTTTAAAAGGAGATTAGGTAAAAATAAAGTAACTTTGTGTCATGATTTATGAATTTTCGTTGTTGGCCGAAAACTTTTCAAGCCATTCTCGTATTAAAACTATACTCTAGCAATTTACGCTGTTATCGTGATAAAAATGACACATTTATTTTTTAAACTCAAAAATGTTACTACTTCACTATTGTTTAATGAAAAAAGATAACAAATTAGGCGTAAAATAAAATCATTCGGTAAATATTTGTCGAGAAACGCATGAGATTTTTGTAACCTGGGGATTTCACAGTAAGCCTATTTACAATTTTTATTACGCCTTAGTTAATTGTATTTTGTAGTAAAAATAAGTTCTTGAAAAACCAACGTGTTTCCCTACTTGATATTAATTACGAATATTACTATAACCAGACCAAAGAACAAACAATTGTAAAGTAATTAATTTTTATATTGATTTAACAATTTAAGCACGTGTAGATTGTAACATTTAAAATCGTTATCTATAGTAATTATATCCGGATAGTGTGATATCCATGACGATTAGGTCAGAGTTTAACTTAGGATCATTTGCTCACAATCACTGGCGTAAATAACGACGCCGCAGGGGGGGGGGGGGCAGCCAATCCACGGGCGCCCTCAAGTCCTTTAATAAAAATGAATAATTACTGAGGATTAAGACGGGTGCAAAATAGCAGGGCGCATTCTAAAATCTTCAGATGGGGCGCACATACTCTTAGGTACGTCACCGCTCATAAGCAATTCTAACCGAGAACGTATACATAATTTAAAATTATGAATACAAAATGCATGACAGAAAAATCATCCAACACATACTTATCTTTGTATATTTAATGATTAAAAGGTAGGCAAGTTAATAATTTTTTTTTGGTTGGCTATAGTATTCGAGCCAAATGCAGCAGTGGGATTCTATGTTATATAGAATTCTACATCTAGTTTTCTACTCTCGATCTTTATCGGCGAAAGCGAAAATAACATTTATCGGCATTCTGTGTGTCTATCGTCTATACTTCGGGTGTTTTCGGATATCGTACTATCCAAATGAAAAACATTGTTGTAAATTTAGTGAGATCTAGTAACTATTTTTTTAATTCTCCGTCAATGTCAATGTTTGGTAGTGTTTTCGTCGACGGATGTTGTGTACGAGAAATTGTGGATAGGCTTACTTCTATTATTTTTCCAAAATTAAACCATATGATATAAAATTGTCTGAATTTTTTGAAGTTTAGTATGTTACTATCTGCGGATCACCTCTGAACAAGAAATGAGGTTAGATTATGCGATTTTAATGGAAAACGACAGGTGTCGACAGATCGCTTCCTAGCGACAGAAATAATCGATATCGGGCTATTATTTTGCGACACAGAATACCAGACGTATAGAATTAAAGACATTAATAGAATTCTATATGACAAAGAATCCGGCTGCAGATTTTGTAAGTAATTTCCTTTCGGGCATGAAATGCTTCAGAGAATTGTATGATTAAGCCTTATGAAGGACAGTTGCGGTACCGTGAGGGGATTGAACTCATGACGAACAAAAATATTTTTAATCATTTCCTCCCAATTGAAAATTTGTCAAATGATATATATATATATATATATATATATATATATATATATATATATATATATATATATATACATGTATATATTTAAATATTAAAAACGTATTAAGATTATTCATCTTATTGAAATATAATAATAAAATTCTTTCTTTCTGCGTGTGCAATGGGCGATGTTGAATTACTTTGGATACGTTATTTGTTCCAGGTTGAAAATTTGTCAGGTAATTGTTGACATAATATTCTAAGTAATAAAAAGATCAGCTGGCAGTATGTCGAGGAAAAACCCGTCAGCTCGTGTATTTAAAGAGGCGATCGACGCTCACGCCTGGCTCCCGCGCTACATCCTTCACTGTATCAGTCTTCCACCGAGATACAGCCAGCTGATGTTTCTATTTATTTAAAGGAGCATGCAAACTACCATCTGACAAATTGTTAACTGAGAGGAAATCGCTGAACATATATTTTTTTCATGTTCGTGTGACCAGCTGATATATAATCCACCACGTTACAGGTAGCTGACATTTTTTTCTTCAAAGTATTGGGTCAACTATCATTTGACAAGTTTTCAATTGAGAGAAAATAATAAAAAAAAAATTCCACGTGCTACGAGGCTGCTATTGCTCGACCCACCCACGGAGCTGTAGCTGACGTTCACGAGGCTTCATGATACAACTTTCTGAAGCATTTAGTACTAGTTATTGATCGAGAGAAATTTGGTCCGCAAAACCTGTCGCTGGCTTGCAGTCTAGTAGGAAAAATAATGGATGGTCAGGAAAGTATTTCTAATTGTCACACATAGAGAGCGTTGTAATGGTTCTAAAGGTCTTCTGTCAATGTTATGATTTTTTTGCCTTTGTCATTTGATATGAGCTTAATTTTAGTTAATTTAGAAACATCTTGTGCGTAATTTTGTTTGTAACTGTTAGTTTAGGATCAATTTTAACATGAAATGCAGAAACAAACATTTTCGGCATATTTTACTTTTTTATTTTCATAAGAGAAACAAAGCTGTTGAGACTCGCAAAAATATATGTAAAGTTTATGGTATTATTATATAATAGTACACACGTGTCAGACTTGGTTTAAAAAATCCCATTCTAGAAACTTACTGAAATTGATGATGGCCAACTCAAAGCCCTAATTGAAGAGAATCGTCATATAGTCATTCGAGAGATTCGAGAGAGGATAAATGTATTGCACACAACAATTGAAAATCACGAAAAATATCTTGGACTCGATATTCTAAATGTGCATGAATTAAAAAAGATTAACTTATCACAATGACTTAATATTTACAATATACATCTTAATCTCAGTAAAATCGACATTTTCTTGAAAAGAATCATCAACAATCATAACTGATGATGAAAATGGGTTATCTACAGTAACATCATTTGAAAACGATCATGGTCTAAGCATCATGAACCAGTACAGTCCACATCTAAAACCGAATTGCTGAATTTTGAGCTGCTTTCAAGAGTCTGAACAATCAATTCAGATATTTACTGCCAACAACTAATAAAACTGGATAAAGCAATCAAAGAAAAACGACCTGGATTGGAAATCGCAAAGTCATTGTGTTCCATCATGATAATGCAAAACTTCGTTCATCTTTAATAAGCTTGGTTAGGAAGTGATGAAACATCCCCACACAGCCCTGACCTGGCACCATCTGATCATCATTTATTTCGAAGTTTACAAAACTCTTTGAATTGTAAAATTTTTATAAATGATAACGACCTTAAATCGTACTTGGTTCAGTTTTTTGCTAATGAGTACCAAAATTTCTATGAGCGAGGAATCATGAAGCTGCAAGAAAAATGGAAAAAGCTAATTGAATAAAATATGAAAAATAAATAATTTTTCAAAGTTTATTCTTTTTATAGAAGAATACGTTTTATTTCACACTGAAAAAACTGAAGCTACTTTCTTGCCGACTTGATAAAAAAAAAGCATCTAATATAATATTTGATAAAATTGGCAAACGAGTTTGAGCTAGGTATATTAATAAGAGTTTTTAACAAATAGTTCATTGCGCATTGATAATTTTCCAGTCGACTTCATTTTTTATGAATAGCTTTAAGGTATTGATTCCTATAAGTCGACTGCGACTTACAAGAGGTCCAATGAAGCGAGAATAAAAAAATTGGCAATGCATGAAATATAAATGGGTTGAACATTATATAATTTTTTCTTGTAATTACTTTCTTCGTATATTATTTCGACATTGTAAGGAAATTATAATTTAACTTCTTAAATTTTTTATCGAAAATACCGTGTTTTCGTTTGTTTTTTTTTTTCAGTTAAAAAAATACTCTAAATATGGTTTAAATAAAATAAACCGAAACATGAAAAATAAAAAACTTGGGGACTATTTTTTCTAAAAAATGTTTCCTAATATCATTCTTTTTATGCACCTTTAAAGGGTGATTAGATAGAATGCACGATATTCAGATTCCCACACTAGGATGTAAGAATGGAAAAAAATTGAAGCGCGCCAATTATTCCGTCCTAAATCAGTCATGGCATCCGCGCTTTCTAAGCACGTAGAAATAAGCTTTGTTCTAACCATAGTAGCTGGTTACATGAAAATATATATAAAAAAAAGAAATGAAGTACTGGATGAACAGCATCGTATTACCATCGTATCTAGTATTTTTGTAAAAATAATCTTTAAGAGTTTAATTTTATAAGCATGACATATCGTTATAAATATCGAGAACATTTCTTTTTCTTTTCTTGGTATTTTAACGCGTCACCAGCCACAAAGATAACGGTTCATCTGCTGGCGTCGCTCACCGCATATCCATTAAGTAGGATAAATGTTATTAGACTACACTAAATCGTTCCCTGTTTGGTGCACCAACTGAGAAAGAGATATCGCCATCATCTAATCGACATAATAATGCCCCTTACCGCCGTAAATGCTACTACAATACATTGAATATATAGTCTTACATAGTCTTTATTGGCTGCTAAGTCAGTATTTTACAACTTCAAACTTCTCTTTACATGTGCAGACTTAATTGAATGATTAATTACAAATTATTTTCTTATCTAGATTACATATTTAGAACTAAGGCTAACTTAATATATTTTATTGTCCTCGTGTAGCTGGCTGGGACTCATTGGATCGGGTCGCTCGGGAGGGGATATACTCGTCTGTAGAATGGGCAGGGGCGGAAGGCGTTCCTGATGATGCTATTTGCATAGTCCGGGATCTTGTTGAAAAACTTTTGCGCAGTGGTCCTGGCAAATTCCAGGATGGTGGGGATCTGGAGTTCCCTGTGCAGCTGATCTGTCCTCAGGTACCAGGGGGCGTCGACGATGATGCGCAGAATTTTGTTCTGCATCACCTGCAGGATGTATCTCCTCGTTTTTGGGATTTGGGCCCATGAGGTGATGCCGAACAGCATCGCCGGGCGGATGATGGCCTTGTAGATCGTCAGTTTGTCCCTGAGGGACAGCTTGCTGCTTCTACCTAGTAGGGGGAACAGGGATGCCAGGAGCCCTTGCGCTTTTGTCTTTGCCTCCAGCACTAGTGCCTAACTCAGTTAGGTGCAGGCGCTGAGCCAAGGGAAAGGGCGATCCCCCCCCAAAGAGCTTTCAGTTCAGAAAAAGAGACTCGATTTGACCTGTTATACTAGGCATATCCCCCCCCCATCAAAAACTTCTTTTTTCTTGCGATCGCCCCCCCTCCTAATAGCTTTGAGTTCAGGAAAATAGACCCGATTTTGCCTCTTATACTAAGAATGTGTATGCTGCTTGCATCTCCCCTCCGTCGACAACTTGTTTTTTCTTGCGATCGCCCTCCCCCTAACAGCTTCGAATTAAGAAAAATAGACCCCCTGCCTTTACACTAGAAATGAAAATATTGCTGGTGTCTCCTCCCTCGTCGACAACTTGCTTTCGCTTGTGATATCACCGTCCCCTCCAAAGAGAGAGGCTGGATCCGCCCATGATTAGGTGTAGTCTAATAGGGCTTTTAATAATACTTATATAGAGAAATATTGCATAACACTGTTTCTGTTTCGTGTGAAGGGAACGACCCTAAATAAGATAAAATAGTATAGGTAGGAACTGATTTTTTATATTGCTAAATCGAGGAAAAAATATTTTAAAAAATCAATGTAAAATGATTAATAGTATTGGTATGAATCTCCAAAATAATTACTAATTTTTAATCAAATTTTATTTGCGTAAAACATTTTTTGCTATTAAACGTGTCATGAGTGTTAACGTAATTCACTAATATCTAAAATCTAAATTCTAGACATAAGTTGGTTGCCATGGAAACTAAGATTTTTGGCTAACAGTGACATGTTTTTAGATTAACAACATATTATATATGGATGTTATCAGAACTTTCATTGACGTTAAACAAATTTCAATTGCTCTCTTAGTTTCTGATAAACAGGGAGAAATTTCGATAATTTGATAACTTATCGTAAAGGTGAATTCAGTGGCTGAATCCTTTTCTTCCTACGAGCTACGAATTTTAAAATGTTGATTCAAAACAAGTATTTTTTATGGAATTGAAGGGAATATTATTTTCTCATCTTAAATGTCGCCTTAAGCAAATATGTAATAAAATATATAAAAATGTAAATATTTTTAAAGTAATTTAAAGGGAGAAGAAAAATTTGAAATCATGCATAAAAGAAATTGTCTAACCAGCCTCTCTGGACATAAGAGTTTCATAGGTTTAAGCTATCAATTAAAAAATGTTTATCTCATAAAAGAAGCGATATTAAATAAAGGTATACAGGCCTAGTGTTCTGCTTTTCTTACTGAACCTGAATTCGTTTAAAATTTCTAGAGCTTTTGGGCATCTCACCACCAATCAGTGACGCACTTCGAGGTTCATTTAAGGCAAGCTGTCAAATAAGACGAAGGCCCATAAACTCCAAAATATCCTGGTGGAACTCTCGAATCGAGAACCACCGAAAAAATGTTCGAAAGTTTTTTAAAAAAGCGCTAAAGTACCGGACTAAAATATGCTGGGAAGAATGTAAAACTACCCAGAGAGAATACAAGAGGCAAATAAGGGACTCAGAGGAACGCATGGAAGAAATATTGCGAGAGCATAGAAAGCATGCCCTCAGCATCCCACCTCTGCAAAATACTATCTAGAGATCCTGGTGCCCGGATTGGAGCACGTTCTCTTCCTAAAGGAGATCAAACCACGACAGAAGAAGGGGCTCTAGGGAAGCTACTAAGAGTGCATTTGCCAGGCTCAAATCGATATGAGGGCGAATCTAAAGAACGGAGACTCACCCTAGCGCATCATGACTACAATTTAGTTAAAACAATAGTGATATGAAAGGGTAAAATGTTCGATGGAAACTTTTGTCCCTTTCAAGTCACCTAGTAAGGAAGGTATATTTCCAGCTTTGCTACAAAATTCCTCCGTGGAAGGAAACAAAAGTAGTCTTTATTCCCAAGGTAGGAAGAACAGATTACATAAATCCTAAGTCTTTCCGCCCTATCAGCCTGACCAGTTTCTTATTAAAGACATTGGAAAGGCTGGCGGATCGACGCATTAAGGAAGGAATAATAGTGCAATATTCCTTACATCCTTTACAATTTGCTTATCAGGCAAGAAAATTCACAGATGCGGCGCTACACCAACTCGTCAGAAGAGTCGAAAACGCGCTGTTGGGTGGACGATCTGCCTTAGGTACCTTTATCGATATCGAGGGAGCATTCGACAACACGTCTCACGATTCGATATGTAATACTCTACAACGACGAGGCTCTGAACCGACAGTAGTCGCATGGAGCAGAGCAATGTTAACTAAGAGAATATGCTGAGCTTAACAATGCAACTGTTAAAGCACTGTCAAGTAGGGGCTGTTGACAGGAAGGAGTGTTTTCGCCTTTGTTGTGGAGCCTTGTGGTAGACAGCCTGTTCAGTGAACTTAATGATGTCAGTTTGTATACACAGGCCTATACTGATGACCTAGTCATTTTGTCCCCTGGCCACCATATCTGGGACCTAAAGTGGCCAATGAAAAGAGGAAAATGGGGAGATTTCCCACAATTATATTGGTGGGAAGGACTCTTCAACTTAAGGTACAGTTAAATACCTGGGAATAGTTCTGGAATGATCATATTGAGGCTCGAACCATATGTGCTTTCTGAGCTTGTAAACGAGCCTTTGGGTGTACATGGGGACTGACACCTAAAGTGCTATTTTGGATATACACTATGGTGATCCGCCCCATGATAACGTACTCCGCTATTGTATGGTGGCGTAGTACAACAAAGCGCAAACACATTCTTCAACTTGACAAAGTTCAGAGAATGGCTTGTATGGGAATATTGAGTGCGATGAGGACTGCTCCCACCAGGGCTCTGGAAGTCCTCGAAGGAGTATTCGAAGGAGCACAGGAGTCAGAGAGTACTACCCTCACGGACAATGTACGACAATTTTCACAGCTGATATTTATGCTATTCTGCAGTATGCCCATCTCTGTGAGAGGGACATAGACAGGAATAGAGTAATAAATATATGCTCAGACAGTAAGGCCTATTGACACTAAAGTCCAGTGTCGTAACTTCGCGACTAGTGTCTGAGTGTAAGGATATACTAAATGATATGACAAGGAACGGCTGCACAGTCAGACTTTTATGGGTTCCGGGTTACTCGGGCATACGCGGGAATCAGGAAGCAGACGGTCTGGCGAAGTTGGGTTCGGCGACTGAACCGTATGGACACCAACCAATATTACCTGTCCCAATTGCTATTAACAAACGGAAATTAAAATCGTTGCTGGAAAGCAAATTTATTGAATCGTGGAGGGGAGCTCCTGAAATGAGGTGTGCTAAGGAACATATAACTGGGCCTAGTGCACGGCGTACTAACGAGCTTCTCTCCTTGGGAAGGATAGAGCTGCGAATTGTGGTGAGATTGTTGACAGGACCTTGTCACCTCAGGAACCATCTCCAAAGAGTCGGTGTCGAAAACGACCCGACGTGCAGATGGTGTTTGGAGGAGGATGAAACTGTTGACCATGTCCTCAGAGAGTGCTCAGCACTCAACGGACTGAGACAGAGATATTTCGGAGATACAAGTTTGTTACCGAAAGCAGTTAGGCAAGTTCAACTAACGAGGCTGCTTGGATTCGCAAAGGCAATCAGCCTCGAATAACCTGCAGCTATGGTGGGATGTAAAAGGAGGTCTAGGTATCGATGATCTAGTATCACCACCCCTTTTTCATTCATTCATTCATTCATAATATGTCACTTAGAACGTCTTGTACTGGTATAGATTCATCTTAAAGAATAATGATGCGTATGGTTTAACCGAAAGGAACAAAAGTTGAATCAGTTAAATAAATATCATATCTGATCACCTAATGTGCTAAATAATTACAGTAATTTTACAGCAAAGTACGAAAGTATTGCACCATGCAATACGTTAGGATTTCGAAGCAGTTTTTTTATTCTTTTTCTTCTTCCTATATTATCTTATGGGACAAAATTCAAAATACCCGTTTGTACAACTCTTAACCCATTAGGTAGCCAAAAGCTTGAGCAAGAGGTAATTTTTATCGGAAAAATGGGTACTTTAGAGCAGCAACAGGTATTTAAAATCATTTTCATTCATTCGATCACGAATTAAGAGAAACTGCCTTAAAATGAACATTATTGTTATAAGCCAAACAAATATATGGTCTGCAGATACAATTAAACATACTGGAACAATATCAAAATATAATTCGTAAAGAGAACAAACATACGTACCTCGTTCTTTCGAAGTCAACGAAGTAAGACCATGAACTTATGATTCCGGTTCCCCACCACATGGAAAAAATTTTCAAACAAAAACGTTTGACAGATTTTTTTTAATTTAGCAGAACAAACTAATCCAATCAAAAATGTGACTAAATAACAATAATAATAAGAAACTCTTTTGAGCTAAATAAGTTATGAAAAAAATAATTACCTTTTTTCTTTTCACCAATAAACTATTTTCAAAATTTCAAAACCCTGGCAAATGTGAAAAAATGATTCAATGAACGACTGTTATTTTCAATCGATAATCATGACGTAACTATATCATGAGCATGACAAAATGTATGTAGTAATAAGTTTTACGAGAGTGTTACGAAAAATAGGGTGACGAAATTACAAAAATTCCTTAACAATTTATTAGATATGAAAACGCTGACGATCTCTGGCAATTTTTATAAAAAGATCATTCAATTTTTAATCTGAAATTTTATTTAATTTTAAATAAGCTGTTATTTTATGAATAAAATAAAGCGATGACGTAGTATCGCAGCTAGTTAGAACGTGCGAAGTTATCAGTGAAGAAATTAAAGGAGATCCAAGTTCCTTTAATAAACGATGGATTGGAATTAATATCTGTACTTATCGTAATGTTCCCTGTATAAAATCAAACCTGAAAGGTATTTTCAATATTAAAATTTTTCTTCGAATTTTCTCCGTTACTGCACAAGAAATACAGACATGATCAGTCGAATAATGGTAATTGCAAAATACATTTACTTTTACTAGATGAACTACTCGTAACATGATTGCCTCCTCATTCTGCTATTTATCTTTTTGTAATACTGACTGTGCAAAAAATTAACACACATTAATTTAATTTATCGTATATTAGCGCTAAAAATTATTACTTTTTTTTGAATTCTATACGTAGATAATAGAATCTGAACGTATTTGTGTGCCACAGTAAAAATTTTCTATTATTTTTTACTGAATATTAAGGACTAAAATTTTTTGAAAAACTTCTTCACGTTGTTAATTTTATTACCGTTTATGAAGAAATGAAAATTTTGAACTTCACTAAGCTTTTGTAATAACAACTATCAAACGGAACACCTAACAGAAAAGTTTCCAAAATTTCCCGCTCGGTGGCAAAATGCTCCGAGAATCCTGAGTTCTAAGAATCAACTCTAAAAATTTCCTGCAAAAATATTCATTATTTGCTGAGTTACAGTGAATTAAACGGAAAAAATGATAAAATCATTTTTTCTCATATTAGACTATAGGATCGATTTTGACAATGTTTCATTAATTTTAGAAGCTAGTAAACTTCATGTTCATATTCAGCATCCTCGAAAATGTAGAATCTGATCATTTATAGTGACTAGAACATATCTGGTCACTATTTTTAAGGTTCCGCTTGCGTAATATATGAATAACAGTTTTGTTCTGTAAAAAAAGTATGCTTACCGAAAAAAACCGAAAATATTTTTAGCTTCGTTTTTAACTTTTTAGCTCATTATGTTGGTGCCAAGGAGCAAAAATTTTGGGTATTTTTCCAGTCCCAGGAAGAAGCCATTATATTCTCGAAAGCACCCTAATGATGGCATTGGCTGATTCCGGACATGATGTCACTATCGTAAGCCCTTTTGAAGAAAATTACAAACCCAAAAACGGAAGTTATCGAGAAATAGTACTAACTGGTTTTCTGGAAGCTCATAAAGGTAAATATATTTTTAATGATTTTTTTAGGAAACAAGTACCGACTTCAAATAATTAAAAATAAAAACTGTCAAGAGCGTATCGAAGACATATTATGTTAGGGTTCCGTATCAGTAACTGGCATTGTTAGATTTTTGCTTGAAATAGTTTATTTTGTTCCTGCTTTTTTGGTTAGTTATGCGTTTGGCTTTCGCAGATCGAAATTACATCTAGCTGTTTAATACATCAATATTTCTTTCTTCATTAGTTAGTGTATTAAGCGTTTCCCGAATGTTGGTCTTGCGGATATATCATCCTTTACCATTGTTGATCTGGATTTCGGCCCATTTTTTTAGTTGAAAATCCATTACTTCTCAGTGCGTCTATTAGTTTCATGGGATTCAGCTGTTATTGTTATTGTCTGTTTTATATAGGGCGGTCTTTGGATTCAATATTAAAGAAGAAAATTTTGGCTATTGTAACTTAAAATTTAGGTTTAAAAGAAGCAGATGTTAAAGCGTTTGCCTTGAATGCCTCATGAGAATATTTATTATCTCAGATTACAGTGGAGATCCGATGGCTGACGACAAAATTAGCTAGTGTCACTTTTTCATAGATAAATTAGCAGTTTTGTCAAATTTCAATAATATATGTTAATTTTTGTATAGAAAAAAATAACCAATATTATATTTTTTTCTTAATCTACATCCCTCAAAATAATTTCCTTGGGAAATCACACAGCGCCAGAAACGGTTCTTCTAATCCTCATCGCAGTGCTGAAAGTCGGATAATAGAATAGACTTCAGGTGGTCAATTACAGTCGTTTTAATGTTTTTGAGTATCTCAAAATGGTATCCCTTGAGTTGATTTTTCAATCTTGGAAAGAAAAAAAAGTCAGGCGGACTTAAATCAGGCGGACAAGGAATCTGAGGAATGTTTTTACAAAAACTAGTGATAAGCAATGACCCTTGCTCGAATTTTTTCATGAACCTCTCCGTAAAAGTATTGATTGACCGTTTAGTCTCGAGGCACACAACTGTGAACTATCCCTCGCTAGCAAGAAACCAAATCAGCAAAAATTTGGTCTTCCACTCGCCTATTCTCTAACACTTGGTTTCCGTACTCACACACTCAGAACCCGTCACCAGTAAGGACACGTTGAAGAAAATGGGCAACATTTTCAATCGATTGCAATGTCAAGGCACTTTTCCATCCCGATGTCCTTTTAGTTCTACGAAAATTTTTTTGAAACCATTTTTGCGCAGATTTTTGACATTGCCAATTCACTGATCAAAATCTAATGAACGATAGTGTGATCAACTCTTCCCCGACCATTCTGACTATTAACCAATAATCTAGATGCACAAACAATGAAAATGTCGTCAGAATTAGGGATCTTGTTGACATTTTCATCGGATCTTGAAGAAAAAGTTTTCCGCTGCATGGTTCATTTTCAATCGACTTTATTCCTTCTGAAAATGCCCTAAACCACCGAAAAATCTGGGCTATTGACAATATGCTGTCTTCGTAGGCTTGTTGAAGTTTTGCAAAAGCTTCCATTGCACTGTGCCTAGATTTGAGGGAAAACCTAATAGCACACCGTTGGTCGAAATAGATTTCACGAAAAAAAATGTTACGAACAACCAAATGACTCTAGCGAGTTCAAACTCTTACTAAAGGCGTATCGCATGTTTACCTCCCCAAGTTTGGCCTCCCAAATGTCAGAAGGTCGGACACTACATTGCCAGTCTCATGTGTTATTTGACACATCCCGTATATCCATTTATACCACAAGGAATAATTTATCGTATTTGGAATAAAACTTTAATTCAAACATATGTAGATTTAAACTTCTTCAAATCCTAGTATAACTCGTTTACATTAGTATTAATTGTTAATAACACGACGATGCGTTACCAAGTTTTCTGATTAATGTTTTACCAATTATGTATTAGAAAAATTTTGCAAGTTAACTTTTACATTTTATCATATTCTAAAATGTATAAAATACATTGCAAAATACCTTAAACATACTTCAACAAGAGATTTTTCTGTATAATTTCTAAAAACCCAATAGTAGTTTCACCTAAATCTAGTACCCTATATACTTACAAAATCCTTTGTTTTTTGTTTTCCAATTTATGTAATTACTTAGGTATTTTTGACAAGGTGAAGATAAGATTGTGGAAATAACTAAATAAAAAATATTTAACATTAAATACCTCAAACCAGATGACTCAAAATTTTTGGAATTTTTTTTTGGGTACAAATAAATCAAAAAGTTATCTAAAAATTTTACTCTTTTTCTTCACTCATTTCTTTGCGTATTATAAAAAGACAGAACCTAGCTGAAAATGATATATAGATAGTATTTCACTCTAGTTGCTGGAGGATATGTTTTAACCGATTTACTCTTAGTAAAAATATATTATAATTTTGAATATAAAATAAGTTCACTTATATTGACGACATCTTCCTAGACAAAATTATAAATTTGTGTAAAGAAAACGATTCCATTATTCATTCTTAAGCCAGAAAAAAACTTTATTTCTTTAGGTGTCAAAGTGACGTTTTCCAGAAATTTAAATCTCTTGCAGAACAGTGCCGTTCATACGCATAGTTGGTGTTCCGCTGCTTTAGTTGCACGATTGATTGCAGAAACCACAAATCTCGTCCTCAGGCTTTAAAATAGTATCTCAGCGAGCAGTTTCCTGTAAAGGGATTCGTTATTACACAAATATCCTGTTTTAGGAGATCCAGAAAAATTTTTACGTTCGTTTGCAATAAGCGGATTTCTTCGCTTGTTTAAAACCAGGCGTATTGTATTCTTCCACCTCAATTTTATGAGATTTTTGTTCCCAACTCTGAAATTTCTCTTCTATATGTCCTTTTAGTGATCTATAAGAAGGTCCCGTGCCGATAAAAACAGGTTTTGCCCCTTCTTTTGCTAGGCTGTCCGCTTTCTCTTTTCTATTAATTTCCTTGTGTCCTGGTACTCACATCAGGGTTACCTTGTTGTTTCTTGTCAATTGCTTTAGGGCTTGCCTGTTAAGCCAAATCAACTTAGACTCGTAGGTATTTGATTCAAGAGCTTATAGCGCTAATTACTATCTAAAAATTAGTAAATTTTGTCTTTTTAGCTGTTTCTAATAGGCACTCACTGTTTAGAAGATGCTAGGCGTATTTCCTCAAGATTTAGCAGGTCCGAAAGCTGATCCTGATATTCTCATTTCAATCTCCTCTTTCCTCTTTAATCCATCGATGAACCATACCATGGAATCCTTCTCTAGTCGAGGTAATCTTTCTCTGTTTGCATGTTAGCAGTCAATTACTACTTCTTAGCTCACGCCAAAGTCATACTTGTCAATTTTGATATGGATTCTGTTGGAATTGTATGCCCAACAAATTTTCCAGGTTTGAGCTTTTCTCTTTAGAAAAACTTTGTTGCTGCCTCCCTCGTTACAGATATGTGCAATGGAGGGAGGTTCTCCTTTCAAGGGGATAAAGGAAAGAATATATACAAACAGCTTATTTCCTACAAATACAACTCTGGTCCTCTCTCCATACGCGTTTTGACCACCTCAGGGTCTCGTTAGTGGAGCTATTTCAAACCGAGAGCAACATTTACAGGAAACAACTGCTATATAAAATATAAATTCCGAAGCATGTGGGTAGGATATTAAAAACCCCCGATTCTATGACCGCCATGGGGCATGATATAAAAAAGTAAATATAATATATCATAAATATCAACAACAATTTCTTAAGTCTTATTGTTAAGATCCAAAATCTCAGTAAAACAGTAAACAGATTTAAAATTAAATGAAACTTAATAAAACGAAAGATGCTGGCCAGTTTGTTTAAACGAGAATTATGAAATATAACACATGTAAACGTTCATTCTTGAAATATGAAACATTACCCAATTCGGTTTAGTTTCATTAATATTCTGACTGGTAATTTGAAATCATTTCTGTTCTTTTGAAAAATGTTAATTCAGTGCCCGTTGGTTCATCGATATGTTCCACATTTTAAGGTTAATATCATGGACTCAGCGATTACCTACAACTTCTATTTCCAATTCCATATATCGGATATCTAAGAATTCAAAAATAGAAATGCTATTGTTATAAATAAAATTGGTTGAATAAAATAAAATCACTTTCCTGCTACTGAAATAATTGTTTAAAATATCTTACCAGTATCTAAAACGTGTTTAATATCAGCAAATTATCAGGAGTACTTATAATAGGTATCTAACTTTTTAATGAAAACAAATTGCCCAGCATCTGATCGCCTTTTCTTTTAAATAATAATAAATCCCAAAAATGCATGAACATTGACATATTTTAAATAAATACATAGTAAATTCGCCAATTAAATTACGGAATTGAACCCATGTTCCTCGAGTTCGATTCGCAGTTAACCACACGTGAGATATCGGGTGCATGAGAATTATAGATAAGGATATATTTTTCATTGTAAAAATTTAAGCTTATCTTTTCTTAAGTAAACAATTAAAATATTCTATATAATTCATAGTTTTATAAAAACAAACCCTGTTATAATTCCAAGTAGGTGCTTCAGAAAAACAAATGTTTATTAAACTTTGGGAAATCACTTGGAAACAATGTGGTTATTTCATATAGTCATTTGTATAATACTAATATCTTAAAATTTTTGGACCGTTAAGATAACGATTAGCTGTAATGGAACAAATATTAATTATTTTACACTGTTCAATGTGAACTATATTCTGTTAAAATGAATAATTAAATAATCACTCTGTAAAAAGTTTCCCGTGGGAATAGGGTAGTATATATATATATATATATATATATATATATATATATATATATATATATATACTACAATATACATACCCTATAAATCTATCGAAGTAATCCTACCCTGGGTTATGTAAATAAAACCGAAGAGGGTAGTTTTTAACATATGGTATATGCGAATACCGTTAAAATGTATTAAAATATTAAACGATTTTCCCATTATTAGGAAAAAAAGAATGATCAAATAAACTCAGTATAATAGAAATATATCGTTTGGCAATTTGTAAAAAGAATTTGTATAATAACTGTTTTTTCTATTCATAAGAAATAACGAGTTAAGATGTTTTTTGCCAAAACAGCCAAGAAAAGTGAATAGTGTTTTTCATAGTCCTTTATCATATATTCTTTTAGTTATAGGAAGACATAGATTAGTTTGTTTTACTATTATTTTATATAAATTATGATTAAGACGCTCAGAAGTCAATTCGGGAATTAAGTATCCAGTATAGAAGGGCTAACGCCCTCTACATTTCAGGACTCAAATTGACGTTTACAGGGATCCATGGGGTAGTATGGGTTCCAATGGGAGTAACGGGGTCGAGAGGGGTGTAGGGCGTACAAGCTTGGCCTTTTAAGGAGTACTAAACTTCAGTTACAATCTGGAAATCGTGTACGATGGTTGGTACCACTCTTTGAAACCAGTGTCGTAGTAAATTATGTAAATTTGTCGGGAATGAAGATTTTCTTTCTTTAATTTGTTTTTCATTTAATTTGGGAAGTTAAGGTAATATCGTGTGTTATTTTAGTCGGGCATTTCGTGATTTTCATACGGTTTGATTAAGTAATATAAATAGCTGTTTTTTGCGTTTTATTTCTTTTTCTGTTTAATATTTTAGTAAACTATTTATACGTGTTTTTTTCAAAATTGGGTTTTACATTTTTGGTTAATAGAACGGCCAACAAGAGCAATTATGTTAGTTACTCTGTAATTGTTATTTGTTATTTGCTTAAGTTTCTCATTGCAAATAGTTAGTTTTTTTTTCTATTTATTTTGTTAATAGACTGTTTTGAAAAACTTGTTTTATTTATTTTAATTAAAAACCTTCACCAGATTTAACTTGCGGGCGCGCTGTTGCGAGAGCTACAAAACAAGAGATGTCTTCTGACCATCTAATAACCAGCCTTGTCTGAGTCCTGCAGTTCTGAGTTATGGTTGTGGTAAGCTTAAATAACCGTAGTTGTTTGGTACTAAAGCTGCAAGAGAGAAAATGAACACCCGGACTTCCAGAGTGTCTTTATTACTGTAAAATTTAATTATAGGTTATTAAAATAGCTACTAATTAATATGAGGCAGGAAAATGATTATAGATGAAATGGCTAACGCTATCGCAATAAATCATTTACAAGAGTCTATGATTAAATTCTGTCACATAGCCAGACAATATTTTTACATTCATGTTAGTCCAAAATTGACACTGGGAAATTTTCGAGGATGAAGTTTAAGAGTTTAAAGCTATTTTTGCAAAATATCGCGGATCCGAAATAGCAGCCTAAAAATTTTATATTTTCCAATTTTTTTTTAAATTGGTAGAGGGTTTTCAGGGTCGTAAATTACATATAATAAAAATTTCTTTACATTGAATACATCAAAAATTATACATTATTTTTAATTTCATCCAAAATCTATATTTGGGTGTAAAATTACTAATTTAAAATTGGTGAAATTCTTCCAAAATTGGGATCAAGCTGTTTTCAAGGGCATAGAATAAGGGTCAAAAAATATTTTTTTTCAAATTTAACTTGATAGATAAAAGAACATACTAAAAAATTTACGTCTCTCTAATTTTTTCAAAATCAGTATTGGGGGTTTTCAATGGGGGCCTAGATTACGAATCTCTCTTTTAATTTACGCTATAGAATGGTTAAATGCTATATGTGGTCCATATTGTTGTACGGCATGGAGAGATGGACGTTAAAAATATCTTCCATTAATAAGGTGAAAGCTTCCGAAATGTGGATCCTGCGAAGAATATTCCACATACCATGGACTAAAAGGGTGAAGAATGAAGAGGTCTTGAGACGAGCGAATACTAAAAGAGAACTGTTCTACGTAATCAAAGCACGAAAAATTGAATATCTGGGTCATATCCTGAGAGGAAATAGATATTCAATCCCTCAACTAATTATTCAAAGGAAGATCGAATACAAGAGAGGAGTAGGTCGCAAGCAAATGTCGGGTTTACGAAATATAAAGCACTAGACAGGCATAAATAACACTGACGAGCTTTGTCATACCGCGAACGATGGACGTCTAGCCTTAAGATAATCGCCAACGCACTATAGGTGCACGGCTCTATAAAAAGAAGAAGATTACGAATCTAAAATCCGGCTTTAGGACGGACCCGTGAAGAAAATAAGAATTTAAAATTAATTTCTTAAAATTCAAGACAGCGGATTTATATGCCTCTATAAAATTCTTGTTATTTCGTTCAAAATTCGCGAATTTTCAAATCAAAGAATTATTTGTTGCTCAATTTAGTGTAGTATGCAATAACTTTGGACAAAATGATTGCTTTTTTGAGACCATAGAAACATACACACACTATAAATCCAGCTTAGTACAAGTATCAAATTTTCAACTTTTGCTTCCTGGATAATTAATATATATATATATATATATATATATATATATATATATATATATATATATATATATATATATATATATAATTCTTAACTACTCCAGTCTTATAAAATATTTTGACTTTTCCTTTGTCTTTTATGCTCTGGTAAATCTTTATTTTGAAAAGCCAACAAAAATCGCCTATCAAAGCTGGTTCCCATCATTCCTGGAACCTGATTTCTGTTATCTTGATAAAGTTTCGCTGCTTGTTTATCTGTACGAAGATTACTAGGAAAAAGTCTAGACGAAAATGTAGAAAATGAATTTTGAATAACATTCTGCATCCTAAGTTTTGATATGAGTGTAACAGTTCCTGCACCAATACTTGATAGTTGTCTGCTTTGTGATTACCTAGAAAGTCTTTTATTTGAATATTTAGGTCTATTCCAAAAATGGGATACTTAAATTGGTGAAAAGTCAAAGTAGTATGACAAAAATATATGATCATTGTTGTTGTTGTCTGACCTGTGTTTGTCTTGTGTAATTTATGAATATCTTGGCAAGTTCAAAACTAAAAATCTAAATTATTATTTAGAAAATAATAAACTGTTTTCCAAAAGAGCGGTGACAAATACCAAAAAAGGCTGTGAACATTTATTATTATAGATACGAAATTTTTTTTTACCTGGCTTAACTTTTCTTAACGAAACGATTAAATTTTTTGTACAGTTCAAATTTTTTTAAAAAATACTTTAACCTGTAATTACCCTGTTATAAGTCCAAGTATGTACTTCAGAGCATTAAGCTTAGGAAATTCAGAAAATCACTTGAAAACTTGTTATTACGTTTAATTATGTGTGTAATAAAATAATGGGCCTACTTTTAAGTTATATGAATATTTAGGCCCGTTCCAGAAATGGGATACTTGAACTGGTGAATAGTCAAAGTACTACAAAAAAATATATGATAATTATTGTTGTCTGAACTGTGTTTCCTTGTGTAATTTATGAATATCTTGACGAGTTCAAAACTCAAAATCTAAAATTAACATCTAAAAAATAATAAACTGTTTTCCAAACGAGCGGTGACAAGTACCAAAAAAGGCTGCTTTTTAAAACATTGTGAAATTTTATCACTACAAATACGCAAATATTTTTTACTTTAGCTTATCTTTCTTAACTAAACGATTAAATTTTTTGTCCAGTTCATAATTATTTTAAAAAATCCTTAATCTGTAATTACCCTGTTACAAATCCAAGTATGTACTTCAGAGCATTTAGCTTAGGAGATTTAGAAAATCACTTAAAAACTTTCTATTACGTATAATTATTTTAAGTTATTATAGAAAAAGAGCAAAATTAATGACAGTGATGAGCTCATGAAACAAGGCAATTTAGCGACACACTGTATTTTTATTCGTTACAACATATGTACATATTTAGTTCAGAAGTCCAATGTGATATAAAAAACCGCTTTATATATCTATTTGTCGCCAATTTTACAAAATGAATCACTACCACCGATATTTTATCAATGGACAAAGGTTGTGCATATTTCGACAGCCAACAATAATGCACCACAGTCCAATTCATGTTGCCAAATTGTGTTTGACAGGTATGGCGACTAAGAGCGAGTTGTATGGAGCCTATCAATTTTAGACCACTTTTTTGCAAATTGCTTAATTATACAGTATCTTTGTACACTTAGAAACACTGAAATGTGTCACAGCAAGTAAAAAAACTTAAAGCCAAATTAAATAGAATTATTTATGTCCGTCAAACATCAAAGAAACCCTTCCCCACCGACCATAAAGAGTCTTCAAACAAATGTATTGTTGTTTAAATCTACTGGTATGATTCCAATTCTAAACCATGTAACTAAACGCTATTCTCTTTTTTAGCCATTTCTCGCATTTTACTTGGCCTCATTTTCATCGAATACATATAAACAAATTGCAGTGTAGCGATTTTATTTAAACATTCTTTGATTTCCTTAGAATGAGAAAATTTGCTCAGTTTTCAAAGAACGCTCCCTTGGTGATCCCGATCACCTGTTGTTGATCCCGACCACCTGTTGTTATAAACAAATATAGAGTTTCATATATTTATTTTACAATATTAACGAGGATACGACCGTTTTGGTATTACGTCTCCCCAAATTGTGCAAGTTTATATACATATATTTTTTTATAGAAACAGATAAACAACCCCAAAAATATTAAAGCAGTGTCTGCTGCTTTATTTTTATCACGATTTTTAGGTAGAGAAATAAGATATATACTGCAAAGATCCGAATGCATATAAAGAGTAACCCAAGAGAATTCCCCTATTTAGTGAATATATTTAAAGTTAATTAATATAAAATAAATATGTTTTTCCCTTACACATTATTTAAAAATAACAAAAAGAAGGTAGTTGAAAACATGTACATTTTGATCAACAAACATTCTTTTAAATTATAGCATTATTGGTTTGCGGGTAAAATTTTTGATACTTCAAAATCTCTATTATTTGATCTATATGGACATATCGCTATAATTTTTTTCATAATTTTTTTAGAAAGAAGAAAAGCTGTAAACTTATTCGAATCACCCAAGATAAATCCGTTTTTAGCTATCTATATTATGAATAAAATAGGTTTGAAACTTACTGAAAATACTTTAAAACATGAAAACGTGCAAAAACTCATTCATTCGGATGAAAAGTTTGATGCTGTCATAGTAGGTCAGTTTATGAATGATGCTCTGAAAGCAATGGCATATCATTTTGGAGGACACCTAATCCTGTTTAGTTCAGTAGGAACTAGTACTTGGGTAAGTAAATATTGTAAATATAGTTTTAGGAATTAAAGATACTAGTAAAAAGATATAGAAATTACTTTGGCTCAATTATAGGTTGTTAGCTAATTCAATAACTTGATGCAATTATTGAGTGCAACTTCAAATAGTTTCATTAGACACGTGGAATCGTTTAAAAGCTGGATACGTACTAAGAAATATTATTAAACAATAGGCAAATGTTTCTTTAATTTTGCAAAAAAGTTTTGATTTTGTAGAATAAAATATTTCTTATATTTTAGAGCTTTTATAAGGATAAATTTTACTGCCGCCAATATTGCCTAATTTTAACTGACTAAACCCTATTTTCAGGGGTGGAAATTTAAAAAGTCTTTTTTTGAGTTCCGTAATCTTGTAGGAATTTCGTCATGTTTGTCTGTCCATCTGTATCTGTATGTCACATACAAAAAACTAAATTATTTTAACTTTTAAATTCGCATGCTCTTTTTGTTACTTATTCGTTCTGATCGTTTCAGACTCTTAATTTTGCAAATCTATTTTTTCTAATTCTAGAAAGACAAGGTTGCCAATAATTTTGAAACTTTTTAATATTGTAGGGTTTTTGAACATTTTTCTATGATAAGTGTGGTATGATCATAAGACCGATAAATGTCATAATGTAAGTAAGCGTTGATTTTGTCTTAAAAGTGGTCATCCGCCAAGTAACTGTATTAGTGATTCTAAAAGTTGTGGAAAATGAGAATTTGAATCCCAGTTTTAGCATGGACCACTCACTGTTTGATACAGCATACCCTGTATATCTCAAAAAAAGTGCAAAATAAAAAAGACAAATAAAAACATCTGAATACCTTCTACCGCAAGGGTATATTACATGATTTAATTACTTCACATGATCTTTTTAATTACATAAACGAGCCAACACGTTTTGACCATGTATATGTCACAGAATGGTTTGGTTGATCCCTCAACCCAAATCTTTGTCATCGTATTACAAAATGATAATACCGACCACAAATTTTGTAGAAAATAAAGTAAAAATAGTTTTAAAACCTTTTTTGGGTATTTGGGAAATACCAGTTTTGTGGATGTATATAATGCCAATGATGTGAATGTTGTATTTGATAGTTTCATTAACAGTGTAAATTATTTGATAGATTTAAGTTTTCCGTTGACAAAAATTAAAGAAAAAAGTTTAAACGCAAGCCCTCTTTTACTAGGTATTAAAATATCATCTAATACACTAATGGTACCATTCAGAAGAAAAGTTTACACTGGAGATGAGAATGACCAACTTTATTATAAAGCTTACAAGAATATCTACAAAAAGACTGTTCATGCTGCAAAAACATGGTTCTATAACATTATGTATATGAATTTTGAAAATAAGAATGAAATCATTCCTGACAGTATAAACTTGAACAATCAGAATGGCAAGAAAAAATGTTAAAAACTCAGAAATTCACTCAAATCGGGGTATCATTACAGCGGAGAGTAGTATTGGTATTTATGTGAATCAGGCTCAGCTTCAGCATTCAATTGTTGTCGTTTCAGATGATTCCTGCGAGGTGCAGAATTCAAATGTTGTTGTTCCTGACTAGTGTTGCGGAACAAGAGGTATTAAGAATCACTCTTAATCTGAAAAATATAAATTCTGCTCAAGTTGATAATATTACTTCTAAAATGATAAGAAGGGGAGGAGTTGTTTTCTTAAACCACTAACCTTTTTGATTAATTCATCCGTGTATATTCTTTAACTCGCTGAAACATGTCAAGGTAGTATCGTTGCCTAAGAAGAGTGATATAAAGAAGATATTAAGCTATAGATCTGTATCCATCTTGTTCACCATAGTAATGATTTTAGATAAAGCAATGTCTTCTTGAATAAATTAAATATTATTAGCAAGGGGCAACATGGTTTTCAAAAGGGGAAATCTACTAGGACAACACTTCGTTAGTAGAGAAAATGTATTGGGGTGTTTAAGGATTTAAATCAAGCTTTTGATTTGGTGGATTACAGTTTCTTGCTGTCAAAAATGCAGAATTATGATTTAAGGGGAAGGGTGAATGAGTGGCTGTCATATTATCTTAGTGATAAATCATAGTTAGTTAATATAAACGATTCAAATTCTAAGATTTAAAAAGTTAAATAAGGAGTACCTCAGGAATTAGTGTTGGGTGCTTTGCTATTTTTGCTTTTCGTGAATGATGTGCCTGATATTGTCATTGATAGTAACCTAACCATGTTTGTAAATGGTAACAGCTTTTTTTTGGTGGGCACAGATTTTTATTCATTACATTAGAGAATACAAGTTATGGTGAACACGTTTTTAAAATGGATGAGGTCTAATAAATTGTGCTTTTAATTCGAAGAAAATGGTTTTTATGAACTTTTTCTTACAACAAAATTCTCTTGAAAATAATTTGTTAGTTATGGTGAATGACTCTTCAATGCAGCAAGTAACAACAATTAAGTTCTAGATTTAGAGAGTTGTTTAAAATGGGAAACACACTTAAATGCTGTATGTACTTTTCCTGTTTTATTTGTCATTTATAGATTGGACAGATTTGTAGCTTGAAGATTCTGATATCATACTGCTATGCACATTTCTACAGCCGGGTCAAGTAAGAAATATTATTTTGGGGATGCTCAGTGTAGATCATCTATTGTCTTGCTTGCTTTGGAGCAAGAAATTTTGCTTCTTATAAACTCATATTGAAGGTACCACGTATTTATATTTTGGAAATTGTAATATTTATAAAGCGTAATATTAATAAGTTTTTAACCAATGGTTATTACCACTCATATAATAGAACAACAAGAAATGATTTGTGTGTCCCTTCTTACAATCTTCGAGTTTTTGAAAATTGTCCTAACCAAATGCCACAAAAAAGTTTTAAAACTATTTTATTTTCTACAAAACTTTTGATCTATATAGCCATTTTGCAATGCAATGACAAAGGTTTGGTCTGAGTGATCAGCAAAACCGTTCTATGATATACTACAATCTGTCAGCAAATCTAAGGGTACATTATACATGGTCAAAACAAGATATATAACGTGTTGGCTCGCTTATGTAATTAAAAAGATCATATGAAGTAATTAAATCATGTAACATGCCCTTATTATATATATATATATATATATATATATATATATATATATATATATATATATATATATATATATATATATACAGTGCCTTCATTTCAAAACGAACCATCCTTAATAACTTTCTTAAATAGAAAAATTTAAAAAAAAGAAAAAACACGTCAATTTAGATATACAGGGGGAAGTTTAATTTTGCATTTGTTAAAAGTCTGTCAATCACCTCCTCACCTCCAGCTAACCTCACTTTGATATGTCAAATGGGAACCCCCACCTTGTGATACATCATTGTAAGCAGCATAAAATTGTCTATCCAACCGTATAAAAAAAAAATTAAATCGGTTGACGTACAAGCGAACAGTGTGCAAAAATGTCTTGTAATAATGCATAATATAGCGGCCTCGAACTTTAGTATGTCAAATGATTACCCTATAGTGTGATACATCATTTTAAAGGGCATACTATCTCCTATTTAGCCAATAAAAAAAACAAAATCTGTTGATGTACAAGCGAATAGTAAGAAAAGATGTGTGGTAATAATAGACACCTTATCACATTAAACTTTATTATGTCAAATGGCTACTTCATAGAGTAAAATATTATTTTAAATTTAAAATAAATATTTTTTTAAAATAATAAACAGTTAAAATATTTGCGAGAAAAAAACTAAGCCTGTTTTAAAATTCATCGCAAAATTCATTGCAGTCTAATCAATCTAGTGTATTTATTTCAATGATATTTTTTGCGGTACCTGATAGGTACAAAAAATCACTGCAATAAATAAAATTTTTAAGATCTTTAAACACCAGTTGTTTATTATTGTTAAAATTGTCATTGTGACGCCTAGTTGAAACGTGAATATAAATGGTGTATACGCTAGCCGAAAGAATAGAAATAATTTTTCTCGATGGAGCCGAAGATCGGTGCGCTCGTAGAACCGCCAGAGCATTTAACGAGAGGCATCAAGACAAAAACGTGGGCCATAAATATGTACTCGAATTGGTACGAAAGTTTGAAGAAACGGGATCCGTTTGTAATAAAAAATCTATTGAGAAAAGGGTTGTAGATGAAGCATGCCAAATCGAGGTACTAGGACAGTTTGCAATAGATCCAACTTTATCCATCTCAAAGGTCGCAGATTTAACCAACATTTCTGCTGGCTTTGTGCATAAAGTTTTAAAACAAAATAAGTTTTTTCCCTACAAAATTCAAATTCTTCAAGAACTCGGAGAAGACGATTTTGATAGGAGAATTCAATTTTGCGAATTAATGTGCCAACGAATTGACGAGGACCCCCATTTACCTAAGAATATCTGCTTTAGTGATGAATCAACTTTTTTTCTAAATGGACTGGTTAACAGACATAACTGCAGATACTGGGATAATGAAAATCCGCACCTTTTCCGAGAAGGGCATACTCAATATCCCGAAAAAATTAACGTGAGGGCAGGAATTTATGGCAATGAAATCATCGGGCCATTTTTTTTGGAAGATAATTTAACTGGGCAAATTTATTTAAACCTTTTAGAAAACACAATATACCCTGCCATTGTGCAATCTTTAGAAAATCAAGTGGATGAAAATGCTGTTATGGTACTAAATGAAAATAATTTGCATTTCCAGCAAGATGGAGCTCCCCCGCACTACGCTTTGGCAATTCGAGAGTGGCTTGATGAACATTTTCCAGGGACGTGGATTGGCAGACGTGGTGCAATTGAATGGCCAGCACGGTCTCCAGACCTAACCCCTCTAGACTTTTTTCTTTGGGGGTATTTAAAAAGCAAGGTTTATAAAACCCCACCTGAAAATATTGACGATTTAAAAGATCGAATTGTTCGGGAATGTAGAGGAATTAGCAGAGAAACCCTTGCCAATGTTCGTGGGGAATTTCAAAATAGGCTTTTTTATTGTCTCGCTAATAACGGCGCACATTTTGAACATTTAATAAAATAATTTTCTTCAACTGAATAAAACTGAATAAACTGCTCATATTTAACACACATTTTTGCATCCTAATTGCCTATAACGTCTATTAACTTAATTTTTTTGACATCGTTGGATAGCAGATCGTACGTCCTTTAAAATGATGTATCACACTATAGGGTAATCATTTGACATACCAAAGTTCGAGGCCGATATATTATGCATTATTACAAGACATTTTTGCACACTATTCGCTTGTACGTCAACCGATTTAATTTTTTTTATACGGTTGGATAGAAAATTTTATGCTGCTTACAATGATGTGTCACAAGGTGGGGGTTCCCATTTGACATATCAAAGTGAGGTTAGCTGGAGGTGAGGAGGTGATTGACACACTTTTAACAAATGCAAAATTAAACTTCCCCCTGTATATCTAAATTGACGTATTTTTTCTTTTTTTTAAATTTTTCTATTTAACAAAGTTATTAAGGATGGTTCGTTTTGAAATGAAGGCACTGTATATATATATATATATATATATATATATATATATATATATATATATATATATATATATATATATATATATATATATAATATTGTAGGTTACACTAATAAGGCTTCGAGCATTTTGCGGATTATAAAAGGTATTTAGATGTCTTTATTTGTCTTTTATATTTTACACTTTTTTGAGATATACAAGACATGCTGCATCAAACAGTGAGTGGTCCACGCTAAAATTAGTCATTTCCCTTTAAAAAATTTTAGAGTCAGTCAATATTCAAAATTTTCAAAATTATTGTCAACCTTGCCTTTCTAGCAGTGGCGTATATAACGACCATGCAGGCCCGCGGTGCGGGGGGGGGCAACCAATTTAAGGGCGCCCTCAAGTCCCTTGATGATGAAAATTAATAAATACGAAGGATCAATACGGGTGCAAAAAAAATTCGGCGGGGGAGGGGGTGCACATACTCTTAGTTACGCCACTGCTTTCTAGAATTAGAAAAAATAAATTTCCAAAATAAGAGTATCTGAAACGATCCGAGCCGATAAGTAACATAAAGGACATGCGAATTTGAAAGCTATCTATAGGGGAATTATGCTTTATAACCACTTGTCGAGTGATCTGCCACACATATAGTGTGCAGGACTCCTTATTGGAACATTTTGTTTAATACCTAAGTGTTTATGTACTTACAGATGAACTTCTTGACCTGATCTATAGCACTTTGTATTTGATCTTTTAGATGCAATAAACGATTTTGTATTTTGTACTACAAATTTATTTCCTTAACAAATTGACCGGAACACATGATAAATATTATTTATTATCTGGCCTACAGCGATTCATTTTGAAAAACATTTACACCTATAAATAAATATATAATAAAAAAAAGGGTATATCGCTGGTGCTTTATAATTTAAGAAACTGAAACACGAAACATTATTGGTCTAAAGTCTACAGAAAGAGAAATATTAATTGTTCCAGGTATAAATAAATTCAAAAAATATTTCCAAAAGCTAAAGTTTTTAATATATAAAATTTTCAGGTTAACCATTTGGTCGGCAATCCATCAATGCCATCCTACACTCCTGAGATGTTATTAAGTTATCCTTCAAAAATGACGTACTTTCAGAGACTAAAGAATACTATATTTAATGCAGCTTTTAATTTTTATCAACATTTGATATTTTACCCTAAGCAGAATGAACTGCTACAGAAGTATTTGCCAAACACAATCAGTTTAGAAGCAGCATTATTTAATGTTTCTTTAGTTTTATTAAATACTCACGAAAGTATTGCCTATGCTTCCTCATCTGTGCCTTGTATGAAAGAGATCGGTAAGTTTTACAGAAGAACGTTACATGTTTACAGTTAATACAAGCAACAAATTGTATTCTAGAACATGGAAAACAACCCACACTCTGATACTCGTCATATATAGTTATTAAAAAACAATGAAAATTGTGAAGCGGATCAAGAAGATTACAATTAAAGTTAAAACTTGTTTGTATAATTACAATTCTCATCTTTCAGTAGCTATATCCTTGAATATAGGTGTCCCTCATTTATCACCATTTTCTTCTATTCTCTGTTTCCTTCACTCACATCACTCCTCCGGAACGTTAAAAATCATCTGTCCAACTTATGCTTTTTGTCTGGCCCAAGTATTACGTTTTCGGACATCGAGTGTCCGCCGTACGATGGCTTTTTGAGTAGTTTTCAATTTATTCATGGTTTTGTGATGACCCATGCCTCATCTCCATACATCAACACGACCAGAATACACTGATCATGAAGTCGTCTACAACGATATTTTATCGATTGATCCTGCCCTTCACTCATTAATAGAATTCTGCTTCACACCAACAGATTTTTGGGCGAGAGCCTAAAAATTTTGGATATAAATGGGGAAATTTTCACACGCACATTAAAGGTATTACAAAAACACTGAAAAAATGACATAAATCGTAAAATCCTAGTAGGAATTTTGCCAGTATTGCCAAACTTAACATATCATCGTATTATTTGGGAATATTTAAATTTCTTGAGAATGGAACCATTTTTAGGACACTGTTCTCATACGATATCTACAAAGATACAGTATAACTAAACAATATATTTAATGAAAAGAATGGATTGGACTGTGACGCATTTTTGTCAGTTGTAAACAAACTTTGTTCATAAAATGTCGGTGGTCGTCTTCTAAGAAACATGGTTATATTTTTGTTCTTTAAGACGTGGCTTAAAGATGTTCACAGGAGTCATAGAGGGAGACGCGGGGACAGCGGAGGCTTAAGATGATCACAGTACTGCAATCCTTAGAGTTTTAAATAATGAATGTTTGGCGGAGATCCGAAATGGCATATATAAAGCCATGTTATCCAATTTCTCATTACATTATAGCACAGTCTAAATATAGTATCAAAAAGTTTGAGCGAATGTTACTTTTCAAAATATGCAATAAGGTAAAAATACATCTAATCATTCTTGAAACCCTATTCTATCATATCAATACATTTTTTTCTATTTCTAGACAAGGGACAAATTAAAAGATCAAATTTTAAACGACCGATGCTTGAACTTCCCATAACAACAAATTTGGGGCTTCTTTTAAAGTTGTTTTCGTCACAAAAACCCCCAACAAAAAAATGTAATAAATCAAGGTTGCTCTTTCCATACTAAATAATCATATTTCGAAGTAATATACGTTTCCAAATAAAAGTGTATAATCACTCAATATACCTAACTTAACAAATGCTGCCCATGCTACCCGTTTTCTTCTCTTGATCTCTATCAACGAATTTTCCAAATAGGTATGGTTCACTTCCTATATCTGGATTAGGTATTTTAATATGATGGCCTATTTTACACATCACCTTAGTTTTAGCAAAGTTCATATTGATTCCAGTTTTAGCAATTGTGTTATTTCATTCAATAAGCATGCTTTGCAGTACCTCAGGTGTTTGAGCAATAAGAACAACACATCTGCATATCGAAGATGGTTTATTCTTCTTCCATTGATCAATACACCCTTACCTCTACATTTTAACTTCCTGAAACCATCCTTTAGAGCAAGAGTGTGGTCCTGCATTATGCCTCTTTTAATCTAAATGTGATCTGAATATTCTCACAATTTTGATAGATGCGGCATTACTGTAAATATGTTCCGGTATCTGTATACTGTCAATGCTGGTGGTCTTTGGAACATTAAACATAGACCGAAGAACTTCTGGAAATCGACAAAGACTAGACAGACATCTAGATGGTATTCCACAGACTTTTCTATTGATACTCTCATAATGAATATGTTTCATTAATAATTTTTTCTCAATCCGGCTTGTTCCACGGGTTGATAAGCATATAACTTGTTGGATAAGCGATTTGGTGTTAATCTAGTGAATAAGATTAACAAGCTAATCGGTCTATAGTTTTCATATTTTCATATACAAAATATGTAATCAACATTTTCTTATTCTATATTAATTCTAATCTAAATAAAGCAGTTCTTATATTTAATTACATCCCAACGATCACAAGTAGCTCTAAGGAGAAACCAATCTAGTTCCAACAAAGAAAAAAAATTAAAGTAAATTATAACAATTTCCAAATAAAAATTTAGTATTTTACTTTTTAGGTGGATTTCATATTAAACCGACAAAGAAACTTCCCAATGATTTACAAGAATTTTTGGACAATTCTCCCAATGGAGTTATTTATTTTAGTTTAGGTTCGAACGTCAATAGTAAAGATTTACCAGTAGAGAAGAAAGAAGCAATTATTAATGCATTTGCTAAGCAAAAAGAAAATATATTGTGGAAGTATGAAGACAATACTCTTAGTGATCTACCAAAAAATATCAAAGTTGGGAAATGGTTTCCGCAACAAGATATTTTAGGTAGGAAAATCTCTATATTGTAAAAGAAATAATTCGTAGGGTAATTATTAGTTTGTTCGTTTAAAGAACACTTACCCTTGTCATATTTTGTTGCATCGCAGTTAAATAGAAATAAAATTTCCATATTTTAAATCATATTAATATGATAAGTTAAAACATTTCCAAAACGCAGAGAATTCTCTGATTTTGGCAACCAAATTTCTTAATTTTTTCTGAGTTCTCTAATCTAAACTAACCTTAATTAGGAAATTGTTTTCATATACATCGGATTTATTTAAAATTCTATTTAAACTCACACACCACGAAGATAAATATCAATCTCAATATTTCGACTAGAATCTGATATTTCATATGAAATTTGTAACGCCAGCAATATCTGGTAAAAAAAACGATGCAAAGATCAAAGTAGAATACCAAAGTACCAGGTATCAAAAAACAACATGTTTTTACTAAATCAGTAGAAATTTACTGTTTATTTTAAAAATAATTACTTTTTGATTAGGAAAGATAAGGGGCGGTACTCGTTACATTATCATTTAATGATGTCACTCAATACCAATAACACAGGCGGTACTAAATTGACATGGATTTAAGTTATTACTTTCATAATTTACAAATCATTCTGATGATTTCCACGTCATATTGTATTAGGGAAAAAAATATATTTTATCTCCTGATAATCTTTGTTAACAACGGAATAAACTCATCTTTATTATTATAATATTATTTACAGCACACCCAAACGTTAAACTATTTATTACTCATGCTGGATATGCTAGTACTATCGAAACCGTGTACCACGGTGTTCCAATAATAGCAATTCCAATTTTTGGTGATCAAAGAATGAATGCTATGTATGCACAAACTAAACAATTTGGTTTGACTCTTCAAATAGCAGAAATAAGCGAAGAAAGATTAAGTAATATGATAAGAGAAGTACTCGATAATCCAAAGTAAGTCACTCTTACATTTTACTATTATTACCTACTAAAATGTAATAGGCACCTGTGTAAACACAAATGAGCTACCGATGTTTTACCAATATCATGATATAATTTTATCTCCAATAAAGGAATAGATACGTTCGGGAATCATCGAAAATGCACAAAATTTATCAATGTAAATAAACATGGGAGAAGGCCAGCTTAAATTTATTTTAGTCAAATTTCATGTCTTATGGTAAATTATAAAAAATAATTTCGGTATAAAAAATAAATAAAGGTGTTATGAAAGGTATAACTTAGAATACAAACTAATACTTTAAAACGTCTAATTGTGGATTCAGGTGGTGCAACTGTTAAAAACATAATCATGTGCAAATACTGAGTTTAACCAATTTAATTAAAATTTACGGCAAATTTAGCTACATTTCTTCTTAATTTAAATTTTTGAAAAATATCGTATTTTTATTGCATTGTATTTACGTTTTCACACCAAAAACTATCTTTTTGTTTTTTGCTTTCAAGAATCAAGCGCCACCTTTATTTCCACATCTGTGTCGCATGCGCACTGAACGGGCTTTACGTTAATTGAAATCCATTCGATCACTTTCGACGATCTATCAAAGGTAAAGTGTCTCAAAAACAACATGAAAAATGCTGTATGACTAATAATAATCTTATCTCGGTAACAACAGACACAGGGAGCCCAATACTAGGTAGTAGTAGTAGACTATTAGTCTTAAGACCCAATAACCATGAAACATGAACCCCTAAAAATCCTAAAATTTAATCTCTAAATTCATAAACCTTAAACCAATAACAATAAACAGATAAACCGTTACCCCATAAACCCTAAATCTATTAACAGTAAACCTATAAACCAAAAGTCCATAAAACCTTAATCAAAAAACCCTAAAAGGTTCTAAACCTTTTATTTATAAACCCTAAACTCACGATCTTTACTTCTCTGAGATAAAAATCTACTCACTCTCTCAGGAGTCTTGGTAGGGGCGCTCGCCCCTTCTTGAATATGCTCCTAGTCCTGAATTGGTTTGGGTTTAGATTTGCCAGGTACAGCTTTGTGGGTTTAACGATTATTGGTTTAGAATTTATGAATTTTGGGCTTATTGGTTTAGGGTTTATGTTTCGAATTTATAAGTTTAGAATTTATGAATTTCGGGTTTATGTATTTTGGTTAGGGTTAATTGGTTAGGAATTTATGGCTTTAATATATATGGGTTTATTGATTAGGACTACATGGTATTTATGGATCCAGGGTTTAAGTATTTTTTATTTATGTGTTTAATGATATTGGTTTAAAATTTAAGATTTATGGGTTTAAGGTTTTTGAGATTTAAGGTATATTGGGTCATAACATTATTAAGCCACCTAGTATTAGGCGAAGTGTCTCTGCTGTTACAAGGAAAAATTTCTGTATTAGTCATGCAGTCTTTTTCATGTCATTTTAGAGATATTTTACACCGTTTTACACAACGCAATCACATTCCATGGCCCAAAATCCATTTAGAAGAAGTTATCTCACTTAAATCAATGGAATAACAAAATGTGTGGCCCAGTGTAATTAATAAATTTCATTAAAATTATTCAGTTTTGTGTCGCTGCCTTAAATATAAGTAATTTACACAAAATATCTAATTTAACTAAATAATTTAAATAATTTTACATTATTTATTCAACTTCAAGTATATGCCTCTGTTTCTGGCTTGTTGCTTGTTTTTCTTTCTTTGTGTCCTAATGCTTTCTTTGCTGCTTTGTGTATACTTTCAATAATATTCTGGCACACGTCTGTGAATGATTGTTTAGATTGATCCAAGTATTCACCTAATCTCTGTTGGTATAAGTATCTAGTGCTTTCTCCATCTAAGCTGTCCAGGTTGCATTTGAGGTAATTAGCTGCTTGTGTGAATCGGTCTTAATTTCCTCTGGTCTGTTGCTGTTATAACTTAGTAAATATATCCTTGATATTAATAGGTAGTGGTCGGATCCACAAATAGTAAACTCTTACACGGGATTTTGTGTTCTGTCTTATGATTATATGTTGATAATGGATTTCAGTTGGCTTGTACGATGTTCGCAAGTAAATTTGTGGATTCTATTTTGTTGGAAGCATCCGTTAGTTATTTTAAGATCGTTAATTTGCGACTGTTTCTCCAAATAGTCCTACCACTTGATCATGGATTTTACGACCCGTTCTAATATTTAGGTCTCCTAATATAAGCAGTTCTCTAGTACTGGTAACCTCCTGTGCTCAATGACCTACATTGAGTTTTCAAAGAAACTTTCTTTTATTGTTATAGGTTCATCTTCCGACGAAGCGTATACGCCAAGAAATGTTAATCTCCCACCCTTTATAGTCACATTAATCTTTTTTATATTTTTGTTAATAGGCTCCCAGTTTGTAAAGTATCCCTTAAATCTTATAAGTATTAATATTATAACTCCTCTCTTTGCACGAGTCTCCTTGAGAACTCCACATACTTTCCCAATGTTTCCGAGTCATATCCCTTTTTCTTTGTTTCAGCAAAGATTATTATAGCTAACGCTATAGCTATAGTAATCTTTGGTTTCAGTTATGGCTGCTATACAGGCGCGGATCCAGGGGGCGCCCCCCCCCCCCCAAGAGCTTTGAGTTCAAAAAATAGACCCGATTTTGCCTCTTTTACTATAGTTTATTCAAGAACTAGAGAGGGTAATAAATCATTTTTTACCCTTTTTTTCTTCGCAAACTACCTGCGTTCTTTAGTCCCATGTCTTTGGCAAAATCTGTGATACACATATATTTTTCATAGGAATGGGTTAGAAATTTATAATCAAAAATACCCATCTATAATAATGGACTATTTGGGTTGGATAACAATAAATATTTGGAAGTGTCAAGTGTTAAAAAGGATTTTAATCCTTGTCATAGGCGTCGGAAGAAGGTTTATTTTATCACAAAGTATTTATGGCATTGAATATTATTTCGGTAATAAACTTAAAATAAAAAGTTTTTATAATATTATTTTATTTCTTATGATTTCTTAATAATTCACATACATTACAAGATGTAGATAATTTTGACATATTTAACACAAATCACAACAGTATCTTTATTATTTTTAATGTTGCGGGTGTCTCCCCTCACCGTCGACAACTTGTTTTCGCTTGCCATATTGTACTTTTGTGATATCACCGCCCCCCCCCCCCCCAAACTGCTGCTATATCTATCTTAAAATTTTCCCACCTCTTGAAAATCTCATCCAATTTATTTTTACTGCTTTCATAAGTCATAAACCTTTTCTTTGCTTTATGTTTTCACCAGCTGATCAGTCCAGTGCTCCGAGGCAATGTATAAAATTTTTAGCAGTCTAAGATTTTTCCAGATGTTAGCTAGCTAACCTAATGCTCTAACCTCCAACATGCAGGGCCAGATTAATTTTGTACAGGTTTATTTCCTCTAGCCTTTGATGATCCAACACCTAAATGCATGGTGATAATATAAAATATGTCCTAAAATCTTATTAGAAATTAAAAAATACAGTGTATTTTAATAAAAAGAAAACTAATATAGCTCTTAACAAGGTTATGTCGAAATTTTTGTTAAATATGCACGTCATGTCTTTAAATCGTTTTTATCAGTTTTTATGTAATTAGAGAATTTCCTTCTACTAACCTGCTGTGCTTTAATATGTTTTCGAGTTAAACTGTAATTACCTTGAAAGATATACCGTTAATTCTTGTATCTAATAATAATAATAATAAGCAATAACATAAATTAAATAATAAGAAGGTTGACAAAAAGCAAAATGACAGATACATTTTTTTTAGATACACCAACAATGTCAAGCGCAAATCATTTCTCTTAAGAGACAGGGAAGTTGCTCCATTGGATAAAGCTCTCTATTGGATAAATTATGTTCTCAGACATAATGGGGCACCTCACTTGAGGGTAGCTTCGTTAGAATTATCTTGGTACCAGTATTATTTAATAGATGTATATATTCCAATAATTTTAAGTGTATATTTAATTGTATTTACAATTAAAAAGATTTGTAAGCTATGTTGGTTAAAGATTTTTAGAAGAAAAGAAAAAATAAAAACTTCATGATAATAACCAAAGAAAAATACATTACTAAAAAAGATTTCACCTATTGTTTGGAGAACAATATTTTTTGAAAATAATAAGGCGAATGTCATTAATGCTAAAGTTACCAATGGCACCATCTGTTGGTTTACACTGAAACTTAAATCTTTAGCTTTTTCGTTTCCTGTGTATGACTTGGTAATGAACTAATTTGATATAGTTTTAAGTACTGAATAAACTTAAAAATGGCATATGACATTAGTGAGAGGTCTGAGTAGTTCTGAATGATATAACTCTTATCAGTTGGTATCACATTGGTAGAAAGTTCAGAAGTGGACTTTAAATATACCTTGTCATTTTATATAAAATTATTCCACATTAAGACATTAAGAAATTAAATAGATAGCAGAAAAGATTGAAATGTAGGACAAACAAACTGTTTGTGTGTTTATTTTCGCTATATATATATATATATATATATATATATATATATATATATATATATATATATATATATATATATATATATATATATATCACATTATCGACGTCACTTTTACGTCATTTGTCTGTCAAACCAACGAATTCTCTCAACACTGAGTATAAAAGATATTGCAGATTAAATGTTCTTTTAAGCTTCAAGAAAAAGATAATATATAAAAAAGTAATATAATAATTTATAAAAATTCAGAAAATGTTTATTTTTGATCAGTGTTGGAGCTTAACATATATTAATCATTGCGGGAAAAATAAGCCATTAAACAAATTTACGCATTGTGGCGTACAGTGTTGCACAAAAATTACTTCTAAAACTTTCTCTATTATGGTTATGTGATCTTATATTTTTCAAGGACACCGTAGATGAAAACAGATACATGATATTGATTAAAATGATATACCGGTTCTATTTTATGCTTTAATAAGAAGCCATATGACTTTATATTATTTATTTAACTATATGACAACTCGTTGGTGTAGCCCACAACTGATCAGTGTTAACAACATCTTCTTGAAATTATGTTCGATGAAACCAAAAAAGCATTTGAATATAGTAGAGTACTGCAGGAACTAACTTTATTTAAAATGCACAAGGCGTCCGAATTGCTTAATATGGAGAAGTTGTCGAAATATAAAAGCAGTATTTATAGTTACCAGATGTGATAAGGAGTTTTGTTATTTGTTAAGACAGGCACACACAGAACCTCTCAAAATGAAATCTTTCAACCAAACAATGATTTATTCGATATATATTGTTTAGATTAGTAAATGCAACTGTACGTACTTAGGAGTATATGTAAATTGTATTTTTCAACCTTATAGTCATTTTTATGTAAAATAATTTGTTTAAATAAAAAAATTGTCAAGACTTTTCGTCATTAATAATTTTATTTCTGATCATATTTATTCGAGATTGATGAAACGTTTTTTAGAAAAGATGTGTTGGGACATGAACATTATTAAAATTACTTAATCTGACGTAAAATATGAAGGTTATGAGAAAATTCACAAAAAAAAAACAATAAAAGCGATTATTTTAGATTTCTAATACCTCCAAACAAATATTTTTTACCAAATCTAACAGATGCACATAAGACAGGAAGGCTCATAAGAACAACAGTGAATCTCTTACGTAGTATTACGATTTAGCCAACTTACTTTAGTCCAAAGTTCAGTCATCGTGTTCGATCACAATCCAAGTTACAGTCAAGTAAAAAATTATACAGCTACTTTTAGATCTCACGTCTTTCCATGGCTAACAATTTAAGTAAGAATAATTTTCCTAATAAAATTTGTTATACTAAACAAAAAATAATGAATTTTCTTCGTAATAATTTTTTTTAATAATTTCGTTTAATTACAATTCTGTTTTGATTGTATCTATTTTCGTTGTACTGTAGTCTTCTTTCTCAAACCAATGGTGATACGTTTCAACGGGATCAATCATCCAATGTTTATGAAAAGTTATCGCGTCTTCGTTAGCTAAACGCCCAGCAGCATAATCGAGTGGTCTTGCCTAAAAGATCCAGATGATAAAAAGAGTTGAAAAATTGAACTTACAGATCATCCTTATTTTTTTGATAACAATGGTAAGATGAATTGTAAAAAACTTAAAGAAAGCAAGCCTAAAACTCGCACTACGAATACAAATTAAAATTATAAATTATAAAACACTACAACTTAACAAGAACATGGTCAAGTAATGATTAATCTATTGCGTATACCTGATGCATCTGGGGTACATGCACCAAAGGGATACCAAATTGATCAGCACATGCTCCAAGTACCATGTCATCAGGTGAATCAATCTTTGGACAAATACACGCTTGGGCCAACACCTTTAAAGCTGCTCGATTTATAAGAACGCCAGCACCACCCGTGGCATAATTAAATCCCTGAGTACCAAAACGGTATCTTTCCCCCATCACCAGAGGGTCTGTAATATTCTGGTAACAAGTCGTAAGACTAGCTATCCGTGAAACGCTGCAAATGTGATTGGACATCATCGATGACTATCTCTAAGCAAAATTTAGTAGATGAACTAAAGGTTTACAAAAAAGCTTACCTTAAAATCGTATCATCATCTACCAGCGCAAGCCACTGCAGTTCTTTGTCGTCATCAAATTCCTTTTGTGTATACTTCAAGATTGACATTGTTTTTTCACAGTGACCTTGTTCGGTATTTTTAATGTTTACGGAAATGGTTGGCAAATTTTTGTCTACAAAAAATAGCAAAAAACACTTAAATACGAATCGAACTGTTATTGGTTAATAGGACACACCACCGTGGCAAGTCAAAATAAATTGTTTTCTATTGAATTTTCTGAAAATCTACATGTTTAAAAATACGTAGAAAAAAATTGAAGTCAAATATCCAAAAAATAACAAAATTATACTCAAATGAACATAGGGCGGTCATCTGTACCTCGGGCGACAAATAATGCCTATATTTACTGAACGTAAGAATTCTCTACAATCGTAAATTTGAAATTCAGTTACGACAACGAGAACCAACGATGATGAAGAAGGTTTGTCTTATATGTCTAGAATCAACGACGTTTAGTAAATATCAAAAACTTCTCTTCACATACTCGAACACCCCTGGAATTCATAATTGCAGTAGCTAAGGTTGTACGTAGTCGTTTTTTTTTTTATTTTTAAAAATTAGTATTTTTTGATCTTCCGAATATAAGAAAAGTATAGGTAAAAATCTTGCAAAAATTAAATTTTTATTTTGAACACCCACAAAAACTACATTTATATAAGTTTAAAGAAAAATTCTCACAGGCCTCACAGTACATTTATAAATTACCAAAACTATTAAATACATTTTGAGGTTGCAAAAATGATCAAATCTAGAAATATTTAGAAAAGAATAAAAAATACCTTCGTAATCGCTAAAAAATGTTGTTTTTGAAGTATATTTCTTCCATGTCTTCTTCACTACTTCTACCCTATCTTTGTGAAATTTCTGACATGTTTTAACTGCAAAATATATCGATGAAATATCTGCTTTGCCCTAAAATAAAAACTACATACATATGCACAAAAAGGGTACAACTTTGTGATGTTTCGAATGCACTATGGAATTAAATATATTTCGATTAACAGCATTTTTTAACGTACTTCAAAACAAAAAGGTGCTATATTTGAGTTTCATGTATTTATAAATGTTCGCACTTCTCTCAGAAAGTGCTGAACTGCTTTGGATGCGGCTTTTACCATTACGTAAGAAGTATAAAAAATTATTTTACTTAAAAAAAATGTGATTTTATGCATAATTTGTATTCAACAAAATTGATAACTAAATAAAACGCTGAGCCTTTTAATAAAATAATGGTTTAATTGAAATCCGTTGCACAAATCTAAAACCATTGAAATCAAAGGACTGTAGCGACATCTATTAACATGTTATGTAAGTTTGCGCTTCTGCACACAATCGGCAACAACAGATTCTTTCAGATAGCCAATTCAATATCCGCTATCCACAATCAGATGTCGCCGCAAGTTGCCTTTCCATTATTTATATACCAGGTGGATATAATAAAAGTACGACGATTATCTAATAAAAATCTCTAAAACGATGTCAAAAAAAAAATTGAGAAGAAGCCAATTTAGAAAAAAAAAACACCTTGTAACTCAAAAATAAAAAAAAATCATTTAAGGATTCCAACTTTCAAATATTAACATAATATAAGAACGGTCTGCATTTGTAAAAACAACGTTAGAGATAAATAGTGTATCGTTCAGAGGGGCATCTCAAGGAGATGTTGGTTTGGACCTTGGAATCAATTTTAACAGTTATTAACATTATTTTTTTTTAAAAGAAATGTCTATTTTTATTACGAAAAACACAAAAAAATCTAGTTTTACATCCGAGTATGTTGTAACGTTATGGGGTCAAAATGACCCTTTGAAATCTATTAAATTGCCGCTGTAATAATTGCTGAGGGAACATGTGAGGAAAAAATATAGGTAGTGAGAGCAAAACCATGTAGCCTTCAAAATACCTTGTGTTATTGAAGATTGCGTATTCAATTAATCAAGAATGAATGTGTCTTTCAAAATTCGTAACAAACAGTTAGTAGAAGGACATTGATTTACTTTCTCAGAATTGACGTTTTGATGATAGCTCAAAAAGTGTAAAATAAAACAGAAATACGTCTCTCAAGCGTGGTCTATACGCCATATGCATACAACTTACACAAGTTTCAAATGCTCTGGGATATGTGGCACAATTGTCTTTTTTCTTACAGCAGAACATATCGTTATGTTGTATCAGTGGTCCTTTACCGTCATCATATACAAACAGAGCAAATTCATGGGCTTGATCAATATGAAAATCCAATTTTTTGTATCTGTTTTCGATTATTCGGGTTTTCAATCTAAAACAGGAACTATAAATGAATATATTTGCACGCTAGTAGGCCAATCAAGTTGTGTCTACCTGACGTCAGGCTTTTTACTACCTCTAAAACTTCATTTTCTATTTATCTAGGTAAAGAGAAATAATGTATACATATACATATATATATATATATATATATATATATATATATATATATATATATATATATATATACATGTGTACTAGCTCCATAGGTAAAAATTTCAGTACGTATGAACTTGAAATTTGCCAAAAGGTTGCAGATCAAAGTTAAAGTAAAACAAAAATCTGAAAACCTAAATTGTACTGTAAAAATGTAATTTTATATAGAAACAAAAAAAAGTTCTTTAAGAAAAATAGAAAGACCAACTAATCTATGACTATTTTTTTATAGTTAAATTATAAGCAATAAAAATGACAACATAAAGATAAATATAATAAACCAAACGGTTTGAAAGCTTAATAAAAAGGGTATATCAGAAACATTCAATAACAGGAATAGCAAACAAATTACCAGGGGCACTAGAAAAGTTCTGTCCCTAACTTTGAAACAAACGACTTAATTTTTTTTGTTAATTTTATTTTTCAACATTATCTTAATTAACTTCAAGACCATTTGTTCTGTAACGACATTATTCCATCAGAAAACAATTATTTCTGTTGATTTTCAAAATAGGAATTAATATTCTCTTTGAACTGCAAAATGACGTCTCCGAAGATGCTTATCGAAATTTCTGAATGGAGCCAAACATAGACTACACAGCGGATAGTCCTGGTCAAAGAAATTATATTCACGGAGGATTGGTTAAACTTGGACTGCTTGGTGAACATGCGCATTGTTTTGCACGGGAGAATATTCTTGTGACAACAAGAATAATCCTTGCTTAAGTCCCACTATCTTAGAGAAAAACTCGGGGTTTGCATCTAAAGATTCCAAATGATTTTGAAAAATTTGCTATATTTAGAGTCAACAATGTAGGAACTCACCTTGCTAAAACTTGCCTCTTCCTTAGTTCATTATGTGAAATTGTCACAATTTTTGATTTAGATATATGTATTTAATGCTTTAGCAATAATAAATACCTTTAAACAACGACCCTACAGAACTGTTGGTTCTCCTTTCCTATAAACACCAGGAATAGTTAAGTACAAAGGCCTTCCACTTATTGGGACATTCTTCAATAAATGGCCCCATCGAAACTGTGTTGACCAATATTTGACTTTAAAATAAGATGAAGCTCCGAGATCACGGCAATCGTTCATGACGATTGTTCAGACAATTATGTTTCTTCCAGTGACGGCTCGAAGGATAGTGCTATGGCACTACGTAATCTTCTCTAAAAATATTTTCTTTAACTATTTTTATTTTAAACTCGTTCAAATACTTTTCTCTTCTATATAAATTAATAGTTTGGGAGTTTAACAACAGAGCAACAACGTAAAACGCGTGGACTTTCGGTAATTGGTTACTCAGGAAAATGCCATTTATTGATACGACACCGTGGAAAGACGAAGACCTAAGGGAGTTTATATGTGAGTGAGAAAGACGGGACTATGTATAAGTGTTTTCAGCATACACTTATGACGAAATTTGTGCCAGGCGCTAAATGGCAGGAATGCTACTAAATAAAATAAAAAACACACATGTTACCGGGTGAGAAGTGACGTTAGTTTATCTTTTCAGCGTTCGTTTTGCTTTTGTTTGCACTAGGTGGTTCTAAAAAAATATTTTATTTTAAACCTACTTTTAGTTATTTACTGTATATTTAATGGGATATTTACATAATTTTTATTTTTTAACGTCGGCGTGTTTTTGTTTTGATGCTTAAAGTCATTCTACTTGCCGGTATGACTACAAACAAAGTCCGTTTTTTAATAAACTCTTTTGGTGCCCTCTCTTTAAAGAAATAACTGAGTAAAAGAATCATGATGACCATTGCCAGATTAAAAAATTTAACAAACAATGTGAAAGTGAACTGTGTGAGCCGCAAATTTTATAAAAACATATAGTTGGCTGTGGGGGCGTGAGAAAAGTCACAATACATTTTGTTTTATATGTGTGTTGTCCATATATGGAATAAAGTACTCTTGAAATATCACATTCACATGAAATGAAATATTTTTAACTTTTCTATGCTTGGTATTAAGAAAAATATTACACATTTAAATAATTCTTACCATGACTATAAATAAGGGAATGACTTTACATTCTTTATAGTGATCGTATATTTTATCCCACGTGTTGGCACTATCGCCACTGGTTTCTTCGTTAAAAAATTGATGACACTGCGATGTTCTAATTTGACAAAATTAAATTTTTGTAGCAAAACACTTCACATAATACAAGAATTGACATCAGACTTGACACATAAACAGAAAAGGTTTGGTCGTATTGAACATTACTAGGCAACACATTCAGTAGTTTCTAACATTTTTTCTAATATCCCTCGTAAATAAAAAATAAAGTGCCCAGATAAGGAAAAATTGGAAACTTTACTTCTGACAATTTTGCATCACTTTAATGATTTAACAATTTAATTGAGTTATTCAAGTTTGTTGATGTTCATACAATGTTGTTTCCTTTAATTTCCACATCTGTAAGTAATATCGTAGTAATGAAAATTTAATACTATAAATACCTTTTTAGTAATGGTAAACTAATTATCATTCCAGAACCTAAATACGGATATTTAAAAAAAGTGGGATCTTCATGAAAAGCAAAGTGGTGAATAATGGTAGCATCCGAATCATATAGAGCATGACCTATCCATATTTCCTAAAACATGATTAGATACACAAAAACTGGATAAATTTAGTTCAGCCGAAAAGTTTAAATATACTATAATTACTATAATCAGTGATGCAAAAAACACTAGTGTCATAAAGAACATTAAAAATAGGGCTTGTGCTATTACGTCCTCAATTCGACAATTATATTTTTGTGGATATCCTGATTATTCCGATTTGAGTAAGGTTTCGTCGTAACGTGTCCCATTTCAAGTCTTGTGCTTGGTCCAATAGAAACTTTATAAAATGACAAGTTATTATATATATATATATATATATATATATATATATATATATATATATATATATATATATATATACGTCTGTTTACCTGAAGACGATAGTACTCACGACATCCCCAAAACCAGGAACACGAATATGGCCCTATTCGCAGACGATACTGCCATCATGGCAAGATCTACCCATCCCATGATGGTAAGCAGATACCTACAGGAAGAAATGATCCTAGTCAATGACTGGTTCATATCCTGAAAAATAGCGGTCAATCCTGATAAGAACCAAGCACTCTTCCTGACGAAAACAAGGAGACCACCGGGCGAGACAATAGATATTGATGGCAAAGCCGTCGAATGGACGAATTAAGCCAAATATTTTGGAATAACATTAGACAGAGGACTGTGTTAGGAGAAACATACCACAACCACGATAAAGAAATATAAAATGGTAAGGAAACAACTATACCCCTTGCTTAACAGAAGAAGCAAGATGAGCCTAAAGAACAAATTGACGATAATTAAAACAGTACTTAGGCCAGTGCTGACATACGGATCAGTAGCGTGGGGCCACGCTGCCGCAACGCACATCAAAAGGCTAGAAGCTCAGGAAAACATAGTACTGAGAATGGCCTTAGACGCTCCGTGGTTCGTCAGGAATGAACAAATACGTAGAGAAATGAGATGGACTCCTCTACGAGAAGTCCTAAGACTAAAGGCTGTAAAAGCCTTCCAAACAGCTGAACTCCACGATAATCTACTGATTAGGCAATCGGTGGATTATAACCCGGAAGTAGAAGCCAGAAAACATAAAAGACCTAGACTACAAATCTAGGTGAAGCAAGCAGGGGACTCCAGAGGAACAGAGGAATAGAAGACCAAATGAAAAAGAAGAGAAGAAAGAAGAGAGAAGAACACAACGATAGGTAAGAGTAAAACAGAGCCCAGAGGAATATCCCTCAAGGGCTACTTTGAACGCGCTAGGGAGCTAAAAGCCCCAAGTCTAATTTTCAAGCATGAATGAGACGGAGTGAATGACATGCGAATGGCAGAGAGACTAACCTTGCATTGTATGCGAAATGCAAGGAAGTGCGAAGCAATAGGAGCACCGGCTCCCGGAGCGGAAACATCAAACAGTGAAGACCAGAGGCTTATAAGGCTACGGCCCGGAAACCAAAGGGACACTCACAGTGCACTTCTGTAGACTATAGCTCCAACATAGGAAACAGAAGCAGATCGTGGGGACCCTCAGTCCAGGGGGGGTTTTAGCCGGTAAGAATCCGGCACTACCCGCACACTTCGTGTGGGTGTCTATGCAAGATTTCCCCTCTAACAAAAAAAAAAGACGATAGAAATAAAATCAAGTTTATTCTATTGCTGTCGGAAAGAGACTTTTATTTCAGCCTGGGGTCTCCGACTAAAGTCAAACTTTAATTCGTAACATAACTAAACTAACCTGAACTTTCTAACTGAATGCTTCTAAAGTGAAGATACCTTCAAATTTAGTGCATATATCCTCAATAAGAGCCTGTTGCATCACTGACTACAATATGTATGGATTATTTATATTTATCTATGACTTTTATTTCCTTAAGATTTTTTATAAAAAATATTACCTCTTTAAAATCGTATTTTCTTAATTCCTGTATAAGTAAATTCACAGATACATTCGTACGATCTTCTAAAAAAAATATACATTCCGTGTCAGGTTCAGTAATTTGCAAAATTGGTATAATTAATGGGGTTATTGTCCAGTCTCCGTCTACATTGAAATCCTTGTTGGAAATGAATACAGTCGGGGTATTCTAAAATAAAAATAAAAAATAGAGCCTAAATTAATTTGTTCAAACTCAATGTACAAAATAAAATATGTCGCACTAAAAAATTTGCATGTCTTAAGTTCAAAGAATTTTTCTGTTCAGTTTGATGTTGTCTACAACTTTGGATGAAATGGGTACTTTTTTGCAACCTTAGCAAGTCAACTCAATTCAGAACAAATAATAAAAAAATAAAATTTTTATAAAAAAAAAATTGAACCCACTTCTAAAAAGCGCTAAGAAGCGAAAAATAACAACATAAATTTTTATATGGAATTGAAATGTTTGAAATAAGCGCCAAAAGGTGATTAAAGAATATATTGTTACGATTTTATCTCTTCAAAATCGTTCACTGTTTTCGCAGAATAAAACACAACACCTTTCATTAATACATCCAATACTTATATTAACTACTTATTAACACAGCTAAAACACAATCTTATTACTACTTCTTAATGTCTTCACTATTCAAATAGCACTATACAACTAACTATACTACTCTTATCCTATGCCTCTTTATATACCTATGGAATTTCCTATACAAATCTAGAACATAAAAGTTGGGATCTATCTAGAAATATGACACATCGATATGATATTCGTTTCAGCATATTATAATGCAGATGACTCATCACATCGAAATATTTGCATACGAGGGCTTATCAATAAGTTTCTTCCAGTCGTTCGTAACAATATTCTATATATTGACAAATGTTTCATAAAGTTTTTCGTTTTTGATTCCTAAAAAATAAAACATCAGAATAATTCAGACCTGTTTAATTGCTGTTAAATTATACAGTAGTTTTTAAATTTTTATTTATGAAAAATAACCAATATTAAATGCTCACCATCCACTTCTTCACAATCATTTAGCATCGAACTGAAATTTTCAATTACTCCCTGGAGCATCGCTCTTGGAATCGCGTAGACTCTGTCTGTGATTCTTTGCTTTAGAACGTTTAAGATGGATGGTAATGAGTCGAAAACTGTACTTTTTTAAATAGCCCCATAGAAAAAAATCAGCAGGTGTTAAATCTGAACTCCGAGGTGGCAAATTGATGTCCACTCGACGACTTATCAATCTTTCAGGGAATAAATCATGAAGAACTGACAAAGAATCATTCGTGATATTGGAAATTGTTCCATTTTGTTGGAAAAATGTATTCCGGTTGTAGCCAGTCTGATTTTGCATTTCTGGAGCCAAAAAAGTCCAGATCGGAATTAACAGTCTGAATATGACCACGGTTATCCTCAAAAAAATAGGGACGGACAGGAGCCCAATTTCTGCAATTTTGTTTGTTCACGTGACCGGTGATATGGAAATTCGATTCATCATTGAATGTTATAAGAGCTCCAAAAACCGTTTTTCATTGTCCTGCAGAATTATGATGAACCATGGATCTGTGCAAATTTAGAGAAGCTGCGCGGAGCCGTAGAGAATGTCGTGAATCGTCTCTAACAGACTGGAGAACGCGCTTAAAATTCCTGTCCTGTTGAGTCAAAATGATTTATTGGGCATTGTATTTCCAATCTCTTCAAACTTGCGCACCCAGTACTTGATCCAATTCACACTTGGCACATTTCTCATAGTTAAATTGAAATGTGTCCTGTACAGACGTCGAACAATAGTGTAGGAATCGTCGTTAATATACAACGTTAACACGCAAAATATGCGCTGTGGTCCACCTAAAATGTTCCATCGTTACTAAACTTAAAAAGCGAATATAGCGTTTCAAACCACCCCCCTCTCCCGCTATCAGTATTTGGCACGTAACAGTCAAAACAAAAACGGAAAACATTCTGACACCATTTAGTTTCCCTTTAAAAAAATGGAACTTTTTGAGAGATTACAGAAAATTGCAAAAAAAAATAGGAAAAAGTCACCTTTTCAAGGATGAAAGAGAGCAAAAATAGTATCCCAAAATTAATTTAAGAGACGCTAAAAATATAAAGCTAGCGCAGTTATTACAGCTTACCTTGATGTTAATATAACACAAGACATTATGTTAGATCCGAATAGATTGTTAACGGAAACAAAAAGTCTTTAAAGAATCCATAACAAATATTAATGTCTGACTATGACTTTACTGAAAACCAAAATGAGACAAAATATTTAATCGTAAATCCGTCACAATTGATTTTCTTTAAATGTCATCTCCAGTACCCTGAACCCGTTAAAAAATCAAATAGTAAACAAAGAAAAGTGCAACAGAGCATGATTTTTTCAGAAAAATTGAAGTAAAATTAAAAAAAAAAAAGAAAAAACCAAAAAAAAACGATTCGAAGAAGCCAAGAAAACAAAAATTTGAAGAAGCCAAAAATAAAAGAGACAGAAGATTCGTACACATCATAAACGTCAAAGAGATAGTGCGCACGTCGTTATTGATTGCAAGTAAACATAGCGTTTCATCAATTATAGCGTTCGCGCGGCCGGATACAAGGGGAAGTGGAAGTCTACTGACGGTCACTCACCTAGTGTACATAATCCACTATAGCTTTCGCTGATCATTCCATTACATTAATACTTTAAGCACATTTTAATGTATAATATTTTTTTATTTACTAACTATAAGTATATGTTTTAGGTAATCATAAAATAAAAATACATTAGCATAAGAAACTTCAGTTATTATAATTATGTTTCAGAGCAGGCGGATTAATGTATGTTCTCTATATTGTACATATTTTTATCACATGAGTTTGACAATATTTTTAAGCTGAGATTCAGCGATATAAAACAATTATGATCTCAATAATGTCTTCGCGAGCTAATAACTAATCAAGTTGTCACTTGTTAATGACGCTATTGCTTGTACTTTCGTTCACGCGCACTGTTGAGTTTTATATCCGAAAGAGACAAGTTGGTGTGTTTGTCAAGAAAATAAAAAAGTGTATCGGGACATAGTGTTTTATCGCTTGGATCCAACCGCCAAAAAAAGTAAAATTACTTCAGAACAATCTTAATGCATATAATTTTAGGCTTTTAAAAGACTTTAAATAAGCATTAATTTTATATAAGATGTAATTAATGGATGCAAATAATGTAATTTTTAGATCTCTTCAAGTACTACATGGGCAATGAGTGCTACACTCTTCCTCTGTTTGAAAGCAGAGGGTAGTTTATAATAGATTATAAGGTACTCTAATACAAAGTGGCCCGGCAGAAAAAAGCAGTTTGGTCCAGTGAGCCAACCACCGGCTGTTCAGGAGAAGAGGTTCGAATTACGGCGCCAGCAGGTCTAAACCTGTCGCATACTCTAGCAACCCCAAAGTAAGAGAAAAGTATCAAAATCTATAAATTACTCCATTTAAATCTAAAAAAAACAAGTAAAAATGATAAAAACGTAAGTAAGATCAATATAACTGAATTAATCAAATAAGTAGTTGGCTGCAAAGCAATTATTATATGAACAAAAATTTTTTAAAAAAATGATAAGTTACGGTAAATAGACTTCTATTAAGAAAGCAGCCAGGTTCGATGTAACAGGATATTAACGTAATTAAAACTGTATTTGTAGTGTAAGAACAAGGAAGTTGGAAGGGGTAAATTCCAATTTCCTTGTGTAAGAAAGTAGGATACAAATCAGAGCTATAAAATAAATCAACCAGGAAATGGGGCTACCAGGGTTCAAAATATGATAAAGCTTAGAGTAAAAGAAGACAATTGTAGGTAGTACAATAATCAAGTACGATTGAAAACATCAAAGTAACTTTCTTAACCAACAAAAAAAATAAAATCAAGCTGTCGGCATATCTCCCGAAACCAATGTGAGCTCTAGATGAACAGGACACAATTAACATCATCCTATTGCAGATCAAAGTTAGAAGAATTATTATACTATTAAATTTCGGTAAAATTAAATAAAATTCCATACATTAACCCATAAGGAAAGAAACCCTAGTCGATAAAACAAATCTATATACTTTAGGCCATTTCGAGCGAAGCATAAGCTACCTGCCCAAATTTCCTCCCGGAAGTACGGAACATACAGAGCAGAATCTTCGCACAGCATCAGTATGACCCAAGAGAATAAATACTCTTGAGACGGTGTAATATTTCCGAACAATGCAAAAAGAAGAGAATGACCCCATAACCTAATAAACAAAGAATGTAAATAGAATTTGCCAAATTAATTTAAATGATTCCCGGCAAGATGTTAAACCGAAATCTAGAAAAAAAAGGAAGGGACGGTAAATAGAATTCTATAAAGAAAACAGACAGGTACGATGTAACAGGATATTAACGTAATTAAAACTGTATTTGTAGTGTAAGAAAGTATAATAAATCAGAGCTGTAAAAGAAATCAATCAGGAAATGGGGTTACCAGAGTTCAAAATATAGTAAAGCTGAAAGTACAAGAAATGGATTATTTTTATACAAGCGATTAATAAGAAATTCTAAAGGAAAATGTCACTGTGATTGCCCATACCATGAGTATTTGCATAAACAAGGTAAAATTAACAGAACTAGTTATAATGAACCTAAACGGAATTTTGAACTGTAACAGAGTGCTATAAAAAATATACACACAAAAATCTTGGATAGTTTAAAAGTTAATGAAAACCTAAAAAGAGAAAATAATGATCTTAGTAAAGGTAATATTGAGGAATGTAAAAAAGTTAAGCTTAGTCAAGAATCAATGTCAACGCAATTATCAACGAGGGACTCTAATAGTTATGTGATAGGTACTAACAAATGTATTATTTGCGAGAAAACATAGTGCATAGGAAATTCTTACCTACATCGGATAGAATTATGACCACATGCTGAAAAATTATATACAGCTTCTCGATTATTGTGTTAATTTTTTCTCCAAATAATTTATTAACTTTTAAAACAAAGTATCACACGCAATATATGTATATGAAAATAAAAAAACCTGAAGCAGCGCACCAACACATGCAAAAATAGTTATAATAATTGAAGGTCCTTATGTTATTGTATTGTTTATTTTATGAATAGGTGCTTAGAATTAATAAAATATTAATGTGAAGGTTAGTGAAAGCAATAATGGATTATGTGCACTAGGTGACTGCCTGTAAATAGACTTCCATTTCCCTTCATATATACATATGATGGCGGTACGTTATATTTGTTTAATTGTTAAAAGCAATAAAAACATTACATTTTCGCATTGCGACTGATCGCAGCTTGTAGTTCTTGAACTATCAATTACTTGGCGCAGAATTTGAAAATATTTATTTAATTAAAAGTTATTCATGTCGAAAAGTGGCAAAAAATTTTCAAATGTTTAACGACTTTTAACTCAAAAACTGTGCATCGAACGGAAAAATCACAAGAGACGCTTTGTGAGCTTACATTGACGGCCATATGCATGTTAATGTTAGGCATTTGGCTAAGAAGATTTACTCTCTTGTTAGGGTGATAATGATGAATATAAGTTATTTTTCTATATCAAATAAGTTATATTGAATACATTTACCGATGTCATAATATCACATAATGATAAAAACATTATTTATATTAAAAATTAAGCGAGTTATTCATTGGTACACAAAAATATAATTGTGACCAATGGTTGGCATGCATATGTCAGGAATTGGGCTGGTGTGTACCAGAGTGCTCCGGTATGAAAATTATTATCAATTCAGTTTGCACAAAGAATGTAAGTAAATTACTTTTTTTTAATATCTATAGTGTATACTGATTATAGAGTATTATTTCAAGTAATTGTAATATTGTTTAGTGGATAATATAAGATCATAACGTCTAAACGCAAACGACCAGAATGTAAGTAAACGGACGCGAAATGATATAAAAGCAGTGTTGGGCAAAATTTAATTGTTTTTACAATGGAAAACGAACAATTAATTCATTATTAATCACGCCTATCGCAATCACAATTAATCAATTGTAATTGTGAAAACTCGTAACTAACGATTAATTAATTGTTAATCTTGAGTTTCCACAATTAACAATTAATCAACTGTCAATCTTTTTGGTGTATTTGATTAAAAACTAACAATTAAGACTTACTATTGTATTAAAAGCGGAGTGGCGCCAAAACTAAGTGTAAGTTATGAGGATTTATGAATAAATGTACGCAAGATCAAGTTATGTAGGAAATAAAAGCTGCTATTTGTTAAATTATTTTAATTAATCTTGATGTCCCGTCAATAAAAACAGATTAACTTTTTTACCGAAAAACAACAAAACACGGTAAATCCTGGAGAAGGTGAAAACACAAAATTTTCCGAATTTTTCGGTGATTTTTTACATACCTCCTATTTTTGGATCATAGAAGACGAATATGTTATCAATTTTCGCCGATTTCGCGTGGTTTTTCCAAAAAAAAAAATTCATTTTCACTCATAACTAGTATTTTCTGATCACTACCTTTAAATTTTGGGCATTTGTAGTAAAATATACAAACATAACACAATATTTAATCATTTTTTTAACACCATTTACATAAATCATCGCGGAAAAATACGAATTTTCCATAAAACGTAAGAAAACCGTTGTCTTGTCGTTTTATACTGTTTCTAGGCATGCATGGTTGGTTGCATATGATTTAAATCCAAACTTATCATGCAATGTTGCCACGTTGATGTGGATTTGCAATGCAATTAACTGTGGTCCTTCCAGTATTGTTGGATAAAACGTGGATAAACGTGCAGAATCGGGATGCCAAACGTAAATAGATCGTTCGACAAGCTACGTTGATTAAAAAACGAAAATCATAATTAAACTAACCTGAACTGGCATGTACTAACTTGAACTAAATTTATTTAGATTCCATGGAAAAACCACGCAAGATCGGTGAAGAAAAACAATATATTCGTGTTCTACGACCCGAAAATAGGAAGCATGTAAAAAATCATAGAAAAACTTTTCAGGTTAGTCAGGTTAATTTAGTTATGACTTTCGTTTTTAGATCAACGTAGCTTATCGAACGATCTGTTTATGTTTGACATCCCGATTCTGCACGTTTACCTACATTTTACGCAACAATACTGGAATGACCACAATTAATTGCATTTGAACTATCAAGTTTTCCATCCTAATAAAATTTAAAATCCACGTGTTTAGATTTAAATCGTATGCAACCAACCATGCATACCTAGAAACAGTATAAAACGACAACGGTTTTCTTACGTTTTATGGAAAATACGTATTTTTCTGCGATTATTTATGTAAATTTTGTTAAAAAAAATGAATAAATATTGTGCAATGTTTGTGTATTTTACTATAAATGCCTAAAATTTAAAGGTAGTGATTAGAAAATACAAGTTATATGACTGAAAATTATTTTTTTTTGGAAAAACCACGCGAGATCAGCGAAAATTGACAACTTATTCGTGTTCTATGACCCAAAAATAGGAGGTATGTAAAGAATCATCGAAAAATTGTGTATTGTCACCTTCTCCAAGAATTACCCAAAACACATATTGCGAGCGAATACCATCACTTCCTTGCTGCTTACAGTACACGCCAATAGTCAATAACGTAATAGTAATAAGTGTCTATCTTATCTATATCTAAGCGGGTTAATTGTTAGTTTTAATTGTTTTTTAGAACAGTTAATTGTGATTTAGTTGAAAGCTACAATTAATATACCTTAATTCAATTAAATTAATTGCAACGTACAATTAATATTTTAATTGCAATTAATTTGAATTAGATTAAATTAATCGCAATTAAATTTTCAATCAATTAATTAATTGATTGAAAATTAATTGATTAATGTCCAACACTGTATAAAAGTATTTAAATCATTATTTATTTGTTTATTTATTTAATTATACGTGAAGCCCTAGCGTAAAACAATATTACGTTAATATCAAATCACGAGATCGTGTACTTTTAAATTTTCATTTTAATTATTTTAAAAATCATCGGTTACATTGTTAAATATTAGATTGCATTATTCACTGATTATTTGATATTTGTTTGTTTGTTTAATTATATTTTCAACTTGAATGTATATTTTTAATTCAAGAGTATAAAACGTTACTATATAGAATACACACAGGGTTAAACATATTACCAATGATTATAATAGCTATAACGTTAGATATAATAATCTTTGATATTACCTAGCATTAGTACATGCAAAACCGACCACTGGTACCCTGTCATTTTGTATGGATCACTGACTGGTACAACGTGGTGTGTAACGAGTTATTAAATAATAAATTATTTTTAATTATATACATTTTGATATAATGTTGACCGGGTTCTAAATTGCCTAAACTGCATATTAAAAAAATTGCAGTTGGAAGATCATTATTTTACTCATTCAATGGAATCAAACACCGTGCGCTTGCCACTAAGCTGCCTATCATAATGACCTTTAACTTATATTTATATTGTTGTTTGATATATTACAACTATTGAATGGGTATTTTCTTGACGCGTAATAAAAATTGCATCTCGTTATTCTCATTGGTAACTTTTTTATTAACAAAGGACTTTACACTACCACTACCATTAGAAATGAATTTTCGAAAGTAGGTGGATTAGGTAAACGTCGCTCAGAATGTTTTATCTTATGTATTTATTTAACAAGAAGGTAGTTTTTCTTCATCACGCCTATCAACTTATTCTTTGAAAAAATAATTTAAAATAATGAAATGCACGCAATAAAAAAACTTGCTTTACAACAATCATTGCCGTAAAATGTCACAATAACAAGTAGTTTTTGACCCTTCATGCATTTGTGTTATAAATTATAGTTTTTCATGGCTACTACGATAGGAGCTAAAAATGTCACAAGGTTAGTGGATAAACTAATTGACTTAAAGGTCTCAAAAATATATTAAAGGCACATGCTTAACAAAAATTAAAGATTTCCTAGCGTTTCTAAAACAAAGTATAACGATACATGATGTGCCTTTTTAAAAAAAAAACTGGTCAAATGCGCCTCGGACACGCATTATGTTAAAGTTCCGTAGCAGTACCTTGAGTTGTTAATTTTTTTAAAATTGCATTTCACATTTGTCTTTGAGTTAATTGAAAGCAAGTGCTTACCACACACAGTGTGTCCACGGATAGGGTACTTACTCTAGGAAACATCAATATTTTTGAATTTTTCAGAAAAAGTCATTCATGAAAGCGCCCATTACAAATGGGTTTTTATTTCACATGGGAGGCGTCAGAACCTAAACCGTTGTGTGTACTTTGTAGTTAAATCCTGACCAACAGCAGTTTAAAACCATTTTTACTTCATAGACACCTTCGGTCATACCCTATAGATTTAAACAACAATAGATTTGTTTGAAGGCTGTTTATGGTCGGTGGGGGAGAGACATTTTTGATGTTTGACAGACATAAACATGTTTACTTATCTTTTCTTGCAATTTAATTGCTTGTCGTGACTCTTTTCAGTGTTTTTAAGTGTTAGACATTACCATAAATGCGAAGATTACAATTAATATTAAAAAAAGAGGATTTAAAAACTTATTTTTACTGGTAAATATTGTTGGATATTGTTTACAAATTTAAAATAACAATAATAATAATTTAGGCAACCATAAATTCATACTTCATGTGTTCTAGAATTGACGTACCGATTATCATATGATGCTCGTTTAAATAATGCAATTAGAATAAGACAGCAAAAAATCGGTATGTGTGTACCAAGAAAATAAATATCTACTGTTTATCAACACTTTTTCAAATATAAATAAAAATATTATTACGTTATTCAGCGTTCAAACAACCGGACCCTAGTTCTGACGTTATGCTACTTCTACAGGGGTATGTTCGAAGGTAGATACCTTGAAATAAGACATCCGGATCACAAGGATAAGTGATTTGTGAGAATTTTAAAAGAAAATTGGCAGGTAATAATTATTTTCTAACAGATTTAAACGAAGATAGTAAAATGGCTCTCGAGGCATCATTTCGAGTTAGTTACAGAATTGCAAGATCTGAACAAGCACATACATTAGCAGAAAATTTGATTAGACCGTGTACTAAGACATCATGAAGAGAAAGCGTCAAATAAAATTGACCCTGCTCCCTTATCATACAACACAGTGTTGCGGAGAATTAATGAGTTGGTATATGATGTGGAAAGTGAACTTTTAAAAATAATAAAATTTAGTTATTTCGCTGTTCAGCTTGACGAGTCAACCAATGTAGCAAATGCTGCAGTATTGCCTGTTTATGTTAGATATATTTTTAAGAATTCCATTCAAAAAATATATTATTTTCAAAACAACTGAAAACCTATACAATAAGTCAAACAATTTTCAATAAGATCAATGATTATTTTGAAACAAAAAATTAAATAAATTGATGTTTTGGTGTTTTTCTGTGTACACTGATGATACAAAATCATTGACCGGAACATTTTCTGGTCTTGTGATGCGGGTAAAGAAGATTAACCAGAATATTGAATGGACTCATTGCTAAAGAAAAGGGCAGACGTCTTAGGTACAATTAGCAAGCCTCATAGTCATAACATTTTAGTAAGCAACAAACTTTGGGCATTCAAACCAAAATTAATAACAAACTGATAGATGGAAATGATGCTCGCGGTTTGAAATTTTTGTTTGATAATAGGTGAAAAAATGTTAATTTATATATTCTTTTATAGAAATATTTTATTTTCCAATGAGACAACTTTTACGATAAATGGGGCAGTCTCTTCACAAAATTGTAGATACTGGATACAGGATAATCCAAATTTTAGAATTGTCACTCATAGTCAAATATTTAAAAAGGCTAATGTCTGGTGTGACATAATGTATCATAGAATAATTGGACCGTATTTTTTAGTAGACAATTCAAATCAAAATTCGTATATGGAAAATTTAACCATTTGGACACACTGTGTAACTGGTGCGCAATAAGATCTCATAGAAGTACTTGAACAAACCCGTTGAAAATCCACGCTTCCATATCAAGGAACCCCCATACGATCTGCAACCTTTTTAACGAAATACTGCTTTGTCTGGCGTGTTCACCAAAATTAACAATCAAAATAGGGTGACAACGGTATGTAACAATAGAAGTTTCTACTTCGTGAATAAGATGACTAAATAAAAAATATTATGTACATACTAAACTGCATTTTTAAAGACCTAATCAATGATACCCACTCGATCAGATAACTAAAATGGAAAAAATTAAATTTTGAATAGTTTTTTTTATATATCATATATTAGTTGGCTTAATTTAGCCGTGATAACTTTTGTTGCATATATTTAGTAAAAACTGTTACCTCAAATTTTACATTGGAAAGAGGGGGGACATTAAAAAAGCAAATTTGGAGACTCGTATTTCGTGAAAGAAAGGACTAAATAAAAATTGAATATAAAACATTATTTGTATTGTATCGAACGATACTCCACTCGATGGGATGAACGAAAAAATTTCATACCTACTCTCTCACAAGGGTGGTTAATCTAATTTTTTTTCCAACTTCGCCTCAAATATGTTTTTAGATTACTGAAATGCACGTGTCAACAAAATTTCATTATAATTTAATCAGAAGATTAAATAGTGACAACGGTAAAAGGCTGTGACATACAAACGGACTTCTAACCTATGGATACTTTTGCTGAAATAGCGAGTAATTTTTAACCTTGATAGTTTTATTCCGATTCAAATTAAGTATCGATAGTTTTTTGTAGAATCGTCATCGAAATCAAATAAGATAGTTTGCTCAACGAATTCCCTCGTAGAATTTATATATCGTCAGAAATAGAACCCATTATGTGATTACTGAATGCCGTGACAATTTGCATTTATATTTGGAAAAATATTGATAAATAGTGCGAATTCTTTTATTTCTTGTTACCCCCACCGATTAAATTCTATCCTTTTCCAATTGTATTATTTAACTAGTATAACATGTTAATCGGTACCTCATTTCGTAAATAAAGTAAATGGACAATAAATTAAAAATATGAGTTTCTGGTAAGCTGTTGATTTTTAATACATAAATAATATCAAATAATATTTACCCATGAAAGTTTGTAAACCCTCTTTTTGTTGATATTAAATATAAACTTCGCATTTGTAGTAATTTTTAATACTTAAAAATACTCAGGGGAGTCACGATAAGGGAAAAACTGAAACCAAAATTAAATAACAATATTTATATCTGTCAAAAATCAAAAACATGAGTGGTAAAATCGAAAGTTATTTTTTTATAATTATAAATCTTTCGATATCGATATCTGAGGGCACCGATACTTTTTGGAAAATATCAATAGTCATCGATACCGTGTAAAAAATAGTATCGAGTTAGTATCCGTATCGATACTTTTTGTCATTTTTGCATCTATACGCCAGTTTATAGAGTTAGTCAATTGTAGATATTTTTTTTGATGATTCGATTTAATTAATTACGATATTAATTAATGTGGCCCCGAGTTCAAAAATTTCTATTAGATATAAAAATTTATATCGTTATTTTTTTCTTTTTAGCCCTTTTTCGGAAGAAGGTTCAATTTTTTCAAAAAATTTTATTTTTGAAAAGGCCATATCTCAGTAATTAATTGTTTTTGGAATTTTTTTTCTTATTTTCTTAGTATTTTATACAATTTTTTTTTATAATGTGTCGAATTAGTATATTAAAAACGAACTTACCAACTGTAGCTGACTATATTGATCTATAATATTTTTTTTCAAAGCACTAGCCAATTCATCGTTGTAATTGTTATTTTGACTAATAATGTTAAAGATTACATTTGGATTTGCTAAAAAAAAATATGAATTTTTAAATTAACCTTGTTTCAAATCCACAACATCTATATCACAATATAAATACCTACTTACATAGCACTAAAACAAAATGTATAAAAAATATTATTTTGCTGAAATCCCTGATCCTATAACTAAAAATATCACAGAGGTTAATAATTTTACTAAAAAATGAAAAAATTTTGTACATTCTATAACCCGCTCAACACTTTCAATTTTTTTTTGTTTTAATATCTTAATTCTAATAATCTTTGGTGAAGTTTTCGTGACTAGAATAAAATCAATGGAAAACACTGTCGTAGGCAGGCAGTGCCGATCCTACACACACACTTTGTTAATGCTAAGCTAAACCTATGTCATCTGTTCTATGGCAATACCGATTATTTAACGCAGGGATATTTCACATTACACAATTGTACTACATCCTTTGACTATTTGGATTTGCTTTTTTAAACGAAAAGGGTAAAATGAGATTTTTTTGGTTAATTTAATACATTTTTCTACGTAAATACTTATTGCATTTCTAAAAATGCGCACTATTAGAGTGGACCGGTTTACCAGTTTGAAAATAGACTGGTCTCAATGTACCAACTTACGCTTGGTGTGCGAGGGACGTAAAAATCTAAGTATATAGTCTTTCTCTCTTTAAACGCGACAGGGCCAAGCATCGCGCATGCGTGTCAAAGATCCTTCGCGTAAACGATTAGTGAAAGTTGAAATCCATTTGAGAAATGTTGGTGCATCAGTATACGTTCATAGTGCCACCAAATAAATGTTAAAATTAAGTCAAGTTCACATCAACCAACTTCGAAATGAAATTATATCCAAAATGGGGATTCGTTCAAGTAGTAAACACAATCAATGAGTCAGTAAAAGCCCAAAGTGACGATACATTATTAAAGTTATCTTTGAATTTATTTTTCACTCACTCTCACATTGTAGCGTCTATCCCCCAATTTATCTTTTGCATACTTTTTTTTTCAAAAACGGGACGAGATCCTAGAATACTTACTAATGCTTCAAACTTCTTTACAGTTGCTTTCTTACCATTGAAATACACAACTGGCTTTTTTACATTGAGTTTAATAAAGTTATATACTAATGAGACTAGTTTACAAAAAAAAAATAATCGAAAATCTAACTTAATTAGGGATCACCTTTAAATATTCTTCTAACTTATACTAAACAAAGTAAAATTAACAAAATGCTTGGTTTTCAACTAGTTTTCATAGCTTATAATCCGCATTTCTCTAAATAACACATTGCAGTTACGAAGGGCTAGCAAGAAGTTTTGTCTTACTTATTTTAAAACTGTTTACTAGACTGACAAACACGCCAAGTTAAAATTTCACTGAAAATTATACTTAAAACCGTATTTATACATTTTTCACCGTATTGGGAAAAAACTCTACTTACAATGTCTACATACTTTTTGAACTAACTCTTTTAACTGTCTTCCCTATCCACGTGCTTTAGTCTTGCTTTTAACCAAAAAGCGCGTGATCAAGATTCTACGTAAGCAAAGTAACATTCTAGATCAAAAATACGTCCCGTTTAGTTTGAATTCAGATTTTATATTGTTATTCGAATTTAGTAAAAAATTGAAGCAAGAAGTGCGTGTCTCTGAAAAAGTTTTTAGTTTTATTGACTTAGAAAAAATTTCTCTAACTTTACGAAGTTGTATATTTAAAATGAATACTTGAACTCTTATTGAAACTTACCGATTTGTATATTGTCGCAGTTAGCAATACCCCTGGTGGTAGGGACATGTAGCTAGCGATCTATTTTCGACCACCGTAGTAAATGTATGGATGTTTCCTCCTGATACCTGTGGTGGACTCATCAGTGGGATCCACCGGTATCTTTCCCAGACATCCTTGTACTTTCCACAAACTTGGACCTCTATTTAAGTCTAGTTTTGCCGGAAAGCGGTGGCGAGATGTTATGTTCCACAACATGCCCCCCTAAGGCATTTGCTTTCCAGCTTAAACTGTCGGACAGTCCAAGCCGTTAGAAAGCACAGGCCTGAAAAGGAAGTGGAACGGACATCCTCGGTGGTCTTCCAATGGCCGGGTCAGGCTTAATCAAAGCCAACGGCGGTTAAGACCCTCGTCTGCCGCCGTCCCTACTCGGGCGCCATGTCGCAATTAGCAATGCCCCTGGTGGTAGGGACATGTAGCTAGCGATCTATTTTCGACCACCGTAGTAAATGTATGGATGTTTCGTCCCGATACCGGTGGTGGACTCATCAGTGGGATCCACCGTTATCTTTCCCAGACATCCTTGTACTTTCCACAAACTTGGACCTCTTTTTAAGTCCAGTTTTGCCGGAAAGCGGTGGCGAGATGTTATGTTCCACAACATTGTTTTTATTTTTTAAAATTTGGTTGATTTTAATCAGACTTTTCCTTTTAAAATTATTTTTAGCTTTTTGATAAAAATATTTTAATTTCATGTTTTAAATTTATTAACTTCTTGGAAAAATGATATCTATTAAAATTTCTTTTTATCAAAAAACCGCTAAAATTGGACTGGACCCAAAATTTCCAAAAATCTGAAACATTTTTCATAAATATAGAAAGTTGTAGATTTTTATTTTTAAGCCGAAAAGATCTTCCATAATTTTTGTACTTTAGAGTAACCATTTTAATTATTTCAACTTTGTATGTCATTCAGAAGTGTGTAGGATTTTCTGAAAAAATAAACACAAATTTTCAATTTTATATATTTACAAATTAATAGTACAAGATATCTTACAGTATCAAGAGACAACCCTGAATTTCTTCATATCGATTGATAAAAGCTCCATTCTCTTTCACATGCATAAAATAAACAAAGACAGACTAACTGCTTAGCGAGCGCTGCAATATTTGAAGAAAGCTTTAGTACGTCATGTAGGAAAGAAATGGGTATAGTATCGAAGACTTTTGAAATATCGATGTTGCAGTAATGAGTAATAATGGTGAACAGACGAGCAACATGTTTTTCTATAATTATATTACTTCGCAAAAAGCAAAAAAGCTTGACCAGAGTGAAAATAAATTATCAATCTTCTTACAACCAACTGTATCTCCAACTTCGACATAAATACAAATTAAAATATTAGTGAAGTGTAAATATGAAGTCGTTCTATTTATATTTGATAAAGGTTTGCAATGCAGAAAATGATATTGTTCTTACTATTTAGTACATAAAAGTTTCATTACTCGGAAACTGCAATACCAATTGAACGGATTTCGGTTAAATGGGATTTAATGTCATTCTAAACCGCACTTTGGCTTAGTTGAATTTTTACTGAATAATTACACATCCGCATAATATTCTGCTATGCCGAGAATCATGTGCTCTCTGTTGAACCATAGGTTTTGAGGTTGAAAAATTTTTAGATCTATAATTACGTTAGGAAATATTTCTTTTTAATTTTTTCTTCTTCTAAACTCTTAATTTCGCCTGACCATCATTTTGAATTAAATGTATTTTTTTCTCGATGATAATCTTAATATATATATATATATATATATATATATATATATATATATATATATATATATATATATATATAAATATAAATATAAATTAAAATACAGAAGAACTATTTTTTAGTACCATATGTTGCTAGAAATATTTCTTTAGATGTGTTCAACATTAAACAAAATCTATTTAAAATAAACTGATATAAACTAAAATGTTAATAAACAATTTATCTGGTAATGAATAATTTTGCTCATGACTAATAAAGCTGGATAGAGTTGTTGAAAAAATATCGATATTTTCTTCTGCAAATATCGATATGTAAAAGCGATATTTTTCATCTAGATATATATATCGATATTTTTAAAGTGTTTTCTTTTAGAAAAACCTTCTTTGCATTATTTCATGCATTAATAAAACAAATATAAGAAAAAAATTTCTTGGTTTCCAATAATATCCCCTAATTTAATCGGCGATCGATATATTGATATTTTTATTCGATATATCTTTGTGCCATATTTATTTTCGAGCGTAGAGTGCTTGGCGAGTGTTACACGAAGTAAAGAGAGGGAGAGCAAATTTTATTATATGCCCTCTCTCTCACTCTCTCTTGCTCCGGACATCTAGTTTTATTTACTGCCCTCGATTCAAGAGTTTTAAGCTCAGGTGCATGAAACCCTGAGTAACTCCGAGCAAATCTGAATAAAGCGGTTAAAGTGTTAATTTGAACGCTAAATAACCTCCAAATTATTTTTTTTTGGAAATTTGTTTTTTTTAATATGCATAAGCAAAACATATTGAGGACGAAAAGGTAAAAATATTATTTTATTACTTATTAGTTTTTAGTTTTGTCTGGTGTCATGGCATTTTTGGCAATAAATATTTCGCAATTCGTTAAAAAAACTATGAACGTAAGTCCAATATCTTGTGAAATAATCTTATTTTTGTGTCTCCATTTCATGTATAAAATGTTATTTACCCAAAAATAGCATTTAAAAATGATAACTGATAGCTGCTAGGGCTTTATACACCAAATATTTTTATTGGTGCTTGAGGGGTAAGGGGAAAGCAGATCTGACAAGCGCCGAGGCATAATGCACTACTTGAATAAAGCAAGGGCTTCTTGTACCTGTACAGCTCCGAGCTGTTCATGCCAATGAATCGAGGGCAGTAATTATCCCCTCCTTATCCCCATTCTTTCGAAGCGTGCTTTTCGTACGCCAATTAATTGCATTCGGAGAGAGAGATAGCATATAATGTTTTTCGCTCTCTCTTTCTTTTTGCCGTGTAACGCACGCAGATCCCTGAATGCTATATCCAGTACTATATATTTGAAGATACTTATAAACGTATTTAAAAACTATTGATACAATATATACATCGATATTCTTTAAAATTTTAACATCACCAGACTAGATCCGTCTTTGTTATTCCCGTATTTTCAATTAGGGCAAGTTGTTGATAAAATATCGATACATCGAATATTCTATGCTTACTTCTTTTGGATAATGACTAAGAATATTTAATTACACTGTCAACATTTTTGTTCTAGCTGGAAAGGTTGTAGTGACCAATGATCACAGCAGGTTGGCATACATACATAAAACAGCTTTCTTAAACCCTATTTCAAAAAAATACTGATATTAGGAACAGTTTTTTTAAAAAAGCTTTTCAAAAAATTTTGAATTTTTTCACCCAGTAATAAAATATGCATGCAAATTATTTTAATCTTCAAAATTCTTCACTAATCTAAGAAATAACTGACATATAGAAACTTCAATATTTTTGTTTGATATGTCGATATATAGTACATTTCTATATTTGAAAAATATCGATACGAATGTCGATTCCAACGACCCAACCTATATAAAATTGAAGAGGCCTATTCTTGTAGCCGTCTTCTTCGATTACGCTTGACCGTACTTTTTTCTTCTGACAACAGATGTCGCAAAATACGGACTAATTTTAAATCTATTACTGTTCTGTTTAGCGTTTTTCGCTTTAGTCGATGAAAGCGCGCGAAAGCATAAAAATGTTGGTATTGATATAATATATGCGCTCTAAATCGCGCTCGTTTTTTTAGCCAAAAATTTTAAGTAAAATGTTTACACTGCCATAAATTTAGCGAAAAAAGTATATTTTTTTAAAGTAAAATATTTTTAGAAAATAGCTCGTCGAAATAAACCAAAAAGGTGCGCGCATTAACTTTTTTTAAATATTTGATTTGCGTTACTTACTAGAAATAAAAAATTTATTAAAATGATTTGTTGTATCGATAGAAAACTTTCAAACTTTTTAAGTTTAATCCAAGTGTTAAGTGTTGTTTTTTTAAATACATATATTGTTGACGGATTTAATATTGATGCATTTAACTATGCCGTTTATGGTACTCAACAGGAGTCAATGTTTGGGTTTACTGTGGCTATACATAAACAAGGACACAACAGAGGATGGTAAGTTACTTTTTTTTTGATAAAATCTTTGCAACAAATAGGGGGCACTTTTTTATTGTGCTTATTTTTTAACTTATTCTTTTTAACTGTTACACAGAAAAATCTGACAATCATATAAATACTTCTAAAGAAGCCATAACTAAACGCCGCACACACGCTCTTTTTTTTTCGAGGACGTCACTTCATCTGCTTAGGGTGCTGTCAATAGTTAAATTATAAATCTAAAAATTTTAGAGACTAAGAGAAATATCAGTATTTACGGACATTTTATTAGTCCTTTTTGTAACTAAAAATCCTAAATGAACAAAATACCACACGTGATATTAACTAGAGCGAATTAGGTGTCATAAAAAATTGAATTTTTATTGCCTGAGGTTATCCATACGTAATCATCCACCAGTTGCAAGAAGGGGACGTTTTCAATGGCCGCCGAGATCTCCAGACTTAAATCCCCTTGACTTATTTTGTAGAGTTACTTTAAAGATAAAGTTTTCCAATTTAAGCCAATTGACGTAGAATATTCTAGAAATATGGTTAACTGCAGAAGTAGTCAGAAATGTTCAGAATTAAGTTTTAAATCGCTTAGGTTACTATTAAATGACCAATGGGTAACATTTCCAAGATTTAATAAAATGATAAATTAATTGTAGGTACTGCTACTTCATTTAGAGCTTCAACTTCAGCTGTCGATAAAACGAAAACAGTTATATATAGCTATAGGACACGTTATAGAAAAAATTTTTCTAAAAGTTTACAAAAAATTGGGGGATCACTATTTAAAAAAGCAAAATTGATTATAGCACAGTTTCTTTCGAGTTACCCTGCATGATTTAATATATTGAAAGAAATTCGTACAAAAAAATTGACGTGTCCGAACGATTTTCCAAAAAACTCGACCGTTTCTTTATATCCTCATTGTATATGTTTACATGTTTCTAAACATACTCACCATATCTTAGCTTATTCTGCCTCCCAAGTCAATTTCAATTAATTTAAACGCGTTGATAATTATTTACAATTTCTTCTTCTTCTGGTACCATATCCTTTTGAACTTTGCAAATCATGTTGGCAATCATAATTTTATTTAAAGCTCCTCTAAACGGTGAGACAATTTGACCAAACCACTGGAGTGAGTTCTTTAGTTCCAAAGTATGTTTCCTTCTTGGACCTCCTTTTCTCGTTCATTAAGAGTCCTAAGTCCTATTTCATTCTTTTTACAACTCTCTCGTCTTTAAACCCTGTGAGTTCAAATGATCTTCAGCAGACATCGGTAACACCTCATCTTCAATGATTGTAGTTTTTTAAAAACTGCGTCCGTATGAGTTCAGGGCCGGAAAAGCAAAAGAATTCTGCTACTACGGAATTCTATACTGGAGTCGTGTCCACAAAGAACTTTTTTTAAATCGAATCAACAATGCAATTTCACTTTTAATAAATCAGTTAATAAAACTATTGCTTGACTTATTCATTGCTTGCATATCCACCAAATTTGACCATATAAAATATCCATTCAAAACAGCTCATGTAAAAATGGCAATAGTCATATCAGATAATGTTCAGATCTACTTGTTATTCTGTTCACGAAAATAAAATTATTCTCTAGAGGCCGATCTCAAATAAATTTCAGCGCGTTGGAAATTTGTCACAAAATTATCCGATAAGCCTTTTTGTTGTAAGAGAATGTGACCGCTTCTTTTAGCTACCATCTTTGGAAAGAGCAATCAGCATTCAACAAAAATTAAAACCAGGCAAAAGTTTTTGTTTAGCTTCAGATTAATTTTTTAATGAGATTTAGCCATGAATATATGAATAAAATTTGTAGTTAGAAACCTTTCAATACCAATTATATTTGTATTATTATTCAGTGGCGTAGCGTAGGTTTCCGCCGAACTGAACAGATGCAAAAATTGTCACGCCCTCTTTTCTACTATAAGACAAAATTTTGTAGAAAATTTAAGCCGCAAATTAGACAATTTTTAATTTTTTTTTAGAGATTTCAAATTCTTGAAAACTAGGACACAAAATTTAATTATAAATACTTGTTATGAATTCTTATATCGATCAATTATTAAAAGCAATATTTGTTGCTTGAAAAAAAATATAATGTTAGTTGAAAATCACAAAAAATATTATTCAAACTATTAAATGTTGCAATATATTAAATATTTTTTTCATTTGAGAAATACATTTTTAACATTAAATTTAAAAATGATCAATTCCGTATAAGAATAAAACAAGAGAGCCTAATTCATTTAAAAGTATCCTTAGCAACCCTAATAAATCTACCGATAAGAGATCCTGGAATCCTGTAAAAAATTTCCCATATTTTATAAAAATTTATAACTGTAAGATTAAATTGAAACATACAAAGGAGATCTTTAAAAACTGACGCGTCTCATGTAAATTTGGCAATGCGTATAGAACTATGCGTATTAAACTTTGAAAATCCATACTAATACGGACATATTCGGCATATATGGCAACATAAAAAAAATCTACCAAAGTTAAAAGAACAGAATGATCATACTCACCTACAGATTGTGGATTCTCTCTATCAACGAAAAAATTAAAAGAAAATTTAGTCAAAATAAAATATTTTTTCGATATTTGCCGCTCCCAGCAAAATGCTTGCCTTACCCCCCCCCCCTCCAAGCTACGCTGCTATTTATATTATATACATACAAGACAAATATAAATTTAAGGGTTTATTGCTGAGATGCCCTCAGTTCTTACAAATCGAGTTTTCGTAGTTTGGTCTGTTCGTTTATCCGTCCCCGCTCCTTGTTTTAAAGAAAGGGTAATTATTCCAATTAGTAGAATTACCGAATTTTTCGCTAATTTTATGTTTTCCCCATATTTCAGATTGGTAAAACCCTCATCTAAAGTTTATTTTTAGCGGTCGCAGCCAGTTTTAAATATATATATATATATATATATATATATATATATATATATATATATATATATATATATATATATATATATATATATATATATATACATATATACATATATAGGAATTAATACTTCTTGAACCATTAAATATGTTCATGTCATATGACACGTTGCATCACAAAAACATTCCAATACTAACTGAGTGGTACACAAAATCTACATGGTCTGGTCGCTACCTCAATTACAATTCCCAACACCACATGGCCCAAAAAAATCAGTAATAATTGGAATAGCCGATAGAGCCATCATCCTTAGTAGTCTCGAATTTCGAAACAACTGTATCAAAAAAGCAAAAAAGGTTCTTATGTCAAACTCTTACCCAAATAAACTAATTAATAAAATTTTTAAAGAAAGGCTAGAAAAATACAAACATGGAAACACTAAAATATAAAATTTAGAAGACAATAAAACCAAAAAACCATATCTTTCCTTGTCATACATACCAAAACTTTTTTTAGGAAACATAATATAACCACTAGTCATAAGGGCCATAATTTACTTAAAAGCAATTTCAGCAAATTAAAAAGTGATATTCCAAAAAACAAAAAATCAAATGTTGTCTACCAAATACCCTGCAAGCATTGTCCAACGAATTATATCAGCCAAACTAGTCAGTATTTGCAAAATCGTCTAAGTGGACACAAATATGACAAAAAAATATTACAACCCTAAAAAAACACGAAATGAAACACAAGCACACCTTTGATTATGAAATGACCCCAATAAAAAAAATCCGAATGCCGTAAACGATAAAACAGACATTCATAATCTAAATCAAATTTATTTCAACATATTAAAATAAACCAATATAAGAGAATTTCTAAAATAAATAAAACAATAAATAAGAATAATTCTCCGCTTTCAATTCTTCTAAATTGAATCACGATATTTTTTCAGAAAGATATCACTTCAATTAAAAGACCCAAATTTTTTACGCCACTTAAAGTACCTAAAACATACACCATCTGGGTTCCACATTCAGTCAAGTCAAGGCAGTTATAGGGTTAAAAATGTAGTGCCTATTCTTCTAGCTGGACTTTTAAAAATACTTTTGAAAAGTTAATATACAAGAGAGTGTGTGAATATAATTGGTTTATGATGTAATTCATTTTTATTTAAAACAAAAATCTCTGTTCTTAATGGTAAGTTTTTAACCTGTTATTCCGTATATAATAATATTAAAAATATGCATTTTGTAGAATCCGCCGAAACCCTCAGTTGAAAAAGATTCGAAAGAATCGAAACGTCCTGAAATATAAAATATATATACAACAAGTATGACTACTTTATATATGTAGTTTCAGTATAAAAATGAACCATATTCCCAAGAAAATAACCAGCTAAATATATATATATATATATATATATATATATATATATATATATATATATAAATAAATAAATAAATAATGTATATGCAGGGGCGGATACAGCTTCTCTTTATGGGGGGGGGGAGTGATATTACAAAAGTACAGTATGGCAAGCCAAAGCAAATTGTCGACAGGGGAGAGACGCCACCAACATTCACATTCCTCGTGTAAGAGGCAGGGTAGAGTCTATTTTTCTGAATTCGAAGCTTTGGGGGGGGGGGTCGCAAGCAAAAACTAATTGTAGATGGGGGGGGGGGGAGATACCAGCAGCATGCACATTCTTAGTATAAAAGGCAAAATCAGGTCAACATTGTATTTTTTTGCTGACATGGTCAATCTTTTATTTTTGTTCTTTTTCTGCACAGTTTCTCAGTTCTATTTCACTTGAAAACGGCTAGAAATAAGTACTAGTGAAAACGTCGTGATATTCAAGAAAGAAATGAAGACAGTGGAAGTGTAACAGATATCCATACTTCGCAACAAACATCGTTGTCTCTGACCTTCAAACAACTACTGGAGATCCTAAGTAATGCGTATCTGACCCGCATTTCTTAAAAATATTCTTTTACCCAGATTAACATTTTCTTTGCAATTATACTCATCGTTTTTTTACTATTTAAATCAAAAATTCGACACTCTTCTCTCGGTGATTGTACAAGAATAACACGTTTATTGATTTTCTTCTAAACATTTCTATAACAAAAACTTGTGAACACTAATTAATGGCAGAATAAATTACCAAGCATGAGGCAATACGTTATTTTTGAAAATATTGTGGTAATTATTTAAATATTTATATTATCGTTTGTTTAAGCTCCAATCAAAGACTTTAATGATATAAACAAATGCATTACTAATCTTTGTATCCGATCCGGTTTTATTTGGTAAACGATGATTGCGGTCTAAATGTATTTGTTAATTACATTAGAATAGGTGCGCTATGCCTACTACTCTTTAAAATAATTTTGTAAATAGCTTTGATAAGATAGTTGCTAATAACAATTTTATGATTTTGTAGTATTGCAATTTTTACAGTAATTAACTAGTAGCTTGTACAGAATATTTGATACGTATTTACTAATCTCTCTAAAATAAAAATAATATACTGGTACTTCTTAAAAACATGTTTTCCTAAAGTTCTTTAAAACGAAAATATAGAGGGTGTCTCACGTAGATGTAGCAAGTCGTTATCTTTAATAATACTAGAGATACTTTGCAAAAGTGTGGTAATAATACTAGAGATACTTTGCAAAAGTGTCGAAAATTGGACATCATGTACACACGAAAAAGGCCTAAAAATGGCTGCTGCAAAATATTTAAAAAAGTCTGTATCTTTCATATAGAAGCGGGTGAAAAGGTGTAATTGAGAAAAAACGTCTCTGATCTGCCAGATTGTGGTTTAACACGTGTGACTAAAAAATCTCAAAATAAAGTAATTATTCACGTGCTCCAACAAAATCCATATCTAAATCTGGTACAAGGGTAAATTATCTTTGCTCGAAAGGGAATACGTAAGCTTAAATACTAATGAAATAAGATATCGAGTTAAAAGTAATAAGACTTTATTATGTAAAAACCAAAATGTATTAGAAAATGTATAAAAAAAATGTTTTCAATTTTTTTCACCAAATGGCGACGGTAGACACAACAGGAACTTTTTTTGAAGATTGCACTGGCACCTATTTTCTTGCTGACGGGTGCATCTAAAGGGTGTTTTTTATAGAAGTATAGAACTTTGAGTTGGCAACACTTTTTTAACTGACGGCCATTTTGTCAGCTGTCAAGTGATTTATGTTTAGTTTGGTTTGGCATTTTAACATGAATAGACTGACGCCTGAACAACGCTTCCAAATTGTGCAAATTTATTTTGAAAATCATGGTTCTGTTCGAAATACGTATCGCGCACTACGTCCATTTTACAGTCAACATAATCGTCCATCAGAGCAATTAATTCGATTAACTATGAAACGTTTTCGCACCACATTTACTCTAAATGATAATACGCATCCACAGAGACGTCGTACAGTGCGTACAGAAGAAGTCATTGCTGCTGTAGAGCGTAGCGTAGAGGAAGACCCGAATCAGTCTATCCGCCATCGTGCACAGGAATTGGATATGTGTCCATTCACTTTATGGAAGATTTTGCGAAAAGATCTTGGTTTGCGTGCTTACAAAATCCAACTCGTGCAAGAATTGAAGCCACACGATCACCTAGCAAGGCGTAGATTCGGTGAATGGGTCCAAAACAAGATTGCCGTTGATCCCGATTTTCATAAGCGAATTTTTTTAGCGATGAAGCTCACTTTTGTTTGAATGGATACGTCAATAAACAAAACTGCCGTATTTGGAGTGATGATAATCCTCAAGTGTATGTTGAGACACCGTTACATCCAGAAAAACTGACTGTTTGGTGTGCTCTATGGACTGGTGGAATCATTGGTCCGTACTTCTTTAAAAACGAAGCTGGTCAGAACGTTACAGTCAATGGTGACCGCTATAGAGCCATGATTACTGACTTTTTCGTTCATCAATTGAACAACCATGATGTGCAGGAGCTGTGGTTTCAACAAGACGGCGCAACATGTCACACATCTCGTGCCACAATTGATTTATTGAAGGAAACGTTTGGTAACCGCATAGTTTCACGTTTCGGACCCGTGAATTGGCCTCCAAGATCGTGCGACTTAACGCCGCTAGACTATTTTCTGTGAGGATATGTGAAGTCGCTAGTCTACGCCGATAAGCCCGAAACGATTGATCACTTGGAGGACAAAATTCGCCGCGTTATTGCCGATATATGGCCACAAATGTTGGAAAAAGTCATCGAAAATTGGACCTCCAGATAAGACTACGTCTGAGCCAGCCGTGGCGGTCATATGCCAGAAGTCATATTTAAATTATAATGCCAGAAGGTTATCTTTCGAATAAAGTAAATTTCATGTCAATTTAAAAAATTCATCTTTGTTTTATTCCATTTAAAAGTTCTATACCTCTATAAAAAACACCCTTTAGAACAAAATTTCAAAAAGTTTTTGATTGTCTCAAAATCTGGGGAAGTACATAGGGAAATTTGAAAAAATTTAAAATTAATGATTTGGTGAGGATTTCGGAAAAAATGTCCAAAAATGACAACAAATTTTGCACCAAAATGTTTGTAAAAAAAACGTTTGTGTTCATCGTAAAATCTGTACGTAATTCCCTGAGTTATGTTGTAAAGCTCTATACCAAGTATGAAATTGATCAATTGAAAATTCATGGAGCTAGATGCTCGCCAAGTTGAAAAAATACAGTTTTGAGAAAAACGCGTTTAAAGTTTTGTCGTTTGACACAATAAATATTCAGTATACATACCTTCAATCACCGATGATTGCACCATACATTGGGCCTTCTAAATTTACATTTTCCTCCTCGTTTTCATTCCTGGCTGAACTGAGATTCAGCCTGGTCTCCTTGTCAGCATCGATGAGCCATCGTTCGGCAAGCTGAAAGCGCCGAGCGTCGACCTATACCTAGCATAATTTTGGTACTAGGCACAGTTCTTGGAACCATAGACCACACGACAGAGTTGACCTCTTCGTTACTGTACAGCTTTTCAATACGTCGTTCAACAGTTCTTCATGCACTGGCTTGATAGCCTTAAAAACTTCTGCTATGGGATGTTCATGTTTGTATGCTGATAACGTATTGGCAGCTTTTGCCCTTTGTCAGGTGCAGCAGAAGTCAACACTAGACGCACTTTTCATGCTGCGGTTTTGCATTCGTTACTCTTGATCTTAAAATAGAACGTGTTTTCGATCCGATCCCGGCTCTAGAGGGTTTTTCTCACTCTTTTGGTATTATTATACAGCACCTGTTAAGCCAAGAAAAAAAATCGTAAAACCTCAAAACTCTGTAGTGGTATTGCCCCTAAACTTCGATGTTATGCTTGTACTATATTATAATATCGAGATTAGTATAGCTTTCAAAAATGTTGCCCTGTTTTTTTTTCGATAGCATATACTCAATAAAAATAAATTTAAAATTGTGTTCTCAAATATTTTTTAAAATCAAAACTCACTAGTATAGCCTAATATTGATGATTTATACATAAAGAGTGCAGATACATTTCATCCTTAACACACGACTTGTCCACAATTTTTTATCTAGACTGAAATTTACATTAAACCCTGTTGCAAGTTCACGCAACCATATGTATCTTTGTTACGATCTAAGGGCTTCTTTGTCACCGCAACTGCCCTTGTCGGAAATTTATCATTAATAATTTCAAAGAAACGTTCGCTGGACATATGAAATAACTTTAGAATTTAACTTATTATCATCCTTTGTGACATTTTAGAGTTACAAAATACGTGAGGACATTTTTAAATTATTTATTGTGAAATGAAGCATAAATTATAAAATGGTACGCCTCTGCGCATAGGCTTCCTGGTTCTCAACCAATTAATGTGTTTAGCACTTTTCCTCGAATTTTTCGGGGATAAGGAATGATGTCATTTTGAATATAATGAAATGTATCCGTAGAAAATTTGCATAATATTATTATAGGTGTTTTGGCGAAAATTGCACTATTTAAATTTTTGCAATCAATCTTTCGGAATACAGAGAAAACAAAAAAAGGACGTATAAATTCTAAAAATATAATGTTTGAATGAAATAAATCTAACAGTTTGGTGCTAGGTGAATGACCAGTACGCACGCACATAAAGAAAAACTCATGCATACACAAACAACAAACTATTTAAGAGAAGTTCTAAAGCAGATGAGCCCTATTTTATCATGCAATACTTAAATACACTTTAACACAATTTATTATTTTCTATTTGCGAAAGGACTATTAGATTACAGAATATTCAGGATCCCTAACTAGGATGTAGGAGTGGGAAAAATTTAGAGTGCGAAAATGCGTTATTTCACTCTATTAAAAATTATTCTTACCTTAGATTACAGCAAAAAAAGCCTATTTTAATTATTTCCCGAAAAAAAAAATTTTCCCCATAAAAAAAGTTTTTTATGTTTGATCACGTAATGAAAAACACTCCACAATTGATAATGTCGCATATAAATAAACAAACAGGATGTCAGTTTACTGATAGGCGATTTTAACAATTCCTGGTGCTATCGAGCGATTTTGAGTTAACTACTAATATACAGTTTACCTTTTTTTTTGCAATTTACTTTTTTATGAATTTCAAAATGGAGATAAATTTTGTGCAAGTCAACAATAATAAACTTTACGTAGTAGATGCACTTATGATTGAACTTTTCTTTAAAAATAATCCTGATTTTTATGCTGCGGAATGCAAAAATGTATATATATATATATATATATATATATATATATATATATATATATATATATATATATATATATATATAGGTATTATTTCTTCTTTCTTCTTTAGGTGCCATGTCTGTATTCAGACGTTGGTGGTCATCATGTTTACAATTTCCTGAAATCTTTCTCTATCGGCTGCTGCGCGAAATAGTTCTTCTACCGTGCAATCACACCGCTGCCTGATGTTACGCAGCCTGAAAGCTTCTTTCGGCCTATCCATCTTTTTCCTTCCACTTTTCCTTGTATTATAAGGCGAAGTAGCTGGCATTTAGGTCCTCTAATTATGTGACCGAAGTATTCTGTTTTCCGCCTCTTTATAATGTTCAAGAGCAGTCGATCTGTATCCATCATTCTGAGAACATCCTCGTTGGAAGTGTGCGAAACCCATGATATCTTTAGGATTCGACGATAGCACCACAATTCGAATGCTTCCAATTTGTTTAGCGTTGTGGTTTTTAGTGTCCATGTCTCGCAACCGTATAATAGAATAGACCATACATAGCATTTCAGGACCATTTTACGAATATGCATTAACAGGTTCCTATTGCATAGAACTGGTTTCCATGTCATAAAGGCCTTCCGCGATATTTCTATGCTAGCTATTATCTCTTCATCTGAGTCCCCATTTACATTCAACCAACTGCCAAGGTATTTGAAATAGTTTACACGCTCTATCCTCCTCCCATCGATCCAAAGTTGGCGTTCATCTACAGTAACCTTTCCAACTGTCATCCACCTTGTTTTTGAGATGTTGATTTTAAGGCCTCTTCGGCAACTCGCCTCATTGACTAGGTTTACTAGTGTTTGAAGATCCTCGATGCTTTCTGCAAGAATGGCCGTATTATCAGCAAATCTAATATTGTTGATTATTTCTCCGCCTAGTCTCACTCCCTCTTGTCTGTCATCCAAAGCCTCCCTAAAGATTTTTTCAGAGTATACATTAAAGAGACAGGGTGACAGAACGCAACCCTGTCTTACTCTACGTTTGATGGGTAGGTTTTGAGTACGACTGTTTTCAATTTGGATAGAGGCTACTTGATTGTAATACAGATGTTTTAGCAGTCTTATATCGTAGTGGTCTAGACCTGCTGCTTGTAGGCACTCAAAAAGTTTGTCATGTTGTACTCGGTCGAATGCCTTTTCAAAGTCGATGAAACAGACGTAGGTGTTCTTTCGGAATTCACAACTCTTTTGTAGGAGAACGCGCTTACAAAATAGTGCCTGTCTTGTTCCTAGACCATTTCTAAATCCAAATTGCTTATCACTCACTCTATTTTCGCATAGAAGGAATATAAGGTATTATTTGCAATTTACATATTGAAACAAATCGCTCAAGAGCCATACCAAAAACTTGAGCATAAAATCACAATATAGGTTATGTCAACAATAAGAATTTCATTCTAATCCATGAGAAAATTATAATGCCTTTATTCTTTAACAAATATTTGGAGGTGTGTATAGGTTATGTATGCGTGAAGAAGCTTTAGACAAGGAACATTGATCAAGATTTATACAGCCCAGCTATAAGATATTGAAGTAATATAAAAACTCACTCACATTAAAGTGATCTTTACATATAACAAGCTCCTATGCATCTGGGGTCTCTACGAGCTAGTTCTAATTACTATTTTCGGCCTTTAGAATTCATTAGAACACAAACACCTGTTCTGGAGTCCTTATGGATGTCGATATACATTGTGGCACTACGCACCATTTATAAACCATTTTATAACGACAAGCAAATAAAAATCTCAAGAAATCATACAAACTATCGTTTTGCGTTGTTTTTTTTACTATGATGTGACGTCATGCGTATTACGTGACCAGCGACATTATTTAAATTGCATTTCGGTGCATTTTTTACCATCCAAACTCTTTAAGTGATTTTTACCAAAAATACAACAGATCTCCAGGTGATATTTATCTAGTGTACATTAAATATCATAAAAATAATATGAAATAATTTTGTGGGGGTAATCCTTATTGTCTAATTGTCCTATTTAGCTATTATACCACAATGAATTCAGTGCCTAACTATATTTGTCACGGACATTACGTAATTACTGGACACTTCTATGAAAGCTTTTACAAATATTGCTTGAAAGATCCCAGAATGCTTTCGTGTAAGGTAATAAATACAAAGTTGAAACTTTCAGAACCTTACATGAGTCTTGACATACGTTTAGACATTAAGTAATTACCGCAGGCTTCCGCGAAAGCTTTTTGTAAGGTTTCAAAACTTTCTCGCTTGCTGAATGCTTACTGCAATCTTTCATGCTATGTAGAAGGTAATCTTCGGAGCAACCAAACCCATTTTTTTACTTTTGGAAAGGTAACATTCTTTGTTTAAACATAGCCTATATTTTATCCAATTTTATCAAAATGGGGTGTCCCAAAAAGGACTGAAAGTAAAGAAAGTTGAAAAAAAAACGACGGAAAGTCTGATTTCCTCTCGCTAACCTTCCTAACTACGTAAGATTGAACATTGTCTTACATTAATAAGAAATTATGTCCCATAAAAAAAGCATCAAATATTCCACTACAATCTTTTCAAAATAGTAATTCGCATCGATCTATGTCATATAGAGAGCAATTAACTCTATGCGAGCAGGAAAGCAGATGCCACCCTAAAACCTAACAAATCCACCACTAAATAGAATCTTGGTAGAGATATTGCAACCAGCAAACCTCTCTCTTAGTCTTCACCAAACTCGCTCATGGCCATCAGGATATTTTAGATTAACCCTAGTTTCATCTATAAATAAAACGTTTTCAGTCATCCCCAAATCAATTTCGATTATTTCTGACAAAACTTGCTTCGGAAGGCGTTCCCCACGATTTCTCGGGTTCTGTCATTGGTAATTCTCTCCATTTTTGAAATGACGGTCGCTTATTGGGAATAATCCATTTTCGTTGCTTTATGATATTTTCTAATGTTTCCCTTATCTGCCATACATCGCTACTATATGTCACAAGGCTTTTTATTATCGTGTTGTAAATTCGCTGTTTATTTTTGAAATACGTTGATCTCACAATATTCCATTCATCATGAATATTGCTCTCACGTACCATCACTTGTGATCCTTATTCCCAAGTATGTATAATCCCAACAGTGTTTTATGTGTTGACCGTTATTTAGGGCCAAATCTTGTGGTACATCTCCAATACACATATGGTCAGTTTTTGTTACATTCATCTCAAGTCCCCATTTTCCGTATTCCTCGACAACTTTTCTTGTCATGAATTCGAGATCATCGTAGTCTTAGATCAGTACGTCCTGGTCATCCGCGAAGCATAAAGTACCTAATGAAGATTTTATCATTTAAGGGCATTCCGTGTTACTGCACTTGCTGTTCCATAGGTTCAACCCTTGTTCTAAATATATTTTAAAGAGAGTAGGTGAAAGGCAACATCCTTACTTCCGTCCTTTATTGATTTGAAACCCGTCAGAGACTATGCTTCCCATTTCATTTCTAGCTGTTGTACTTTCATATAGTCTTCTTACAGCTCTTATTAAGATTACATTAATATATGTTGTTTCCAGCTTGTCTTGTGGCACACTATCATAAGCTATTTTCAAATCAACATATAGCAAACTAACTGAAAACTTTTTTCTCTATAACTTGAGAGATACAAACGGGGTGATCAATATAGATTTGCCTGCCCTGAAACCTACTGGTTCTTCTGCCTCCATACAGCAGTATTTCTGTTCATTTTGGTTTTCAAAATTTTTCCATATGGTCTACTTAGGATACTAGTGACTGCAATACCTCTGTATTTGTTACGGTCATCGCTCTTTCGTTTCTTGTGAATAGTGGTTATATTCGATTCCGTTTAGATAATTCTGAAATAGTCTTGTGAGATGCTTTCTCGTTCCGTTTTTTACCAATTCCATTAATATGTTCCCACGTCCAGGGGTATTTTCTTTTTTTTAAGCATATGCAAGCATTTGCTACGTCTGTTTTAATTGAAATTCAGATCTATTTTGAGTTGAGTTATTTTTTACGGACCAGTAAGTGTGTTCGTTTGTATTTAGTTTTATTCCCGTATCGTTTAGAACTTAGATATGCTTTGTACTTGTCTCTTTCTTCCTATATCTCCGATTCTATTTCTTACCATTAGGTTTATTTGTTTTTATGTCTGTTTTTCTGGCTGCATGGATTTATTATTTAATATGTATATATAGTATTGTTCTGTGTGCTCGAATTGTGTATGGTTTATTAACTTATCTTCAGTCTGTTTCCGTAAAGGGTCTTTGTACTATCATGATCGAGGCTGTACTTAAAATCACAGGCTTTTTCCTGACTTATACTTTCACTACTAATATTCTGATTTGTTCTTTCGTTCTCATGTCTTATTGGAAAGGTTAATTTAGTTTTTAATAAGTAATAATCCACTCGTTGCACCCCTGTATACCCGTACACCTTGACAAATCAGGCTGGTTTTTTGTCGCATTATTGCGTAGTCCATAATGAATTTTTAATTTCTGGTCTCCTGTGTCCACGCGTATTTGTGAATTTTGCAATGCGAGTAAGGTCCACTCATTATCCGCAGTTCATACTATTAGCCCAGTGTTATTAACCACATTTAGTTATCATTGGTTTACTCCTCTCCATATCGTCAGACTATCTTGTTTTTTCCAAATCTGCAATTTAGATCCCCTAGGAGAATGAAGTTCTAATAGTCCGATTTAGATGTTCAAAAAATTCATCTTTGTTGTTGATCAGTACCGATGTCTTATGTCCATAAAGTATCAGGTAAATTTTTATATAACTGCTTCCCGCTAAAGAAATGGTCATATTGTCTCGTTAAAGAAATGGTCATATTGTCCCAGACTTTCTGAACCTTGACCCTTTTTTTTGGTTCGGTTATAACTACTATTTGTTGTAAATCCCGAAAATCATCGTCCTTTTTCTTAACAACGCTTATTCCAAGGATGTAAACTGCTTCTTTTAACAGACACGCTTTGTGCGGGTATCAGGGATTTTTTATTAATTATTATTTATTAATTTATTTAACCGTTTTCTAACTGTTGTTAACGTTCACTCTGTAGTTAGTATATTACCTTAATCCTGTATTTTCTTTATTCTAAATTAAGTTCTTGTTTCATTAAGACGTTTTACAGTACGTAGAATGATATTTGCTCAACAAATTGGCAATATAATCCTAACAATATTCCTCATCTGATAATCATGCTCGCACTGCTTTGTGTTCCATTAAATTAATTGATCGATTCACTTTTAAACATCTTAGCAGTCACAAATGAAATAATGTTCCACAAAAACATATTACCGACAATCAAGTAAAGAAAACTTAACTTAATTTTAAACGAAATTTATCACAATTAGTGTACAACATTGTTTATCATTTTAAACGTATCTGTAAACGTGAAAATTAGAACGAATTGTTTTACTTGTTGTTATTAGAAATAAAACAAAACACCCACAGCCTACTATTTAAATTCTCGCTCAGTAAACTTCAAGAAATAGATAAATTTAATTTTTGGAAAATTTTATACTCTTGCGTCTAATTTTGTCTTGGAGTTTATATGACAGACAGCGCCAGGAGCTAAGGCAACAGACAGAAAGCATTGTCCGTCGGTATTAGTAGTAGTTGATGATTTTATTGATATAAATTGGTCGTTTGTAGAATTTAACATTAATAAGTATAGGTAGTTCGCGTCAAGATTACTATTATAAAAATCAGAATAGGTGACACTAATTACTAAATTGCCTATAGCTTTTATAATTCTTGGTGTATATAGGACTTTTTTTTACTTTTTCAGAATTCGCACTTAATACCCCTGTAGTTCCCTGGTTCTTGTTTGTCACCTTTCTTAAACATAAGCATTATTGTGCTGGTTCTCCACCTATCTGGTACTTTGCATTGTGTCAGGATTTTTCGAATGAAGCTTGTGAGTTCCTGTGTTAGTCGCTGTCCTCCGTATTCCAACAATTCGTTATGAATTCCGTCTTGTCCGGGAGACTTTCTATTTTTTAAGGATTTTATAGCTTTTTCTACTTCTTGAATGGTGACTTCCACATTATTCCTTATTGCTGGTATGTTGTTTTTTCCAATGTTAGCATCTCCCTCAAATAATTTTGTTAAGTAGTCAATCCATTTCTCCTCTGATATTTTGTTTGTTTCGGAGAGTTCAGATATTTCTTTGCACTGTTGTCTTATCAGTGGCCACATTTGTTTTTGTACACTATAGAAGTCTCCTTCCATTCTTTTAGAGAACTGCTCCCAATGTTCACTTTTTAGTTGCCTGACTAGTAGATTAGTTTCGTTACGAATTAGTTTGTACCTATTGTATGCTTCCGGCGTTTTTGACGTTCTATATGCTAAATATGCTTTTCTTTTTTCGTTACACTTATCTTTAACTTCCTTACGGAACCATGGAGTTTTATTAGGATTTTTGTTGTTGATTGTGATTGTATGTGTGTCCAATGACTCATTAGAAGCATCTTCTATGTTTCCCTTAATTTTTTCCCAGCTATGATTTATATCTTCCTCTTCATTTATTGGTTTTCTTTCAATTTTTTTCCTGGTTGGGTCCTACAACGTAAGACACAATGGAACAAACACATAAGCCGAATGACAGAGGATAGACTGGTAAGGATCGCACGAGATAAATCGCCTAGTGGTACACGCAGTAGAGGTCGACCATTGAAAAGGTGGAGCGATAATTTAAGTCCAGAATGATGAAAATCGAAGAAGGGACAGGTCAGGGACCTATTATAGAAGGTAGAAGAAGAAGAAGAATTCGTACTTTTAACACTTTTAGTTCCTCCGCTAACCATATGTTGAAGTATGAGTTTTTACTACAGACGGCGCCGATAGGTAGAAGTACATGCTGTATTTTATTTGATGTCATTTTATTACGTCGAATTGCAAGTCCTGTGCTTGATATAATTGGATTTTGGTTTAACCTTTGAATGCCCGGGCCGAGTTTAATTTGGATTGATTCTTAAGCATGGGGGCGATGAAGCTTTTCCAGGCCAATCAAGGGAAAAGAGGTTTTTGTTTGACTAACCAAGAAAATACAATAATATTGAAAAACGAAACACTGGGGAAAAATAGGTTTATTCAAATTCTCTCAAATGATGAAAGGTGACAAATATAGCGATACAGTGCAAAATATGTCATTGGTAATGCCAATATCAATAATGTAAAATGAGCTTTCAGTTTAGATATGAAAATTGTTTATTTTACGGAAAATCCAGGATACATGTCAGTGTGCATAAGCACCCTGTTAAAGTGATCTTGAGATACTTCTATTTCCATGAATTTGAGTCATTGTGTTTTATTGAAAACCTGAACCCGGCAAGAATGAAAAAAAAATTATGAAAAGAGTTTAATAACACCTGGTAAACATTAATTTGGACCTGATTCATAATCGCAATGATACAGAAAGATCCGAAACACCGAAATCGCCTTTGTTAGGACTGGAAAAGAAAAAAATGGCATTACTACCTTGGACGAACCGACTTATTCGCCTGATGCAAATCTTATTTGAAATGTATTTCATAATGGTTGGATTTCCTAAAAAAAAACGTATATACACTCTAAAGTAACTAAGTTTAGAAATACGCAGAATAAGGAAACAGTTATCAATGGATTATGCGGAGAATAAATACCCCCCTCCTCGGAATGGTAACGATTGGTCAAATGGTTTTAACACAATAATTTATTAATCCAGCCTCGCGCGCAAACACTACGCAATAAACAAATGATCTAAAAATGTAGGACGCCAATTTTTTTACATGTACAGGGTGCGCCATCGGTATGTAAACATTGAATAACTTTGACATTTACCAACCGATTGATGTGGTTATACGTGTTTTTGACGTCAATTCAGTACAATTTTAACCATGAATCGCTTTACACCGAAACAACGCGCCAAAATAGTGACAGTGTACATTGAAAATAGTCGTTCAGTTGTGTTAACTTAACGTGCATATCGTTGAAAATATCTTGACCAACAGGCACCGTCTGACAACACTCTCCGTCGTTTCGTTTCGAATTTTGTTGAGTACGGGACAGTGGGAGATCATCAACATACCATTCATCAACGACCAAGACGTTCCAATGAACTGGTTGAAGCGGTCAGAGAGAGAGTTGCCCAGAACCCAAAAGTGGCGTATCGTCACCGCGCTCAGCATTTTGGCGTCAGTGGAACCATTTTGCGACGCATTTTGAAAGATTATTTGCATTTGTTTCCGTATAAAGTGAGTTAACACAAAGAATATTGCCGACAGACCGTCCACGTCGCTTGAAATACGGCCAAACAGTCGCTCGAATGGTTGACACTGAACCTGATTTTTGGAAACAAATTTTGATGACCGACGAGGCCCATTTCACACTCTCTGGCGACGTTAATTGCCGCATTTGGGGGACGGAGAATCCACATGAGATCCACGAAATGCCATTGCATGACTGAAAAGTGACTGTTTGGTCCGGCGTTTGCGCCAAAATTATCATTGGACCTTTTTTTTTCAAAGAAAACGAAACAGTCGAAGGAAATCGATATCGGTTACTGGTTTTAACAAGACGGTGCGCCATGCCACACTGCAAATCAAACAATCCAGTTTATGCAACGGAAATACCCTGGATGTCTGATGTCAAAAAGAGGCTATATTGACTGGCCACCCAGATCTCCAGATATGCCGCTCCGGACTTTTTGTGGGGTTATTTAAAAAGCAAAGTGTACGCCAGTAAGCCTCAGACCATTGAAGAGCTCAAGGCAAATATTCGTGCCGAAATCACCGCTATACCACCCGAGATGCCGAGTATTTAAAAACTAGTCCCAATAAATTGCAAAGGGCCAAATTTAATAAAAATACTTCATATATAGAAATCAGCTTTTTTTTTCAGTTATTCAATGTTTACATACCGACATAAAAGATGGCACACCCTGTATAGAATAAGGGGGCTCAGCTTCAAAACCGCGTTGGACTTTTTCAGATCCAACAGTTGCGGAAGCCTATAGAAATTTTTGAAACTCAGCCATTTTTACTTATAAACAAATGAATAACTTTACGACTATTGAACGAATTGAAATAAATATAGTATGAAAGAACTCAGAAAGGTGCTTCGTTTGACGAAAGAGTTGTCACGATCCAAAAAATAACTTACGAGATATAATACTTGAAATATTCAGGGTGTTCGTTTTTAACTTTGACACTAAAAATATAGAAAACTAAATTTAAAAAAAAACAAGAATTAAAAATTTCTTTTTTTAAAGGGGTTATGAACTTGAAAACGACCTTGTACTTGTATTACGTCATCCAATGATATAAATGTCATACTTTCCCCCATCTGGAGGTCATTTGAAGGTCAATCGCACTTGTCTGGCAGAAATCCTGAAAAGACTTAGAAACCAAATAGTTTACTGACAAGGATTTAGTAACAAAAGACATAAGTTTCTTTAGATTAAAAGGGCTTAACGTCTATGACATGACACTAACACTGGACTTCTGTTTCAAAGTCAGTTATATTTTTTCACGTTTAGAGATCTTGCACTAACTGACTGCACAAATGTAGTCTAGAAATTCAAGTTGCTATGTTGTCAGCGCAGACCTCGGACGTTGCCATATTGGACTTTGAATGGATAATCACTACATAGTATACCGATAGTTGATACGTTAATAACTCCAGAAGTCATAAAATAACCAGCATCAGTAGTAGTCCAGTTTCCCACAACTTTCGAATTAAATAGTAAATTCTAGTTCTAAGTCCATGCATTCTTTAACCAGGAAGGGTTGTTTCACCTTCAACTGATCTCACGATGAAATTATAAGCTATTGGTATCTCACGTAGTTGGATGCACTATCATACTTTTAATTTCTCTGATAAAAATAGGTATTACATTCGACGACAGATGGTTTAATCCAAGTTTATCTATCAAATAAGTGCAATTGACCTTTCAATTGACCTTTAGATGTGAAAAAAGCATAATATTTATATAGTTGTCCATTTCTTCAGTGAAGGGGGGTGCCTATTGGAAAAATTAAGTTGACCCTAAAACACAAGCCCAAAATCAGTGTCAAGGTCATAAAAGTTAAGCCCTTTCAACATAGAGAAACTTATGTCTCTTAAACCGTTTGGTTTATAGATCTTTTGGCACTTTCCTGTCAAACAAGTGCGATTGACCTTCAAATAACCTTTAGATATGGAAAAAGCACACGACGTATTTATATTCTTGGGTAGGGAATTTTTCCTACTTTCTATTTCTGCAATAAAAATTGGAGTTCCTATTCGCAAAAAACAAAGCTAACCTTGCAAGGTCAATTTCGAAGTCATAACGGTTTAGCCCCCTTAAAATGAAAAAACTTTTGTATCTTTTGTTTTTTTTTTCGAAAAAAACTTAGTTTCCTAGATTTTTGAGTCTCAGAGGTAATATATATCCTGTAACGTAGGTTTTCACGGATGGTAGAATGTGCACTGGTGTTTCTCCGGTTTTCAATCCGTTCGTCAGAAAAAAATTTTCACGACGTTTTGCCAATATCTCAGAGCTGGCATATATATATATATATATATATATATATATATATATATATATATATATATATATATATTCTGAAAACACAGGATTTTTGAACAATTTTGCTAATTTTAAAAATTCAGGGGAAACACGTCCATCGAAACTGCGTTAAATAGGTTAAAATATCTAAACACAATAATCTCTCTAATAAAAAAAATGTTTGAAACAACTGTAAAATTACTATTCTTTAGTTATTATACAGATTTCTTAATATTGATAAAAAAGTACAAAGCCAATGAATGTCAATGCAATAAATTCATTTATATTCTAAAATCATACAATTCGATTCAATCATTTCTCACTTACCAATACCTCCCACATTCAGCAGAATACAATACTGACAGATAATAAAAATATGAGCATTATAGGTAAAATTAAACATTTTTAACATAAATGAATTTTTTTAAAATAAAAACACAAATAAGGAGAGTTTAAAAAACTAAAACTCGACTGAGTACAACCAGTCAAAAAGGCAAAAAATATTAAGCAATAATTGAAGTTTTCACTCAATAAGGACTAAAGACATTTAATGTTATTACTATTAGTATTTATTAATATAGATCCTTTATAAAGGCCTTTATATCGACAGTTTTCAGCATATTTTTAGTAATACACTTTAAAAAGCCGTTTAGAAATAACACACTAAGTGAGATGAGATTATACCTGAAGCCGGTGCGGATTTATCAAGCTGTTGAAGTCGGCTTGACATCAGTTTTTTAGAATGGTTGCATTATACGTGTAATGATCCACATTTCAAACAAAAGTTTTATTCGGCGTTGGTGCGTTATGGCGATTTATTTTGAATCTTCAGATTTTCTTTTTTTAAAAAAGTATGAAAAAAAAAACAAAACGCAGCGTCAGCAATATGTGTTTTGTAAATAATAAAATGTCAGAAAAAGTACAAGAAATATTCTGCTAACACGGTTGAAGCTAGCTTGACTTTAAAGTTAAGCCATATTCAGGTCTTTCATATAAACGGGGTTGATTTCAAGTAATATTTAAAAACATTTCAGTTGAAAGCAGGCTCGAAAAATACCGCAGTATAACCTAAACAATAAACTGTCTATCTCTACAAAAATTCATTCATAAATCTGCTAAAATTTCTGTGACCTTAAGTAACTCAATACAGAATGGATCCAAATGAGAATTGCTATTATGTCATAGACGTGCATTCTGCATTAAGCCTTGTTGGATAATATTAATATAATTATGTGACAATTTTTATTTATTTTCACTATATATAGTGTTCAGTAGTTTCTTTCTTGACTTTAAAACAATATTTTTATAATAATCAATGTTATTTCATTGCAAAACTCAACTAAATTGGCATGACACCATTTTGAGATCACCAGAAACTCTGGTGGTTCGAGACCAAGATAAACTCAGGCGCGAGTCCGTGGAGGGCGGTGGGGGCGATCTACCCAAGAGCTTTGAATTCAGAAAAATAGACGAATCTCCCCCGTCGACAGGTCTCCTCTGCTTGCCATACTGTGCGATCGCCCCCCCCCCTCCAAGAGCTTTGAATTTAGAAAAATATAAGCCCCCCCTCCTGATCAACTGCTCGCTTTCGCTTGTCATGCTGTGCGGTCGCCCCTACAAGAGCTTCGAATGTAGAAAAATAGATTCGCCTGTGTCTGTCATATTAGGAACATGAATGTGGCTGGTACCCCTCCTCTCCAATCGCAACTCGCTTTCGCTCATCATACTGTAATCTTGTGATATCGCCCCTCCACTCCTCAAAGACAGAGGATGGATCTGCCCCTAGTTAACCTGCTGGTATTTTTAGTTTTACTGTACTTAAAGATATAAAATTTAACATCAATTTAAAGTTATTCAATATATTAAAAAAAAAAACAACAGCCAATTTTCATAACAATGAAAAAAACTTAAAATTAAATATAAAATGCGAGATTTTATAAACTCTTTTTTTTTTAAATTATGTAATCATCAACTCTTTCTTTTTCTTCCAGAAAATTAGCTGCCAACCAAGTTTGAATTTTCTACTCATATTTTACTAAATTTAAATTGTTTTACCAGTTAATATTAAAATTGTTTAATGCTAACGAGAAAACGAAATTATACTTCTTAATATTATAAATTATTCTTGACATGTCACTTAGTTGTATTGCTTTTATCACTAATAATTGATCCAAAAGTTTCAATGTTTTATTACAAGCAGCAGTCTGCATACTGTATAAAATAAGCAAATTTCAGTAATACATTTTTGATTATATATAGATATTTTCCTCAACAGATTATGAGTGACAAAAAATACGTTACAATGTAATAGTTTTCCAATTATTGTCTCGATTATTCTCGACTATACGGAACATATACATCGCATGTACCTTACGAATGCTAAAAATGTGGTATTGACTGGTTCTCGTCTATTCCCATTTTGATTTTCTTTTAGTTTGTTTCTTGGGAAAGACGTGTAGTATAAAAAAGTTATACTTTTATACGGTCGATAACCTCATAGTATTTCCTTTTTTGTGAAAACACTGAAGCGATTTGTATACCTCAATTTTTGAATGAATGCATTAGCAAACGTGGACTCCCGGCAACTCGTTTCCTCTTCTCTATTTACAATTAAATGTAACTAGATACACTGCAAAAAAAGAAGTGCATTAAATTTAGGGTAAATGTGCTGGAAGCAAATTTCATAAGCCGCTTCTTAAATTAAATTAATGTAATGCATTTAATTTACTAATTTTTACATTAATCTGAATTGAATTATTCCATTAAATTTAATGTAATCATACATTAAATTCAAAATTTTGATCATTACTTTTTAAGGTGACGATGTACATTAAATATGCAGCCAGTATTCATTGAATTTAAGATATGCTATTACATATTTAATGCACCAACATTAATATAAGGTGAAAAAATTCTGCCACTAAGAAATGGTGGAAGTTTTTCCCATAGGTAGTGTACTGTCATCTATACACCGGTTTCGTGTGTTGTGTGTCATTGATTTCCGTCAGTACCGGAAGACATGTACCGGGTGAGTCAACGATTGGATGAAGTAAGTTTGTGCCTTTTCGGTGAAATTTACAAAGAAACTATATTTATTGTTTGATACAGTTTATTTTTACACAGATTTTAAAAATATTTAGGACTCTACAGGGTGAGCCAAAAAACAAGGACAGCATAAAGTTGTATTTTTTTAAATAGAACACCCTATATACTAATCGTATTTTCGATTTAGCTTATAATTTAAATCTTTTTTAGTAAGAGTTTATTATAACAAAACTTTATAGTTTCTGAGATAATTAAGTTTAAAGAAAAAAAGTCACATTTTCAAGCATCAATTCAATCCTAAATAACGTTTTCAATTTTGTGACAAATATATTCAAATTTGGAATTTAGCAAGGCCAAGGACAAGTTAACATAATTTTTACCTAATATTTGCAATAAAAGCTACAGGGTGTTGAACACATCGGCTCAAATTTGAACAAATTTAAATGAATAAATATCTTTTTTTTAAATGGTACACCCTGTATATTTTCATGTTATTTAATAGAGTAATAAAAACCCTAAAAGTTTTGTTCAATATATCCTATACCTATTTATAATAGTTTTTGAGATATTTCAGTTTTTCTTATTTTCCATACTTTTTTACAGAAATAGTCTCCATTATCATAGTAGCCATGGCAAAAATAATGTAAAAGAACATTTTTCTGTGTGTCAAATTTATAACCGCAATCGCTTCTTTTGGTTTTTATGTAGTGTAGTTTGGTTTTTTTTGCATTCATCTTATATTGTAAAATGAATTTTCCAACGAATGAGTTATACAATAGGAGAGGCTCAAAAAAATTGCCTTCTTGCTCAAAGAATTTACAAAATGAAGTATCCTGATCGACGCCAGCCTAATACCCATACTTTTCAAAACTTAATGCAAAGATTTGATTCTTCTGGTACTGTTGATTATCCAAAACGTAAAGTGGTCAACAAACCAGTAACTAATGAAGAAAACGAACTACAAGTATTGTTAAATGTTCAGGAAAATCCTTATACTGGTAGCCGTCAGTTAGCAGCATTATGTGAAACATCACAATCCACCGCTAATCGTACTACCAAGAAATATAGGTATCATCCATATCACATGGAATTACACCAAGAATTGCATGGACAGGATTTTGAAAGTCGTGTAAACTTTTGTCGTACAATAAATGCGGAGATTCAATTAAATCCAAATTTATTATGCAAGGTAATGTTTAGTGACGAAGCTACTTTTAGAAGTAACGGTGCCGTAAATAGCCGCAACATGCATTATTATGCCACAGAAAACCCATTTTGGATTAGAGAGGTGTAACATCAAAACCACTGGTCATTAAATTTTTGGTGTGGTATTCATCATAATCGAATTACTGGACCCCACTTTTTTAATGAACCACTAAATGGCCATAGTTACCTGAACTTTCTACAAGAAGAACTACCCCAACTGCTTCAAGATCTCGATAGCGATGAGCTCGACAGTATGTGGTTCCAGCACGATGGTGCGCCTCCGCATTACCATCGTGAAGTTCGTGCGTTTTTGAACCAACGATATCCGCAAAAATGGATTGGACGTGGGGGTTTCATTGAGTGGCCACCAAGGTCTTGCGACATCACCCCATTAGATTTCTTCCTATGGGGTTATATTAAAAATAAGGTGTATGTTAATCCACCAACAACAGTGGAAGATATGCGAAACAGGATTAGGGATACCTGTAGAACAATAACGCCACTAATTTTGTCCAGGGTCCGAGAAAATCTGCAAAAAAGACTAAATTTGTGCATTGCACAAGAGGGTCGTTTATTCGAACACTTATTAAAAAGAAATAATCTCAGTATTTAATAGGTAATTTTTTTGTTTCAATTTAGTATAAAAGTAAATATGTATTTGCCTTGTCATTATTGTTGTGTTAATTTTTTCACATTATGTTTAATTAAACTATTGCCGTTGTAATATAACGAATAATGTATTTCATCATATTTAACCACATTCTGTTTGTTTCTGTAGTTTCTTTTTATTATTTTACATGGCTACTATGATAATGAAGACTATTTCTGTAAAAAAGTATGGAAAATAAGAAAAACTGAAATATCTCAAAAACTATTATAAATAGGTATAGGATATATTGAACAAAACTTTTAGGGTTTTTATTACTCTATTAAATAACATGAAAATATACAGGGTGTACCATTTAAAAAAAAAAGATATTTATTCATTTAAACTTGTTCAAATTTGAGCCGATGTGTTCAACACCCTGTAGCTTTTATTGCAAATATTAGGTAAAAATTATGTTAACTTGTCCTTGGCCTTGCTAAATTCCAAATTTGAATGTACTTGTCACAAAATTGAAAACGTTATTTAGGATTAAATTGATGCTTGAAAATGTGACTTTTTTTCTTTAAACTTAATTATCTCAGAAACTATAAAGTTTTGTTATAGTAAACCCTTAATAAAAAAGATTTAAAATTATAAGCTAAATCGAAAATACGATTCGTATATAGGGTGTTCTATTTAAAAAATACAGCTTTATGCTGTCCTAGTTTTTTAGCTCACCCTGTAGAGTCCTAAATATTTTTAAAATCTGCGTAAAAATAAACTGTATCAAACAATAAATATAGTTTCTTTGTTAATTTCACCGAAAAGGCAGAAACCTACTTCATCCAATCGTTGACTCACCCTGTACACCTTATCATGAGAAAATTGAGTCCTTTAAACAACTTATACTAAATAAAAATTTCGATACAAGTTCTGCCATCTCCCGGAATTCCATGCCAATGTACCATGAATATTAATGTAAATTTCTTTAATGTTAAGGTACATGTGAATTAATTTTAATGTAAAGAAAGTTGAAATATCTTTTCAGTTACTTTTTTTATTGAAATTTAAGGTACCATTTATCAAATTTAATGTACAACAAACTGATATTTCAATGAATTTGCTTTAAATTCAAAGTAAATGTAAATTATTCACGATTTAAAGTACAATATCGTTAAATTTAATGTAGATTCTACATTAAATTTGCATTAAATTTAAGGTTATTTTTAACAGTTTAGTTATTTCAAGTGCAAGGTTGTATTTAACTTCGTCTGCAAAGGAAATTTTATAGTTCATATTTTACACATTTTCACCCGCCTTACTGGCATCAAATTCTGCATATACCCTATGGTGCACTACTGAACCAGTACTTAGTAATATTACTTTTGCACGAGGCGAAATGTCTTAATTGTTACATTTGCTAATAATTTATCCATAAGCATTTAGTTTTTTTAACGACTTGTAATCATAATGCTAATATAATTTTTACAAGATCCTCACACTAGTCTGATGAAATTTTTTCCCATTCTTCTTGGACTCAATCCCATAATACATTTAACGAAGATAGGGAAGGATCATAGTCATTTAGTAGTCTTGCTGGAAAGTAAATTCATCTATCAAATAGGACGTATTATCAACAGTTTCAATCAAATTGTGTTTTAAAATATTTAGATACTTTTTTCATAGTTCTGTGAATATTATCCAGCCTATAAGGTGTTATATTTCCAAAACTTAATATTACTTTCCCCATGCTTTACAGTCTAAATGAAATCTGATCGACTCACCTTCCCTTTTCAATTTTTATTGGCGATCAGTTGTGTATCGACTGATCTTTATTTTATCTGACCATATTAGTTTAATCCAATCTTCTTATGCCCAGCCATCAATTTTTTTTACAAAGCATAATTTTGCCGTCAAACAAATTCGGACTGTAAAGCACAGGGGGAGCTGACGATATGATCATATTCATTGTGGGGAAATATGGCAATTTATTATCAGAGCGCATACAAGGTGCTCTGACTATAGTAGAGAAAGGTATACTAAGGAATATCTTAGGGCAAACTTCACTCATATCGTTCACTAAAAAAAATAAAGTTGAGTAAATTAAAATTACCAATTTTCTTCAATACACAACGGCAATGAGCCAGGAAGTTAAATATCTAGGTGTAATCCTGGATGCAAAGCTTACCTGGAACTCACATCTGCAGGAAATCACATCTAAAGGAAAAATGTCCATCATGGCAGCAAAAAGGGCACTGGGCAAGACATGGAGGTTAAAGTCACACATTGTGCACTGGCTATATACTGCGGTGGTAAGACCCATGATAACCTATGGCTCGGTTGTGTGGTGGACAAAAACCACAAAAAGATGGGCCACTCTGGGACTCTCCAAAAACTGGCCTGCCTATGCATCACGGGTGCCATGAGAAGCACCCCAACAGCAGCCATAGAAACCCTATTAAAACTTCCTCCCTTTGCTATAATAATCAAACCTGAGGTGAGAATGGGGGCTTATAGGCTGGAAAGAAACAGCTTCTGGTGAACTGGAACTACCCTCGGACACATCAGAATCAATGGCGTGGTAACGAGCTCATTGCTAGAAATGAGCAGTGATACCATGCCAAGAACATACAACTTTGACAGACCTTATAGTATTCAGCTTGACTGGCAGACACGGACTGACGGAACAGGGGCTCAGCCAGGAAACCTCGACTGGTACCTGGACGAGTCCAAAACTGACAGGTATACACATATGGCATATTTTATGAAAAATATTGAAAATTTATTGTAGGATGTAAAAATATATTATGTGCTTCATTAAATAAATTTTATTTAATATATGTAGCACTTTTCTAGTTCACCCTATGTAATATTTTATTTTCTAAATAAAAATCGATGGATTGGAGCGATTTTTCACCAAATAAGCAGGATTCCATAAAAAAATTGCTCTACCACCCGATACATAATTTAAATGGTTTATTTTTTGTGTAAAATTACTTGCATATTATTAAGTTTACGAATAGCGTTTTATACGTATCATTTTCTAAGTAAACTGTTTTAGCGGTGAACTTTGAGGATACTTTTCACCCCTACTAGAAATGCAGTTCGGGACGTAAAAAGAAAAACAAATTATCACATATTACAGAATGAGGCAAATGGATGCGGACCTCTTTTCATAATATGATTAATACCGAAGTACTGAAAAGAAATCAGACCTTGCGCGTGTTAAATCACTAGTCCGTAAAATTACAATCAGATATTCTTAATTTTTTCGTGTACATAACGAAGTCACAGTTATTATAACTAAATAAAGATAATGATGTAAAAAAATGTATTAATATACGCGAATGCAACCTTGCTAGTCCAGTCTGGTTTACCTGATGTGTGTCATTACGTAATATATTAATTTAAATATTTCTCGCTGGTTTACCATTAAATTAACATGACTATTTTCCTCGAGTTGCCTACTACTGTATTTGTTTCAAGAACAACGTGTTTCAATAATAAAATATAAAAAATAATGATAATAAAATCCAGACAACGATTTACTAGCTATATACATGGTGTTATGCAAATATTTCGTATATTGAATGCGAGTAATATATAGATATTTTTGCATATTACAAAACTGTTAAGTCCCTGAAGATTTATTTCCTTCAATATTTAATCAGCTGAAAAGCTTATGTTTCGAAAATTAAATTGTATCCATTTGATGTCTTTAGAGGTCGAATTTTGGCAAAAAAATGTCAAAATTATGGATTAATTTAATGACTGTCGAGAGTTGATTTAACTGGATATGTGAAATTTGGCATTCAATTTCATCATTTACAATAAACGAACTTATGTAATATACAATAATCAAAATTTTTTATAGAGGCCATAAAGACTTTTTAAACCATACTACAGTAAATGTTTTAAATCATCAGAGAAGTCAGGAATGGACTTGCAACCACACTCGAGCCTAACTTTTGACAGGTATCATTTTACAGATCTGAAAACTGATTTTTTAAATACTTTGATCATTCCTCTTCAAAAAAGGTAGTCTTAATTTATTTCGATAAAACTGGAGGTTTTCAAGACAAATCGGTTTTTTTGCGAAACACTCAAAAGTTACTTACTAATGCTAAACACAAACAGGTAAAAATCAGGTTGTTAATGTTAATACCTACATGATGAATTATTATTGACGGAACTTGTTAAAGCCGCCTTCAAGTAAAAATAATTAAAAAAAAGAGGAGAATATTCTTACGCTGATATGCATTTAATTTATGGTGAAGCTCTGTCAAATTCTTCGAAAGCAAGAAGACTTTATGCTGAACGATTTTCAGCTCGAACATTGCCAAGTCCAAAAACTTTTCAGGAGCCCAAGGGAACAGGTAAAAGATGATTAGAAAATAATTATTAGAGTTAACGAATTAATTTTTTACATGTTTTATTCAGGGTCATTTTTGCCGCGACGTGGCGGTGAGGACCCTCACAGAAGGGGAACAAATTTTGCAAGATATTGCTGACAACTCTTCAAACAGCATAAGAAACTCGCGACACAAAACAATTTTACAAAATGGATTGTACATGAAACTCTAACAGAACAGTGGCTTCACCCGTACCACGTTGAAAAAATACACGCTATGTCTCCGGATGATTATCCCGCAAGACTTCAATACTCGAACTGGTTTATACAGCAACATAACCTAAATCTAAATTTTTCTGAACTTATTTTGTTTACCGATAAGGCCAGTCTTACAAGAGATGGCAAGGTCACGAAAATCGTACCCTTTAGCTTCAAAGGACCGCCAAAGCTCTCATATCTGTAAGAGGCTGAAATTTATGGTAATTTAAGCCATACAAGACTATGCAACCATAAGGTCTTCCCTGGAAACTAGATCGGATTTAAAGATTAAACTTGGCTGTGATTATCTTCACTATTCACTTTCATAAAATAAAAGGTTCAAATCAGGATGATTTATTCATTAAATCTGAACCCAAACCACTGAACGTGAAATTGTTTGTCGAACTTCTTTCTGTCTTGTGGCGAATTAAACACATAACATGAAGGAAGTTATCATAGATTGAAGTTAAAGGAAGTAACAAAAGATTTATCACTCATATTTTGAACATTAATCATAAAATCGTAGTGTGGCCATATAACAATAAAATGTATCGTTAATACGTGACAGTGAATAACCGATAAACATCGATTACCCAGCAACTAATATTTTATCCATATACATGTTATTATTTATTTATTTATTTAAATTTTCTTTTTATATTCAAATACTGTTTTTAATATTTAAGGCTAAATACGCACCACATTTTTTTTCAGCTTGCTGAAAACTAAGTGATCTACCGATATTGTTTTTTCTTCGTCGAATTTTATTATATGCAAGCTAAATGATTTGTCTGGATTTAAACTTTTTGAAATAAGAAGTAATTGGGAGCACTTTAAACCTGTCCATGTTGAGATATAACAAAACTGTCCAGTTTTTTGGAGTGCTGCATTTGAGAGATTATACTATTTATTTCAACTCTTAATGCCTACTTTAACATAAAAAGTTCTAAGTTAACTCGAATAGAACCTATAAGAGAAGAACTAAAAGGCGTTTAGTATACACTGTTACGAACTTCCTGGACCGCAGTTTTAAAGATTCATAGACTTTTTTCTATATTTGTCCGTTCAAGCAGTTAAAGGAAAGAATTCTTACGAACAGTTTATTTCCTGCAAATACAACTCTGGTCTCTCCACATGCGTTTCGACCAGTGGAGCTGACTGAGATTTATTTCTTACTGAAATTTTAATTTTTTCATAGAGCCCGTATTTCAAAATATTATTAGTCACCTAGAGAAGCTAATAAAAGAGACTTTGAAAAATCCAGAACAGTTAGATGATCAAAATAAAATGGAAATTCTAGAAGTATAAGATAAGAAGCGAAGCAACTATGAACCTCTTGCACATTACGCTTGTACGTCTGCGATATCCCAAAGTGTTTACCACTCTGCTAACAATCTCTTTTGGAGAACCTGCGAAAAGTTTTATTGTAGAATTATCAAATTCTTCTTTCAGTGAAATAAAATCCCCCATTAAAACATATTCTGTAACAAATACAATGTGAAATTAAACAATTTGATAATTTACTCATTGTTTTATAAACTAATCCTATTTTATGGATTCTATGGTGGAACGAAAAACCGGAGATCTCGCCCCTTATATAATTATCTGCACTGTATCTAGTGAACAAATGTTTTCAGAGGTCAGGACTCTAATCTAATGTAAAAAGGAACATGCTAAACCCAGTTACAGTGTAAATTAAATATTTTTGCTTCTTTGTTTATTTTCTGTAATGGTTTTTTTAACTTACAAACTTTTTTATTTTTTCTAATTATAATTTTTTCTGTTTAAAAATTATGCCTTTATAATCATTTTCTTTTCGTAAATTTGAATTATATTCACTTGAATGCAAAATTTACTGGCGCGGCAAACCGATATAATTAGCGTTTATTAGCGGATCATCCTTTCACCCGATATATCAGTATAGGTATCGGAACACGTCGCAAGTATATGTTGTTTTAGTCAAAATACTCAATAAACCTAAAAAATGGTGGCGAATATTACTAATAGACCAGTGTGGTTTTTATTTACAAACCTTTTATAAGTTGATATCACGTTGTGCATAAATTTGAGAACGGGACACATAATTTACTTCGCCAATTTTATAACCTTTTTCTTCAATACATAAAAAATAAACTGTATACATAAATTAAATCATAATGTCATGAATGTTTGCTTTTATAATAGTCTACGAGGGCAATCTCAGAATTAACTGGCCTGACACATAGATAGCGGTACTTGTTAAAATATAATGACAGTATTAGATAGTACCAACCTTAGAAACATCGAGTCTTAAATTTGAAGACGCTACGTTATTTATTACTTTTTTGACAGCCATCAATAGTGAACGCTCTCAGTGAATTTGTAAACATGTAAAAAATTGATCATTGTTATGTGATTCACTACTTTCATTTGAAAAAACTTAGTGCAATATCAAAGTCGAGTTATACTCTACTTTGGGGGAGTCTGCACCTTCGTTTTTAACAGTGAAGGATTGGGTGACAGAGTTTAAACGAGGCTGTGCGAGCTGCAAAGACGAACATTGCAGTGGTCGACCAAATGAGGTGTTATTCCAGAAAAAATCTACTAAATGGTATTGGAGGACCGTCGACTAAAAGTACGTGAGTTAGCAGAAATGATATATTTCAAAAAGTGCTGTACATCGCTTATTGACTGAACATTTGGACATGAGAAAGCTGTGTGCAAGATGGATGCCGCGTTTGCTCACAATCGAACAAAAACAGCGTCGTAAGGATGTTTCAATCGAGTGTTTGGCCATGTTTCGCCGCAACAAAGCCGAGTTTTTGCATCGATTCATAACTATGGATGAAACATAGTTCATGACTACACACCCGAGACGAAGGAACAGTCAAAACAGTGGACTGAGCAAGGATAATCTGCAGGCAAGATCATGGCTTTAGTTTTTTTGGATGCGCATGGTACAATTTTTATTGAATATCTTGAAAAAGGAAAAACCAACAACGGGGAGTATTATACGAACTTAGTGCAGGTTTAAGTGATGAGATTAGAGAAAAAAGCCGCATTTGGCAAAAAATTTCCATTCATGTTCCATTACGACAAACGCCTATTCACACATCCGTTATTTTAGTAGCCACAATTGATGATTTAAAGTGCGAATTACTTCCTCATGCACCCTATTCGCCATATTTAGCCCCCTCGGACTATTTGATCTTTCTAAAATTTGAGAAATGGTTCGGCAATAGAAGATTTGTTAACAATGAAGAGGTGATGTCTGCAGTAGATGGATATTGTGAGGAGCTCAACGTTTCTTACTATAAACAAGGTATCGAAGCTATTGAACATCACTGGGAAAAGTGTATCGAGCTAAGAGGAGACTATGTTGAGAGATAAATAAAGTCTTTGCCGAATATTTTGTGTTTTCTTTGTCAGACCAATTAATTCTGCGACTGCCCTCGTAATATTAGAAAATATTTTTATATACCTTATTTCATTCAGATGTATTTATATTGGAACTAACAAGTAAACACAGTGTTTGTTTGAAGGTTATAGACAAGGATGTTTCTTGCGAAGTAGTAATATGTTGTACTTCCATTGTTGAACATTACAACGTTTGGGCTTGCAGTAATCTCTAGTCATTTTCAGTTTTAGTGCACAGTTATTAAAAAATGGTTTCCCCACTTCTCTGACTATATATCTAGGAACGGTTTACTAAAGCAATTCGGGTTCTGACGGTTCCTTTGAATTATCGTTTTCTCCAGTGTTTATTCTCGGTGTAGAATTTTAACTTCAGAGATTTCATGTGATGTCCATTAGTCCAGACGTGGTGAACGGTGGTGGATCTTTCTGGCCTTCCCCCGAGATATGTTCTTATGATGTTCTATAATCCTTACTTTTAGGATCTGATACACACAGTTCTTCATGTCCCCTTGAGTTGTTGATTTAACCCTAGTAATATGGCCCAACAGTGGATGCAACAACAGGACGATACAGAATCCGTACCAATGAAGAATTGGAGGATCTATATGGAGACACTAATATTGTACGAGAAATAAAATCTAAGCGACTGCAGTGGGCGGGACACGTAAGAAGACTACCAGATAGTCGCACAGTCAAACTCGCGTGGGAGGAAGCAACGGTAGGGAAAAGACCACTGGGACGCCCTCGCCTCCGATGGAAAAACAATATTCCCTAAGATCTAAAGGCAATGAATATTGATAATCCGCTAGATGGCATGGCAGACAGGTAACAATGGAGGAGTATTGTGAAATCGGCAAAGACCCACCCAGAGTTGTAAGCCATGGAGTAAGTAAGTAAGTAAATTGGCCTCTCAGAAAATTTTAATTGAAAACAACGTTGATGTTATATCGTTTTCCTATTCTTGTAACTTTTTCCAAAATACGTCTAATATAGCAGATGTTCAACACTGTTTTTCATTTCTAGTCCGTTGTCGATCTTGTCCTATTTCTGCTTTGTTTCAGTATCTTATCCACCAGATTTACTAGGTACCAGTTAGCTGTCAGGTCACTTTAAATGTGATCTATCTCTCGTTGCAGTTGCTCTATCTACCAGATTTCCTACAGTTTAATGTTTGGTATTGTTGGAGTAGTTGCCATTTCTTGCAACCAAAACATTTAAGAGTGGTAATTTATTTTATACTTCCTCCTCCATAGTAAATTTAATGGTTGGGCTAATATTGTTGAGATAAGAAATGAAATTTTGAGGTTATTCGTCGTTTTCATTCAAGATAATGAAGGTGTCGTCTACGTATCTAAGCCATAATTTTGGTTTCCTATGTGCGGATTCAATTGCAGAGGTCTCGAACTATTCTACGAAAATTTTTACGATCACCGTTTAGAGCGAAGATCTCATAGGTAGTTCATTATTCAAAGAAGCCTTGGTTATACATCAGAACCCGAATTGCTGGACTAAACCGTCTTTAGATATAAGAGAATTGCGGAGATCACTTCTTAATAACTGTAAACTTAAACCAAATACAGCATAAATGGGACCGTAGTGTAGCACTCACGATTGCTACACTCTACTGCATTTGATTTTAGTATAAATAGTTGTATAGCTTACAAATTTGTTCAGTTTCACTTGAAAACGGCTAGAGATAACTACTAGCAGAAACGTCGTGATGTTCAACAAAAAAAATTAAGAAAAGGAAGTCCAACATATAACTACTATTTCACAGGTAAATAATAATTAATTACTAGACTGAGATTGAAGTATTCAGTTTTATTATTTATATACATATGTGGCTGCATTAATATTGTTTTGAATAGAAACAATCAAACAATCTCTATCTTATAGCCTCTGTAAAAGTTTAACCAACATTCTAGTAGACAACAAAGGGTTTACCGCATAATACATAAATAACAAACAATATTTTTGTTATATCTATAGAAGAACATGCTAATCGGTACGTCAACTAGAGAATAAAGTAATCTAGCAATAAATAAAAGTATGAATTTCTGGTTGCCTATATTACTATGTTATTTTTAATATATCAATTATATCTCACCATACTGATCGATAAAAATATCTTTTTAAATCATTTTTGTTGATACTAATTATAAATTTTGCATTTGTAGTAATTTTTAATACTCAATAATACATTTGGCAATCACGACAAAAAATACTGCAAGCAAGATTAAATAAAAATATTTGGGTTTGTCAAACATCAAAAATGCGGTTTCCCCACCTACCACAAGTAACGACGAAACAATCATGTTTAACGCTACTGATATGAGGGCTATTTTTTTGAGTCATTATCACTTTCAATTTCAAATATTCAAAAGAACATGAAGTTATCGGTTTCACTTTTTTCACTTTGATCATTTGATAATTGCTCTAAAGAATACAGCCATGATTGGTGGAACGATATAGCGTTTGTTATTCACAGAAAAGATGGTCATAATTTAAGTTATATTACCAACACCCGCAACTTGCAAATTGTGTTAGAAAAAGTTTAGCGCCAATAACAGTTTTGTTTTTCGCTGCTCTGTTGTGCGTTTAGAAAAAATAAACATATTGTGAGTTCTTTGATTTTCCTTTGTTTTTACACGTTCACAGATTGAAAATCTGCTACGCCATGAAGTAGTATATTTTACTATTTTTGGTGTTCATGAATTATCCTTATACAGATATTTTCTATTTTGATATGCCTCCATCACGTCTGCAAACGTTTTTCTCTTAAATAGGACATTTTCTAAAAAAATATGTCTGTTAATTCCAACCTGCCTAAACCTTGATGTCTTTAAACAAATTTACATATATTCTATTAGAATTGGTATCAACCTATAAATTGAGAATATATATATATATATATATATATATATTTATATATATATATATATATATATATATATATATTTATATATATATATATATATATATATATTTATATATATATATATATATATATATATATATATATATATATATATATATGTGTGTGTGTGTGTGTGTGTGTTTATGCGGCTTTCACGGATTCCTCCATGTGAGATGCAACAGCAGTGGATATATCCACATTATGCCGTTGTAGTACTGAAATCGCATTCAGCAAACGTACAACTATATGCAACTCCGTGCATGAATGAAGTAAAATGCGAACAGTAAATGGAAACTGCATTCCAACCATATCCTTTCTGTGTTAGAGGTTGCACAGTTTGGACAAGTTGATAAGGAACACAGTTTATCCTAATCGAGTACCATCGAGATGATGGCCTACCTGTACCACCATACCGAGAAGAATGTCAAAACTTACCCTCCCCGCCACAGTGATACGGCAGAGGTACATGTTTCGTCTCTACTAGACTCATCGGTATGATGGTACAGGTAGGCCATCATCTCGATGGTGCTGGATTAGGATAAATTGTGTTCCTTAGCAACTTGTCCAAACTGTGCAACCTCTAACACGGAAAGGATATGGTTGGAACGCAGTTTGCATTTACTATTCGCATTTTACTTCATTGATGCACGGAGTTGCATATAGTTGTACGTTTGCTGAATGTGATTTCAGCACTACAACGGCATAATGTGGATATATCCACTGCTATTGCATCTCACACGGAGGAATCCGTGAAAGCCGCATAAACATATATACGCCATCCAGCGGGAGGTCGGCGAAGCCGCGTCCAGTATTTGCATGCTTCCTTCCGATCTGTCCTTTGCACAGCCAGGTGCATGTCGGTACCCTGATGAGTCTAGTAGAGACGAAACATGTACCTCTGCCGTATCACTGTGGCGGGGAGGGTAAGTTTTGACATTCTTCTCGGTATGGTGGTACAGGTAGGCCATCATCTCTATGGTGCTGGATTAGGATAAATTGTGTTTCTTAGCAACTTGTCCAAACTTTGCAACCTCTAACACGGAATGGATATGGTTGGAACGCCGTTTGCATTTAATGTTCGCATTTTACTTCATTTATATATATATATATATATATATATATATATATATATATATATATATATATATATATATATACTTATCCTTTACTCGAAAGTAAGTACTACGAAGGCAACACTAGAAAAGGTCCATCACCCCGTCCAGTGGTAACGTGGTTGGATCTGATAATGATGCATCATTGGAAAGTCTAGTTTTGATTATGTCTACTGATTCCATTAATGGGATATTAGTATAGAGACTATCTGCATCAAAACTTATTAGTCTATCGTCTGGCTTTAGGTTAATGGTACTTATAATGTTCACGAAATGTGTGGAATTTTTTACATGTGTTCGTCTTACCTTCTAAAAGTTGTTTGATTTTTTAAAGAAGCTTCGCCACTGCACTTGTTGAGCATCCCCTCTGGAGCTGGTTATTGGTCTCATTGGTATGTTGGTTTTGTGAATTTTCGGTAGTCCGTAAAGATGTGATGGCTTACTGTAATATGGTGTGAGCGCCGATCATAGGTTATCAAATATATGGTCTTTGTATTTCTTTAGTATTCGGTGGATCTTTGACTTCATAAATTTGGTTGGGTCACGAACTAGCTGTCTATATTGTCCTTTTTCCAGAATATCACCGACTTTTTGGTCGTATGTTACAATGTTCATAATTACCGTTGCATTTCCCCCTTGTCCGTTGGTTGAATATTTATAGATTCATTCTTACAAAGTTCTTTTAAGACTAATGCTTCTGTCTTGGAGAGATTTTGAACCGGATTTTTCTTGTCTTCGACGATTTATTTTATTTTCCACCTAAACTCGTCGAAATGGTTTTCGTCGACTTGTATTGATTCTACGGAGCTTATATCGAAAACAGGTATGCTTTTAGGTATTACTGTGAAATTAAGTCTCTTGTTCAATGGTTGTTCTACTGTTGTGAGTATATAAGTTTATTATGATTTTTCTTGGAGTTGTTTCTGGTAGTCTGTCCCTATATGAACTCGTAGTCTTAAGTCAAAACATTCAGTTTATACTTGATAAGGATTAGAGATTAAGAGATTAAACCTAATAAAAAGGTCGTTAACAAAAATAAAGACAATGCAAGTCTGACAACCATATTTTAGTCAATCTTCAACATTGTCTAAAATTTTCAAACAAAAATATATTACGTATTATTGAAAAATTTTATAACGGTAACTTTTGTGAAGATAAATTTGTATCTCTCCAAAGTCACGGCAGTCTAATAATTTTTTTATTAACAATTTTGTTAAGAACAACTTTCCTGAACATTTTTCTAGAATCCATCCAATATATATATATATATATATATATATATATATATATATATATATATATATATATATATATATATATATATATATATATAAAACGGCTATGAAAACGAACTGAGTTAGATGTTTCTACCGCAATAATTTTTCTTAAATGAACATATTTTAAAAATAAGTTTTCTTTGTTATTTATTTTCATGGTTCTGTTAAAGTTACACAAACAAAGAACTTAACAAAACTCACACAGAAACTACCAATACCTGTATTATTTTTGTCGTTAAACTGAGTCTAAATACATTTCAAGAGAAAAATGTAATTTACATGATATCATAATCGAGTTTCAAAATTCCCGAACGCGACATTTAAATCGAATTAATCTCACATCCTACTCAGACCTTTTTTGTAATAATATAATAATACTGTAATATAATCTACAACATTCTAATGTTAAAAGGATCTCTTGTCAAACGAGCTGTTAGTCTTTTAAAGACTTGCTACTAAAAGTATTATATGAAACCTCCATCAATACAATAACCTTTTAAACTCTACGGTGGAAAATATATTTTTAGACAGTAGCCTGACTCAATGTAAGCAATATTTTTAAGTTGTAAAATAGTATATATACGGAGTGTCCCAAATTTAGCGAACTTGGTAGTTAAAAAGATTCAGTGATGATTAAATCAAAAAATGTGCCAATTTTGAAGCTATCTTATGTTTTAAGAGATTTTAAAAATTCAATTGGTAACTTAAATGTCTCCATAAACATTAAAATTTATATTTTATATAGCAGTTGTTCGATACAGCTCCACCGACGAGACCTTAAGGCGGTCGAAACGCGTATAGAGAAAGGACTAGAGTTGTATTTGCAGGAAATAAACTGTTTCTATATATTTTTTCTTTTTTCTGCTTGAAAGGAAAATAGCATATAGACAGGGCAACACTGCTTGGGTCGGCTGATGAAAAAAAGGCCATTATTTTTATCATTATCCTAAATGTATTTTTAAAATTTGGCAAACATTTTAAAAGATGATACAGGGGCCCTATCCTCGAACTGGGGAACGTGAAGTGAACGGTGAAAAGGTGGCGAACGCGTATTCTTGAAACGTTCATCACTCAGATCCTCGTTCGCCCGGTGGAAGGTAAGCGAACGGTGAAAAATGCGCAAATGAAATGTCAGCCGCTAAATGGCATTTTTAACGCACGGATTTCAAAAAACAAAATAGATTTAAAAATTTTTATTTTATTTTTGGTTCTTCAAAATAACTCGCATTACAAAAAATATTATGTTGACGAACCGTTTCTTTAAGACGTTTTATTTTCTGAATAAACAGTTGAAACGTTAATTAGGTGGTACCCCGATATTTTCAAATAATAAAATATCCTTAGCAAGTTCAATATGTCTCGCAAATATTAAGCAAATTTAAGATTACAGACATATAAAATTATTACAGGAGATTCTGTTTATAACTCAATTGTATGAGCGTGCTATTTAAAATTGGTTTTCTAGGGCCAGTTGTGCTTATGGATTTAACATAAATGCTTGTGTCCATAACAGCCGAGTATCTTAGTTTTAAACAGTTAAATCTAACATAATTCTTTTCACGAAACAACTTATAATAAATTTGAGAAATCACAATTTGTAAGCTATCTGAAACTTTTATTTAAATAAGTAACAAATTTTATATTTAAACTATGTTAACTACAGCACTTAACTTAATTAGACTGTGTTAAACACTATACGACACTACAATTAAATAAATATTATGATTATAATTTATCGAGACATATAAATATGAACCCTACAGACCAACGAATGAGGTCCTTCAGTCCAAAATACCTTATTTATGGTACATTTGATGTTCAAATCTCTACAAATCTTTATAAAATAAAAAAAAATATATATATTTAAAGTTCAATATGAGATCCGCCAGTATCTTTAATGGACGTCTTCTGTCTGGCCTTTGGTTTCGATCCCTGGTCATAAACAGTTTCACTATCATTGTTCAAGTTTCAGGTTTTCTTTCAAATTTACTCGTCAGGACAGAACATCTTGCAGTAAGAGGCTAGACACTTGGTAAATTCATACAATAACTGATTGGATAGTTTCCGTAGTGGATTGGGATGATGGCTTTTAGTCATAATACGTAGAGTTGTACTTTCCACCGTTTCAAGGTTTATCAGTGCTGACTTTCTGCAATTACTGTCAGTATATTACTTTGTATATATGATTGCTGCTTTTCTTGATATCCCTTTTTCTTTATATATTGGAAATTTCAAGTACTTGGCTCTTTGTACGCATTTTTGTTTAACAGTTTTAGAGTGTCAATCTAAGATAAATTTAATCCATGCAAAGTACAAATATTGACGATTAATTTAAAGTACCAAAACTACTTTTTGCCTAAAATGACAACAAAATATACTACGAACATTTTCGGTCTGGCAGCTCAATTCAATCTGTCATCCATTTTATTTTTTTGAAATTCTCGGGTTTTAACACGTTCATATCTGGCAACATTGGCTTTTCACGAATACGGCTTTTACTCTCAAAAAGTTCACATCGCCATTCACATCACACTTTCGAGGATTGGGGCCCAGAAAACACTGTCCGTGCCGACTTTGAGAAAAAGCCCATAACTATCAGAGTTTATACTTAATAATAATAAAAACAACGTACAAACAAGCAAAAATTAAAAAAAAAACACACATTTTAATTAATTAGAATTTATTTTTTAAAGGAATTCTATCGTTTTTTTTTTAATTTTTAAAGTAATAAATATTTTAGTTGCTTCAGTATCCACCTATAAACTCTAAAATTATAAATTTTCATATTTTTTAAATGAAGCAATCTTACTTCTCCCCCTAAGGGGGAATATTGGCCAGTGTCATGATAATAATTTTCAAAACCTGGATTATATTCATTGTATTCCTGAGGATTTTTCACATAGTGTAGGGAATACTCCTCGTATGGTTGCAGATGGCGGTTCATGTAGTGCGTTCTTGATTGATACTGAAAGTTTTGGTTTCGTTTGACGGTTGTAGAGCGAAATTGTGACTGAAGTCCGCCTTTTCTACTCGTACATGAATACTTCGTTTCTTTGTTTTGCGAGATTCATATATTTCAAGAATTATTACTTAAATTCCTATATGAAATAGTAAATTAACACAATAACCAGAGAAAATCTTTAAAACTAAAAAAAAAAGGGTAAAACTATACTTTTACATTTAATCATTTTGGTTTTATTTTATTTGTAAAGCGAGAGCTGGTGAATGATTTGCTCAAAATGTTTTATATAACACTTGAAATTTCTGACAAAGACATGTTGTATTTTTCCAAACAAATACCGACAACCTGGCGAAGCAATCGTGGCTGCACTTACTTCAAACACCTTTTTATTTCCTTAACTGCATTATGACCTACTAAACTGTCAGGCATCAATTATTTTTATACTGTGTTAAAAATATGTCTATTTAATTATCCCCGAGTTTTTTATTCTCATTATCGAATTATTTTTAGTAATGTGTTTGGGACACCCTGCATAGTGTGTATTAAATATAAATAAGCTAAATCTAATTTCCGCTGGAAAATTGCCAGAAAACAAAACTTTTTAACTAGGATTTCGTTAAATTTTGTAGAATATGAATCAGTTTGTTTGCAAAGGTGATATTTTTATACGTTCAAGTGTATGTAGGCCACTCGTATTTCACGTTGACAATGACACGGATAACTTGTATTTATTTGTAAGAATATTGCAACTTTATTGTTTTATAAAAACACTAAAGTCGAACAAAACCCTATATACAGCATATTCACATGCAGTGTAGTGTACTGTTATTTTTAACATTTGGATACACATTTCTTACACGGAAATGGTTTTTTCATAATTTGTTGCTGATATGGCATATCAAGGATTCGATCTTATAAACATCCTTTATTAGTATTACAATATATGTAAATACAGGGTAGAAACAAAAAGATAAACCATTTCATAGAAAAATACAGTTAGTTTCCACCTGCAGCATAAACACACAAAAATAATATACTTTAAACCAGGCGCGGATCCAAGGGGGGGGCGGTGGGGGCGATCGCCCCCCCCCAAGAGCTTGGAGTTCAGGAAAATTGACCCGATTTTGCCTCTTATACTATAGTTTATTCAAGAACTAGGGAGAGTTTTTCATTTTTTACCTTTTTTTCTGCCCAAACTACCTGTGTTCTTTAGTCCGGTGTCTTTGGCGAAATCTGTTAGACACATATATTTTTCATAGGAATGGGTAAGAAATTTTATAATCAAAAATACTGGTCTATAATAATGGACTATTTGGGTTGGATAGCAATAGATATTTGGATGTGTGAAGTGTTAAAAAGGATTTTAATCCTTGTCATGGGCATCGGAAGGCGTCAAAAGGAGGTCTATTTTATCAATAAATATTTATGGCATAGAGTATTATTTCAGTAATAAACTTAAAATAAAAAGTTTTTATAATATTATTTTATTTCTTATGATTTTTTAATAATTCACATATAATAGAAAATATAGATAATTTTGACATATTTAATACAAATCACAACTGTAGTTTTATTATTTTTAATTTTGGCATAGAAACCGTTTTAGAGGCACATTCAGACTAAAACGTAGCCTTTTTCTCTCAAAAAATTCTAAGTTATAATTTAAATACTTACAAAATACCCATTATCAAAAATACAAGAAGTTAAACATATATAAAAAATAAATTAGTCAATATAATATTAAAATTTTTTTGGGGCTATTGGTCATTTTATTATTAATTAAAAACATTTTTGGGATATTTGACGTTCCAGTTTATTAATTTCTTAAACCATCTGCAGAATTACAATTAAACACTAAAAAAGGATTCAAATGTCATTAATTTTTATATGTTACAGAAAATTTAAATAATAAATTGTTAACGCTGGTAAACATTACGTATCTTATTCGTCATCAAAGTCAGTGAAGCTATTTTCGCTCAAATTAATTATAATTGATTCCTCTCTCACCGATCATGAGATCGAGTTTCTACATTTTCATTTATTCTTTTATTATATGGATTTTTCGCAATTATCTGCAGTAACTTTATTCAAAAAAATCTTTCAAAAGTCCAGTTAAATTATTAATTTTGTAAGTTGTGTTATTTTTTTTTTCTTGCATAGACACCTGCACGAAGTGTACAGGTAGTGCCGGATTCCTATCGGCTAAAACCCCCCCTGGACTTAAGGTCTCCTTCTGTTTGCTATAGGGAGGCTATAGCCTACAGAAGTGCGCTGTGTGTGTCCCATTGGTTTCCGGGCCGAAGTCTTGTAAACCTCCGGTCGTCACTCATTGATGTTTCCGCTCCAGGTGCCGTTGCACCCATTGCTTCTCACCGCCTTACATTTCGCATACAATGTAAGGTATATCACGCTCTCATTCGCTCGTCTTTCTCTCATTACCTAAAATTAATTGTTTGACCTGGGCTTCAGGTTCCCTTCTTTACGGTGCTATCCTTGGGATTTCTCCACGGGATCTGCTTACCGTTCGGTCTTGCTTCTTTCTTTCTTCGGAGTTCTTTCTTCACTCTTCTACTTCTTCTTCCTCCTTATCCTTCTCTTCTCTTTTCTACCCGATATTCTGGCTTCTTCCTGGATTCTTGCCTAGAGTTGCATTCTAGGTCTTTTGTGATTCCTTGCGGCCTCTTCTGGATCGTACTCCACTGCTTGTCTTATCAGTGGATTGTCGTGTTCTTCGGCTTTTTGAAAGACTTTTGCAGCCTTTAGTCTTAGGACTTCCCGTAGGGGGGTCCATTTAATTTCTCTTTTTATCTGTTCGTTCCTGACGAACCACGGGGCGTTTAGGGCCATTCTTAGTACTATGTTCTCCTGGGCTTCCAGCCCTTTAATGTGTGATTCTGCAGCGTAGCCCCATGCTGCAGATCCGTATGTCAATACTGGCCTAAGCACTGTTTTTATTATCGTCAGTTTATTTCTCAAACCCATTTTGCTTCTTCTATTCAGCAGCGGGTAGAGTTGTCTTCTCGTCATTTGAATTTCTTTATTGCGGCAGTGATGTGCTTTTCCCAGCACAATCCTCTGTCCAGTATCACTCCAAGATATTTGGCTTCGTTAGTCCATTCGACTTGTTCGCCATCTGTATCTATCATCTCGCCCGGTGGTCTCCTTCTGTTCGTCAGGAGGAGCGCTTGGCTTTTTTCGGCATTTACTGCAGTTTTCCAAGAGATAAACCAGTCATTGACTAAGTCTATCTCTTCTTGCAGGTACCTACTGATCATTCTCGTATAGTTGTGTTATTTCCAGCAACTCTACCTTTTATTTGAGAGAGATATTTCCTTCACCAACGGACATTTTCCGGACGATCTATAAGAACAGATTTCCTATCTGGTTTTTCCCAACAAAAATTAAGTTCTCTGAACAATTTCTAGAGCTCAGTTCTTTTAATTTCAGGGAAATCCCGATGTTCATTGATCTTAGTTAGAATTTTGTCGACGGTTGAGATCTGCTTCTCATAATAAAATGTATGTACAACTCCTTTTATTACAGTTTACATCTCTTCTTCCAACGAGGTTTTTCTGTGATCGAATATAGCTTTGAATTACTAACAATTCCAGTCGTTTTTTTCTCCGTCAGTGTTCGGTACATGATAATTTTTCGAACTCCTGTTATATTGGAACACATCTCAACAGAGCACATTATTATCTAGATATTAATATCTTAAGACATCATAAACATTCATCGTAATAAGTTTTTCGTTGAGGAAAAAATGCCCTCCATCTTTTGGGTATCTCACTAATCTCAAATAATACATAAAAACAAGCACAAACAAAATAAATCACTAAGGACACACTGTAAGGTGTACTTTGCTCACTGACAGAAATTAAATTGAATTATCAGAAATTTTATTGTTGCAGTAAATGTATAAAAGCTTATAATATTTAAATATAATTAGATTTACGGCAGTTCTCAGTTACCGGGGGCACTGAAGCAGGTACGTTGGAGGTTTCGGTAACAGTTTTATTACTCTCTCTAGTTCTTGAATAGAGTATAAGAATGTGTATGCTTGTGATCGCCATTCCCCTTCCCAAGGGCTTTGAGTTCAGGAACATAGAACCGATTTTGCCTTTTATATTAGGAATGTGTATGCTGCTGGCAACCCCCCTCCCCCCGTTGATAACTTGTTTTTTTTGCGATAGCACCCCCCCCCCCCAGGAGCTTTGAACTCAGGAAAATAGACCCGATTCTGCCTCTTATACGAGGAATGTGTATGTTGATCGCGTCTTCCCACCCCCTGTCGGAAACTTGTGAGGGGGGGCGCCCCTCTCCAAGAGCTTCAAATTCAGAAAAATAGCCCCGTCCCTGCCTTTTACTCTAGAAATGGGAATGATGTCCCCCCGCCCGGGGGGGGACATACTGTACTTTTGTGATATCACCGCCCCCCCCAAGGAGAGAGGCTGGATCCGCCCCTGCTTTAAACTCAGTTTTAATAAACATATCTCAATTATATGTAGTATAATAGTAATAATAAAAATAAAAATTAACGGCAATTAATGTAAAATTTACAATGAAATTATTGTCAAAGATGTTTTTATATTTGTTCCACATAATTTAGTACAAATATGTAGTGACACAATATTTTTTTTATGCTGAATCTTAACTGTATTTGGCTGTATTCTTTTGAGTAAATGATCACTGATCAAAGTGAAAAAAGTGAAACTGATAACTTCATGTTCTTTTGAATGTGCATTTACTTGTCATTGGGTCGAAGTGATCATGCTTACTTCAAGTGATAGAAGTGAAAGCGATAATGACTCAAAAGAATAGCCCTATTATATACTCTTGTGCACCCCAGTTGATATTCAGATTTCGGTTAGATAGCATCTATACCACCTTTTATCTTCTGCAATTATAATTTTATTCGTTATATTCAGTTCATTTGTTATAATAACAAGATATAAAAATTAATAATGTGAAGTAGATTTTGAATAGTTTTAGATCCGAAAAACTGAGTAATTTGAAGGTAAACTCACATCATTTTCTTTATCTGATGACCTCTCAGTGTTTAAGAAAAGAAAGCAAAAACACTAGATAAGCATAACATGAACGCAATTTTACCGATTAGTTTTTGAAAACATGTAAAAACTACCTAAAATAAAACAAATTAGAAAGAAAATAAGATTAACTGTAATAATACACCTCACAAAAAATTATTCATAGCTTTATAGCTTGTGATCTAATTAAAATCAAAAAATATCTGGAGACGAATTTATCGCACTCATCGATTCCGTACGAGTTTATATTTTTAATGATTTTATGGGTTATCTCCGTTATTAGTAGAAGTATAAGGTTTACGTGGCACTGTGCTACTTTTTTAACGTTTTAGAGATACAGAGCGATTTTGAAAATTATTCATTTTGGACCATCCCTCGTATCTCGGTTACCTTGCAATTTACTGCAAAGTGAAAAATTAGAACTATTGGCGTTATCGGTTTTTTTATAGGTTCTGTTTGGAGAAATAAATCAAACCTGCCTTTTTTTTTTAGATGGGACACCCCCCTATATTTTTGAATAATGTAGTTTAGTTTGTTACAAGTTTTTCAAAAATATATAACACTATTATTAGTATTTACGTTTTTTAAAAAAGTTATCAGATCCTGTTAGTAGGCCATGCTGGGTATTTAAAGAAACAAAAATCTTTTACTGGTATCAATAGTTTATTGATTAACACAAAAGGGCTAAGTATATTTTCGGATTCTTAATGTAATTTACTTTATAACAACAAACAGTTATGTATTACGTTAGACCAAAAAAATTGTTCACAAATATTGTTCAAATTGTTCTCCATTATGCCTTAGACATGTTTCATACATATTTCTTATTTTTTTTAACGCATCGGGAATAATAAAAGGTCGTGCCTATAACCCTCTAAAAACCCTTTGCGTCGCCATGGTTGAGTGCTGGTCGGTATATGTTATATATATATATATATATATATATATATATATATATATATATATATATATATATATATATATATATATATATATAGTATAGGAATTAATTTTTCTTGGTTGGTTAGTTAGTTATTTTCTTGGGAATATGGTTCATTTTATGTTGAAACTACATATATAAAGTAGTCATACTTATTGTATATATATATATTTTTCTTTTTCAGGACGTTTCGATTTTTTCGAATCTTTTTCAACTGACGGTTTCGGCGAATGCTACAATAATGTACATTTTTAATATAGTTTTTACTTTTTTGGGTTTCGGTCATATTATTACTTTATAAAAAAACTAACACGTTTTTTTCTGACGTTTCGGTTTATTTTATTGATTAAACCATCTTCAGAGAATTACTGTAAATATGAAAAGAAATATGTAAATTTATGCTATATAAACTGAAAATTTTACTTTCTTACCTAATGTTAACAGGTGGTTCACTTGAAAAACTTACATTTAACTATTTGATTACTTTAATACAATATAATTAAATACTTCTTATTTAATATAAATATAAATATAGAAAACTATTATTTTTTGATGCATTTTTTTTTTCACATCTGCTTTGTCTTTTTTTCTTTTTGTCTTTTTTCTTTTGTCTTTTTTTCACATCTGGAAAAAAAAAAGATAGAAAAAAGAAAGAAAAAAAGAAAAAAAAATGCATCAAAAAATAATAGTTTTCTATATTTATATTTATATTTAATAAGAAGTATTTAATTGTATTGTATTAAAGTAATAAAATAGTTAAATGTAAGTTTTTCAAGTGAACCACCTGTTAACATTAGGTAAGAAAGTAAAATTTTCAGTTTATATAGCATAAATTTACATATTCCTTTTCATATTTACAGTAATTCCCTGAAGATGGTTTAATCAATTAAATAAACCGAAACGTCAGAAAAAAAACATGTGTTAATTTTTTTATAAAGTAATAATATGACCGAAACCCAAAAAGTAAAAACTAATTAATAACTACACGGTCAACAAATAGAAACAAAATTTTTAATATAATTATATATGGAATAGGAGGTTAAAAACTTACCATTAAGAACAGAGATTTTTGTTTTAAACAAAAATTAATTACATCATAAACCAATTATAATCACTCACTCTTTTGTGTATTCACTTTTGAAAAGTATTTTTAACAGTCCAGTTAGAAGAATGGACACTACATTTTAAACCCTATAACTGCCTTGACTTGACTGAATGTGGAACCCAGATGGTTTATGTTTTAGGTACTTTAAGTGGCGTAAAAAGTTTGTGTCTTTTAATTGAAGTGATATTTTTCTGAAAAAATATCGTGATTCAATTTAGGAGAATTGAAGGCGGAGAATTATTCTTATTTATTGTTTTATTTATTTTAGAAATTCCCTTATATTGGTTTATTTTAATATGTTGAAGTAAATTTGATTTAGATTATTGATATCTGTTTTATCGTTTACGGCGTTCGGATTTTTTTTTTATTGCAATCATGAAACTGAAACTAACAAAGGAAAACGAGAATTTTACGAAATGATTGTAATAAAAAAAAATCCGAACGCCGTAAACGATAAAACAGACATCAATAATCTAAATCAAATTTACTTCAACATATTAAAATAAACCAATATAAGGGAATTTCTAAAATAAATAAAATAATAAATAAGAATAATTCTCCGCCTTCAATTCTCCTAAATTGAATCACGATATTTTTTCAGAAAAATATCACTTCAATTAAAAGACCCAAACTTTTTACGCCACTTAAAGTACCTAAAACATACACCATCTGGGTTCCACATTCAGTCAAGTCAAGGCAGTTATAGGGTTAAAAATGTAGTGTCCTTTCTTCTAACTGGACTGTTAAAAATACTTTTCAAAAGTGAATACACAAAAGAGTGAGTGATTATAATTGGTTTATGATGTAATTAATTTTTGTTTAAAACAAAAATCTCTGTTCTTAATGGTAAGTTTTTAACCTCCTATTCCATATATAATTATATTAAAAATGTACATTTTTGTAGTATTCGCCGAAACCGTCAGTTGAAAAAGATTCGAAAGAGTCGAAACGTCCTGAAAAATAAAAATATATATATATATATATATATATATATATATATATATATATATATATATATATATATATATATATATGTATATATATATATATATATATATATATATATATATATACAATAAGTATGACTACTTTATATATGTAGTTTCAATATAAAATGAACCATATTCCCAAGAAAATAACCAACTAAATATATATATATATATATATATATATATATATATATATATATATATATATATATAGGGTGTCACGTAAGGACCTCCTAATTTCTTGAAAGCATACAGGGGAAGTCAAAATAACCCTACTTTGTCATAGAAAAAAAATTTCTAAAGTGCCCCTTTGCAGAGCCCTAAATGGGTACCCAGCGATTTACCTTATCAGCTCTAAGTTTTGAACGGACTTGTATAATTTAATGAAATTTTAATATTTTATAGAAGCCATAAATATTCATTAAACCATACTACAGTAAATGTTTTAGATCATCAGTGAAGTCAGAAACGGACTTGCAGCCACACTCTGGGCCTAATTTTGTCATTTTGCAGAGCTGAAAACTGATTTTTTAAATACTTTGATCAGTCCTCTTTAAGAGAGGTACTCTTAATTTATTTCGATAAAACAGGCGATTCTCGAGATAAATCGGTTTTAATGCGAAAAAGTCAAAAGCTACTAATGCTGAACAGAAACAGGTCTAACTCTTCGAAGGCAAGAAGATGTTATGCTGAAAGATTTCCAGCTCAGACATTATCAAGTCCAGAAACCTTTCAAAGGGTGGGTTTAGAGTATTGTTAAAATGCAAAAATAGTGAAAACGTTTAAATCATCCCGAGACATAACTTGTACTATTTCAACGTGGTACGGGTGAAGTAACTTTTCTGTTATAGTTACATGTAAAATCGATTTAGTAACCTTATTTTGTGTTGCGAGCTTTTTTATGCTGTTTGAAGGTTTGTTAGCAATATCAGCATCGGTCATTTCTTAAAAAAGTAGCACAGAACCACGAAAATTTTATCCTTCCATTTTTACTAATAAAGGAGATAACCCGTAAAACCATCGAAAATTGGACACTCTGTATAATTGTACATATTAAATTTAAATAAAACGTATATGGGATTAAAAACCTACAATATCAATTGAAGAATTGCGCAAACCATCATAAAATGACTAAACCCAAAACTATAATGACTATTAGAACGATGTCTTTATCATAATGACATGATCATTATTATAAGAACCGATAATTAAGTTTCGTAATGATATGGTATATTGTGAATATTTGAAGTTTTATCGGATAAAATAAGTTTTATTTGGATAATTTTCTTGTTTATCTGAAAAATTTCTGTTGATTAAAGCTAATTTAAAAGTCAAACGTATTTTTGTAAACAAGTTAATAACTAAGTATTCACATTTTTACTGAAAAAACTAAAAATACTTACAGACTGTGATCATTGTTAAAATAAAGACATCCTTTTAATACTGACGGTCATTAAAGCAACAAACTATGAGTGTTAAGTCGCAAATACTTTTTAATGGTTTTCTAAGTTAAATGTTTACGATAACGTCACAATATACAATGAATACATTGCTGGCAAAGTCGAAACTAACGTAAATAAGTTTGTTTATAATTTTTAAATATTTTTTCGAAAATTCTCTGAACTCTTAAAAATTTGATCACATGATGATGACATGAAATTTAAATTTAGTCAGAAATTGTTTTTTCAACATGGTAAAACTTTGAAAACATAAGAATTTGCATAAGAAAGCTAAAATTTAACAGATTCACTAAAAAGTTTCACTTAACCGGTTCTAAAGGGTGTTTTTTTATAGAGATTAGAACTTTAAGTTGGCAACAGTTTTTTAACTGGCGGCCATTTTGTCAGCTGTCAAGTGATTTATGTTTAGTTTGGTTTGGCATTTCAACAGGAATAGACTGACGCCTGAACAACGCTTCCAAATTGTGCAAATTTATTTTGAAAATCATGGTTCTGTTCGAAATACGTATCGCGCACTACGTCCATTTTACGGTCAACATAATCGTCCATCAGAGCAATTAATTCGATTAACTATGGAACGTTTTCGCACGACGTTTACTCTAAATGATAATACGCATCCACAGAGACGTCGTACAATGTGTACAAAAGAAGTCATTGCTGCTGTAGAGCGTAGCGTAGAGGAAGACCCGAATCAGTCTATCCGCCATCGTGCACAGGAATTGGATATGTGTCCATTCACTTTATGGAGGATTTTGCGGAAAGATCTTGGTTTGCGTGCTTACAAAATCCAGCTCGTGCAAGAATTGAAGCCACACGATCACCTAGCAAGGAGTAGATTCGGTGAATGGGCCTAAAACAAGATTGCCGTTGATCCCGATTTTCATAAGCGAATTTTGTTTAGCGATGAAGCTCACTTTTGTTTGAATGGATACGTCAATAAACAAAACTGCCGTATTTGAAATGATGATAATCCTCAAGTGTATGTTGAGACACCGTTACATCCAGAAAAACTGACTGTTTGGTGTACTTTATGGGCTGGTGGAATCATTGGTCGGTACTTCTTTAAACACGATGCTGGTCAGAACGTTACAGTCAAAGGTGACCGCTATAGAGTCATGATTACTGACTTTTTCGTTAATCAATTGAACAACCATGATGTGCAGGAGCTGTGGTTTCAACAAGACGGCGCAACATGTCACACAGCTCGTGCCACAATTGATTTATTGAAGGAAACGTTTGGTAACCGCATAGTTTCACGTTTCGGACCCGTGAATTGGCCTCCAAGATCGTGCGCCTTAATGCCGCTAAACTATTTTCTGTGAGGATATGTGAAGTCGCTAGTCTACGCCGATAAGCCCGAAACGATTGATCACTTGGAGGACAACATTCGCCGCGTTATTGCCGATATACGGCCACAAATGTTGGAAAAAGTCATCGAAAATTGGACCTCCAGATTAGACTACGTCCGAGCCAGCCGTGGCGGTCATATGCCAGAAGTCATATTTAAATTATAATGCCAGAAAGTTATCTTTCGAATAAAGTAAATTTCATGTCAATTTAAACAAGTCATCTTTGTTTTATTTCATTTAAAAGTTCTATACCTCTATAAAAAAAAAAACACCCTTTAGTTGCCTCCGTAGTTAGATCTCCCAGTTTGCAAGTTTTGTTCTGCGTATGATATTGTTATAATTTGTATTGTAATTCCAACAAACAAACTTTTATATATAGAAAAATAAATTGTAAAAACCTAGAGGTAAAGCCTTAATTAATAAAAGATATATACAGGGTGGTGCAAAGTACGTTTTCTCCCTTATTTTTTAAAAATTAAAAAAAAAATGTTTTAATTAAAGTTGTGTAATATGAAAAGATCTAAAATCTAACAATGTTTTAAATTATACATGGTATTTCATGACTGCGTGGCGCTAAAATAAGTAATTTTACTATATATTTCAATCTTTAGCAATTATATATTACTCTGATGTTTACGTCTTTCGTTTAATATTCATGGCTAACTAGATATCAATAGATTGTATACAATTAATAAAATTGAATATACCGAAAAAACTAACGCTGATAGGTATAGGAAAACTCTAAGAAAAGTGATATAGAAATAATAACTGTACATGATGATATAGTTATGCACACGGTGTTCCATTTAAAAATAAAGAAAAATTAATTCATAATAATCAAATGGGCCAAGTTTTCACAAACAGCCTGTATGAGATAATTGCGTAAGCGACCTTTAGTAGTATTTTTATCTTTCTTAATCTCAATTTTGTTTACTATAATTGCTGCAGATTGAAAGATATAGTAAATTATAAAAAACCATGTTTTTTCAAAATCTTTAAAAAAAATTGGCAACTTCGCAATAAAATTGAAAATCAGATAGGCTACCACATGGGGGAATCCAAATATGCAGAGATATACCGGTTATCCAAATAAAAAAATATATATATTTTTTTAGCGCCATGCTGTCATGAAACACCCTATAAAATTGAAAACATTTTTAAATTGTAGAAATTTTCATATTATACAATTTTATCTCCTAGAATAAAAATACTATTATAAAATTATTGCAAACGATAAAATAAATTATGTGTCTAAGTGGTATTAAAAATGGTAAATGGGTATTATTTTTTATTATTAATTCGAAATTTTTTGTCATATGGCGTTCCCAGAAGCCAAAAACTAATCGTTTTAAAGACTGCATATTTTTAACGAATGGAACAGAATCGGATACATCAATTTTATGGAATGGTGTTTATATCTTTTAGGGCGTAAAAACGGAAATGAAGCCGACCATGTGCCGCATAAAAGTGTAGTTCATCAATCATTGTGAACTTTTAAGTGTAACGGATTGCATCACTTTCCATAATTTGTCCCTAAAACAGTTCTTATATGTGGTGCGGAAACTCTCTATTTAAGAGTTGTAGGATTGTATATTTTCAATTCGTATATATATATATATATATATATATATATATATATATATATATATATATATACATATATACAGTCAGGAACGGATTTTCAGCCACATTCGTTGGGCCTAATTTTTGAAAGGTGTCATTTTACATAGCTGAAAACTGATTTTTTAAATACTTTTGGTCACTCTTCTTCAAGGCAGGTACTCTTAATTTATTTCGATAAAATTAACGGTTTTCGAGTTAAATCAATTTTTATCTGAAATACTCAAAAATTACCAATGGTAAACACAAACTAGTAAAAATCAGGTTGTTACTGTTAATACCTACATAACGAATTACTATTGACGGAACTTGTCAAACCCGCCTTCAAGTAAAAATACTTGAAAAAAAAAGGAGAATATTCTGTATACTGATATGCGTTTAATTTATGGTGAAGCGTTGTCAAATTCTTCGAAGGCAAGAAGACTTTATGCTGAACGATTTCCACCTCGAATATTGTCACAAACTTTTCAAGAATCCTTGTCACAACCCTTCAAACAGCATAAGAAAGCTCCCGACACAAACCAATGTTACAAAATGGATTGTACACGAAACTCTAATGGAACAGTTACTTTACCCGTACCACGTTGAAAAAGTATATGCTATGTCTTTGGATGATTATCCAGCAAGACTTAAATACTCCTGCTGGTTCATACAGCAACATAACCTAACTCTGAATTTTTCTAATATTATTTTGTTTACTGATGAGGCCAGTTTTAGCATAGTCGTAGAAGAAATTAATTATTACTTAATCTAGACTGCGGACCCTATAGGGAAAATTTGGCTCACGCTTAAAAAGAGATAGAGCTTTTTCGAGCAGCAGGACCTGTCTTTCTAATTTCGGTCAGGTGACAGGAGTATCCAATGACATTTGGAGTATCGTGCATAGCTCCGCCGTTACATAGAGAGGGCCTGCACCTCAAAAACGTTCCTTTTCTTTTTAATCATGAGCCAACTCTTTTCTACAGAATCCCCAGTCTAGATTAAGTAATAATTAATTTGTTCTACGTCTATGGGTTTTACAAGAGATGACATTAAACTCACACAATATATATTTTTGGGCTGATGAAAACCCGCACGCTATAATTCGAAACAAACACCAACAAATATTTATTGTAAATGTGTGGGCTGGCATCATTGGAAATAACCTTATAGGTCCATTTGTTTTGGAAGGAATACTCAATGGTGAGATTTATTTACAATGTTTGAAGCAAAATTTAAATAATTTATTGGAAGACGTACCTCTTGATAGAACAGTGCAAATGTGCTATTTGCATGATGGTGATCCACCTCATTTTAACCTTATAGTGCGTCAACACTTAAGAAACGTTTTCGGCCCTCGATGAATAGGTCGATGTGGGCCTGTTTTATGGCCACCAAGGTCTCCAGACCTAAATCCCTTAGACTTTTAGTTCTGAGGTACTAGCGAGAATAGCACAGCATTCTAAAGAGGTCCATAATAATGTCGGAATATTATTTGCAGTGCAGCGGAAAAAAATTTCGAAGAATAAGAAAATATATTGCCTTACGTGAAGCTCATACTGAACATTTGCCAAAATATTTTTTAAACGTTTTCACTATTTTTGCATTTTAATAACATTGTAAAGTAATTGAGGCCCGATCAACCCTTTTAAAGGTTTCTGGACTTGACAATGTCTAAGCTTGAAATCTTTCAACATAACATTTTTTTGCCTTCGAGGAGTTAGACAGCGCTTCCCCACACATTAAAGAACATCAGCAACGTATTCTATTTTTACCTGTTTGTGTTTAGCATTAGTAACTTTTGAATTTTTCGTATATAAACCGATTTATCTCGAAAACCGCCAGTTTTATCGAAATAAATTAAAAGTACTTTTTTTTGAAGAGGAATGACTTCTTGCCTTCGAAGAATTTGACAGCGCCTCACCATAAATTAAATGCATATCAGCATACTCTGCGTAAGAATATTCTCCTTTTTTTAAATATCTTTATTTGAAAGCGGGTTTGACAAGTTCCGTCAATAGTAATTCATTATGTAGGTATTAACAATAACAACCTGATTTTTACTAGTTTGTGTTTAGCAGTGGTAATTTTTGAGTATTGCACATAAAAATCGATTTAACTATAAAACGGTTAATTTTATCGAAATAAATTAAGAGTACCTTTCTTAAAGAGGAGTGACCAAAGTATTTAAAAAATCAGTTTTCAGCTCTGTAAAATATCACTTAACGAGTGTAGCTGCAAGTATGTGCCTAACTTCCTTTCTGTTCCTTCCCCTTTGGGGGGTAGGATTATTGTGACCTCCCTTGTATTCTCCCAAGAAATTAGGAGATACTTACCGGATATCCTGTATAAATATATAAATAATAAAAGTAAAAATATTAAAATAATATTCAGTGAATAATTTACGATAATAAAATGCATTTTATAAATATAATTAAATCCTCTCCATATGATTTTTTATATAGAAATCTCAAAAAGGATCGTAATAATCATGATTTTTTAATTATATAAACGATTCTAGAATTTTTTTCAAATCAAATTCAACCCAACCGTGTAACATAAAATCGAAATAAGGATTTTCTCGGCTTTTAATGTTGATTTTGGGCTACTCTAGCGTGTATTTTTTAAAAAATTTCTATCGTGTGTCTTAAAAATCATCTTAGGTATAAAAGTAAAAGCCAATACATAAAGTGTTTAACCAGTTGAATTAGGTCAAAGCAATAAAAGTGCACGACCCAGTTGGGCGTCCCAATTTTGCCTGGACGCACCCATCCGGATTTAGAGACACCGCTTTGCCGCGCCGCCGTCATCCTAGAGCAATCCATTTAATCGGTCATTCTTGATTAAATTTTCTTTTTAAACACTTTTACTACCTTTGCTTTGTTTACTTTGTTACTAAGACTATTAAATTTCATTTCCAAACTTAGTGCGAGGCTGCTAAGAAAAAAGAAAATTAGTTTTTACAAACATTAGGCAAGGCTAAAAATACAGTAATTTTGACAGATACAGTTAGTATTACAAATAGGTTAAACTATAACCATAATGTTATACAGGGTGTTTCTAAAAGGTTTGTAAAAAGAATTAGCGCAAATTTCTGAGTCTAACATATGAGGCTCAAGGCGAATTTACTTTAGTTCAATAGTTTTCGAAATACACGGTGGCAAAGTTATAGTTTTTAAAACACTTTTGTATATGTTTATCTTAATAATAGCTCGATATGCATTAGATTTGGTACTTTGAGTTTTTTTAGAATGGAAAGTTAAGAATTGGTTATAGTTTCGGTGTACATTGCAAAAGGTGCCTCCAGCAGAAAACATACAAAACATGTACTTTATAAACTGAAGATTTATGATTTTCTAGTATATTTCTCTTCAAGTTGGGCCCTCTTGATTATCCAGCAGGAATTTGCCAACATTCTTGAACATCACCTACCTTTGATAACGTCTTTTCATATTTGAAATGTCTTGATAGAACCTGAGAAAGGTTGCTTATCATTCTCAGCCCTCAAATTCTTAGGGAAAAAGATCCAGATGAGAGTCCATGAAGTGTATTTTAAGTAACATATTGCAATCCAAAGTTTTATATGTCAGTAGAGGCTTGTTAATCAACTCTCTATAGTTGTAACTCTTATGGTTACCCAAAAAATTTGCAACTACGTTCTTGAAGCATTGCTATGCTGACTTTTCCGAAACGTTCAACTTTTCTTCAAATATTGGATCTTTTATTGATTCCTTGAATTGAGGTCCTACAAAAATGCCCAGCTTGATTTTAGTTTCACTTATTCTGGGAAACTTCTGTGTCAAATACAAAAAGTCATTTCCATTTTGATATGGAGTCGGGGAACAAATATATCAGAAGGCTTTACAAATGTTTCACATTTTGCTCTCCGGGCACAGTGACTATGGACGGCTACACAATTTTTAACGGAGGGACCATGAACAACAAACATGAGTTTGGAACGGGCTTCGCAATAAACACAAATTTCATAGGACAAATAATAAACTTTAAAGCAGTAAACCACCGAATAAGTAGTATCAGAATTAAAGGAAAATGGCATAATTACACACTCATATCAGGACATGCACCAACAGAAGATAAGGAGGAGAGCATCAAAGATGAATTCTACGACCAGCTTGAACAAACCATAGACCTAGTCCCGAAGCAAGACATGTTGATACTACTAGGAGATTTCAATGCGAAAATTGGAAGAGAAAGAACACTAAAACCGCACATAGGGGAGCACAGCTTACACGAACAATCTAACGACAATGGCCAACGTCTAACAAACCTGGCAGCGGCTAGTAATCTAATAGTAATGTCAACAATGTTCCCGCACAAAAACATTCATAAAGAAACATGGGTATCCAACGATGGAAAAACAAGAAACCAGATAGACCACGTGCTAGCAAACGCAAGGTACTCAAGAAACATACTAGACGTAAGGGGCCAAAGGGGAGCAGATGCAGCGTCAGACCATCTCTTAGTGAGAGTGAAAGTACGTGCCAAGATAAAAACGGATATAAGAAAGCAAGAACAATCGAAACGAAAAGGATGGAACACCGAGATACTGAATCGGGAAGAAACACTCAGACAGAAATACCAAGCAGAAGTAAAATCACAACTGGAACAGAATAAGATACAAGGGGAAACAGGAGTAGACGAATGCTGGAGCAAGATTAAGACATCGATAGAGAATGCAGCGAAGAGAACTTTAGACAAAAATAAAACCATAAAAAGAAAACAGTGGTATGACGAGGAATGTCAACTAGCACAAGACAATAAAAACAAAGCTAGATTAAAAATGCTGCAGTGCCCAAATGACGATAACATCCAGCGATTTAACACACTGCGAGCGGACACAAGAAAACTTATAAGAAGGAAGAAGAGAGAAGCCTATAATAGAATCATAACAAATGTAGAAAAGGAATCAAATACAAAGAGCAGCCGGAAATTCTACAGGGAGATCAAGAACATAAAGAAAGGGTATATGCCACGGACCAGCATATTAAAGAAAGAAAATAAAGATCTCATAACAGATATAACTGAAATCCTACAAACCTGGCACGAATATTTTGACAACTTACTAAATATAAAAGGCACAGCTCTCATCACAAATACAATATACCAGGGAGCAGAGGAACAGGTAGAAATTCCATCACTGACAGAGATCAAAAAAGCAATTAGCCAACTGAAGAACAATAAAGCACCCGGGAGCGACAACATAACCGCGGAGCTTATAAAATATGGCGGAGATCAGCTACAGGAAGCAATACAAACCCTTGTGGAGAAGATATGGGAATCTGAAGAACTTCCAAAAGAATGGAACGAAGGGATAATTATCCCAATACATAAAAAAGGAGACCGATCAGTATGTAAAAATTACAGGGGAATTATGTTACTAAACGTTGCCTACAAGGTGCTATCCAACATACTAAGAACCAGAATATCCCCTTACGCAGAAAAAAACCTCGGGGACTACCAATGTGGCTTCCGACCAAGAAGATCAACTGTTGACCAAATATTTACTATTAGGCAGCTTCTGGAAAAGAGTTGGGAATTTAACAAAGATGTACACCAGCTGTTCGTTGATTTCCGCCAAGCATATGATAGCATTGTAAGAGATAGTGTATGGATCGCCATGGAAAAGGTAGGCGTGCCAAAGAAGATTATTAATCTGACTAAAATATGTATAGAGAATGCAAGGGCGACAGTCAGAATCGGTAAGCACACTACGGACATATTCTCTATTGCCAGTGGTTTAAAACAAGGCGATGGCTTATCGCCACTACTCTTCAACATAGTGTTAGATATGGCCATCAAAGAGGCTAACATAAAACTGGAAGTATTCTCAAACCAGGGCCCCGGAATGATCCTAGCATATGCAGACGACATCGATACCGTAGGAAATAGCACAACTAAAACAAAGGAAATGTTTATCAGAATGGAAAGGGAAACAAAAAAAGTAGGACTCAACATCAACGAAGAGAAGACCAAATACATGCACCTAAACCGAAGAGCAGGTAGGGATAGAATAGGACAGAATATAACTATGGACACATACAATTTTGAATGTGTGAAAGAATTCCAATATCTAGGGGCCAATATAACACACGACAATGATGTGAGCAGTGAAATACGCACACGAATACAAAAAGGTTTTAAGTGCTTTTATGCATTGCAGGATATACTAAAATCAAAGCTGCTGTCCAGATCAGCCAAAATCCGTATATATAGAACAGTTATTAGACCGGTAATAACATATGGCTCAGAAACCTGGACCATCACAAAACAGAACGAATTGTTATTAAGACGTTTCGAACGCAAGATATTAAGAAAAATATATGGGCCTAGAGTAGATGAAACAACGGGACAATACCGCATCCGAACAAATGAAGAATTAAAGAGCTTGTATGATCAGCCAGGCATCATTAACGAAATAAAAGCCCAAAGACTTAGGTGGGCAGGACATGTTCATAGGGCCCATGACGAACGTCTCATCAAACGAATATGGGAAGAGAACCCGACCGGAAAGAGACCCTTGGGTAGGCCCAAACTAAGATGGAGGGATAACATCACAAAATATTTAAATGTACTGGGAGTACGAGATTGGAGTAACGACATGATGGACCGAAGCAAATGGAGGCAGGTCGTGGATGCAGCGAGGACCCACGAAGGGTTGTAAAGCTACAGAGAGAGAGAACTAGGGATCTACGCACAGACCATACTTTTTTATTATAGTGATTCGGTTTGTCCCTACTATCCCATTCGCATAAAAAGCAACAGAATTTAGTATAACCCAACTGCAGTCCCAGTAGTAGAATATATATTATCCTGGATTTTTTCAAGTAATAGTTTCATATTCTTATAAGTTTCTTTTATATTAGAAGCATGAGGAACAGACGGAAGTACATTACCGTTATGGAGTAGAACTTCTTTTGAACTCATTTTGGATAAGTCGATAAAGGCCACTAAGAGGGATCAAATTTTATTTTCGAATGTGTCCATAAGTGAATTTGCATCATTACAATACACCAAGTCCCCATCATAAGAAAAAAACTATTAAAATGTTCAAGATTTCGGTGACATATTTTAGTTTCATAATGTAGCAAATCCTTTCAAACAAGATCCTAACAGTTGTGCCTGCTTTTTCGACAAATTGAGATCGCAAACCAGGTCATTTAGGTCTCCTTGAGTTATCAGATGTAGCTTAACTTGAATTTCTTCAAGCTCAGAATCAGAATCATTATTGCCATTAATACTATATTGGCTTGAAGTGGAAGGTTGTGAATCGTCAATCTGAAACGACGTAGATCGAACTGTTATAAGTAAATTGTCAATGTGAGGGCCTGGTCGTATTTGTGGAGATATATTAGGGTTTTAACTGCGTGTTTCATCTTTGAATTTATGCCTTTTATTAGAGTCAGTCAAAAATAGCAGTCCGAAACATAATCTCGAGGCTCATATCATGGGAATAACAAACGGTATACGATTTGATTTTTCCTTCCAAACGATTAAATTTTTTACACATGTTGAGCAACAAATATGTGGGACTCAAGCTTTGTCTTGACAGGCCACCAATAGGCTTTAATCTTCGCGGTAACACTTCAAAATGAGATCTGTAAAATTTCGCCATTGTTTTTGGAAAGTAAGTTCACCACAAATATCACAAAAAGAGTTAGAATTCCTTAATACACCTTCTCAACATATTCGCATAAGCACAATGGTTGATTAAAACCAACACAACTTGAACAAAAATTCAAACAAAATAAATAAATACTATTTTTTGCACCGTTCACACAGGGACGGATCCAGCCCCTCTCTTTGGGGGGGGGGGGGTGATATCACAAACGTATAGTATGGCAAGCGAAAGCAAATTTTTGACGGGGGGGGGGGGGGATCGATTCTATTTTCCTGAACTCAAAGCTCTTGAGAAGGGGAGGGGCGATCGCAATCATATACATTCCTATACACTATTCAAGAACTAGAGAGAGTAATAAAACTGTTACCGAAACCTCCTAAAATCGTTAAACCAGGGCATTTCTTCCTCAACGAAAAACTTATTACTATGAATGTTTATGATGCCTTAAAATATAAATAGATGTGTTCCAACATGACAGAAGTTGGAAAATCTACTATGTATCGAATACTGAAGGAGAAGAAAACGACTGGAATTGTTTGTACTCCCAAGTCACATTCGATCAGAGGCAGACGAAAAACCTCGTTGGAAGAAGAGATGTAAACTGCAATAAAAGGAGTTGTACATACATCTTATTATGAGAAGCAGATTCCAACCGTGGCCAAAATTCTAACTAAAATCACTGAAGATCGAGATTTACCTGAAATCAAAAGAACTGAGCTCTGGAAATTTCTCAGAGAACTTAATTTTTGCTGGGAAAAACCACATAGGAAATCTGTTCTTATAGATCGTCCGGAAAATGTCCCTTGACGAAGGAAATATCAAGTAAAAGGTAGAGTTGTTAGAAATAACACACCTTACAAAATTAGTAATTTATCAGAACTTTTGAAAGATTTTTTGGATTAAAGTTACTGCAGAAAATTTGGAAAAATCCATATAATAAAAGAGTAAAGAAAATGTGGAAACTCGATCTAATGATTCGTGAAATAGAAAAACCAATTATAATTAATTTGGATTACGAATTAGATACGTAATTTTTACCAGCGTAAACACAATTTATTATTTAAATATTTTTAACATATAAAAATTAATTACATTTGAATCCCTTTTTAATGTTTAATTGTAATTCTGCAGATGGTTTAAGAAATAAATAAACTGAAACGTCAAATGTCCTAAAAATGTTTTTAATTAATAATAAAATGACCGATAGCCCAAAAAAATTTTCACATTATATGAACGAATTTATTTTTTTATATATGTTTATTAACTTCTTGTATTTTTGACAATTGGTGTTTTGTAAGTATTTAAATTATAACTTTTTTGAGAAAAAAAAGTTACGTTTTATTCTGAATGTGCCTAAAACGGTTTCTATGCCAAAATTAAAAATAATAAAAATACAGTTGTGATTTGTGTTACATATGTCAAAATTATCTATATTTTCTAATGAATGTAGGGCGCTCGCCCCCCCCCCCTTGGATCCGCGCCTGCGTTCACATATGTTTATCGCTATAATATCAAAAATAAACTTGACCTTATCACAAGAAAACTGAAGGTGACTGAAACATAGAAAAAAGTGCACTTTGGTAACCAGGGTAGGTAGTCAAAATACGATTACTTACCAGAGTTCGTATGGTATAACCACTATTGGTCAGCTTAGTAAGTAAGGAAAAACGTTAGTATTTGTACATTATTTTGCATTATTTTTACTTTCGTTATCTGTCCCGGACGGTTTTTGAGGATTTTTAAAAAATATCTTCGATAATACCGTAGAGTGATTAGTAATAAATATTATGTCTACTGATTCAGGGACCACAATATCCGTCATTAGTCAAATCCGTCTTAGAAATAAATAAATATATGAGCAAATTACCAATAATTGTTCCTAAAAATATTAAGACTTACACTAAAAATACTCTTCCTGGAAGTATTGTTTAAAGATGACCAAACTTTCTTGAAACCGGTAATTTATATTAATAAATTTTTATTTTATGCATTTTTGACCCAATAAAAATGATTTCATAAAAACGTGACTAATATTTAACGTTATATATAAATTATATTCACCAAAATTTACATCGACTTCAAAGAAATTGAAATTCTCTAAAAATAAAAATTAAATTATCAAATGGTTTATATTGCAAATAATTTAATTATTTTGAACCTGCTTATTTATTTACCATTTTTTTAGGTCGGCGCCGCAGTAATCATTTTAACTTGATTGACATTTTTTACCAATCAGTGTTTTATTGTGTACATTGCTTGTGATTATTTGTTTGCTTTTCTTGGGTTTATGGTCCATTAGAAAATTAAATCAAAACGTAATAGTTTTGGTGTACTTTCTATGTTTTACATTTCTCAGTATTTAACGCTTACCACCCTAAACTACAGTTCACAATAGAAAAAGATAAAGAAAATAAAATCAGTTTTCTTGATCTAACCTTACACCACATTAACAACGCCTTAAAAACAGAATGGTATACTAAAAAAAACATAGTCCACTACATATTTACATTTTAAGTCCTAACACCCTCTATCTCATAAAAAAAACGTTGTTATTGGCCCCACAAATCGCAGCATTAAACCTGATCCTGAATACCAAACCTAAGCCATTCAAAAAGCAAAAGAATCTTTAAAAATGAACAGCTATCCCGAAAATCTAATAAATAATATTAAAAAAAAAGAATTTTATAACGAACACCCACTATATGCTAATACAAGACAGAAAAACGAATAATACATATCGTTTCCATATATCCCGACACTCATCAAAAAACTCCAAAATATTTCTAAAAAACTTAACGTAACTATCAGTCATAAGGGTCACAACCTCCTAAAAAATGCTATAGCAAACTAAAATTTAAAATACCAAAAGATAAAAACACATGTCGTTTACAGTATTCCATGCGAAGATTGCAATGGTGAATACATAGGACAAACAAGCGAACACTTAAAAAACAAAATAAACGGACATAAAGCTGAAAACCTTACAAAAAAAATAGACTAGAAATGATATTGCACCTGAAAAAATCGAGAAAAACAGGACAACTCACTCAGTGTAACAAGCCTATCATGATGTTGGTGAAAATTCATGAATTGAAGTTTGATGTTGTTTCCATGATCAATTACCTGAAACCTTAATATCTCAGGATATGTTCAATTATCTTTTCTCCTCTAGTTTTTTGAGCTTATTAACTAAGGCCTTTTTATCTTTGACTCGATTCGGTACTTATTCATTTGAAATTCTGTCTACCCAACAAATTGTCAACATGTTTCTATAATTCCACAAAAAATGGAGAAAAAGTGTACTGAAGAAGAAAATTCTTTTTCATCAGGATAACACTCTTGGCCACAAGCCCGTCATAATGTTGCCCAAAATTCATGAATTGGAGTTCAAATTTATTCCGCATGTTCCGTATAAACCCGACTTGGTTTTATCGGACTTGTAAAAGGAGTGAGTCTGATTCTGAAACCATCACAGAGACGAACGTCTATTTATAAACTTGAAGGAAACACTTCCAAATATGGGGTTCGGACTCAGGACCACTTTCTTTAAAAGGGGATTAGAAAAATAAAGTAAATGTATGTCATATTTTTTTCATTTTTCCTTTTAAGGTCAGAATCTTTTCATTCCATCCTCGTATTTGCGTTAATATTTCCACTATCGTAAAATCAAAATGCATAAAAGCAAATAACAATTTGAAAACATGCGACGTTGTAAAGTTCGAGTTGACAAGAAGTCATGGCTGTTTTTGTAAAAGAATAAAAGGATCACGTTCCTACAAAAACGCCGTCACGGTCCACAAAAGGAGAGCTCGATGCAAATGCGATTCAACCAAATATGGCGGTTACCGATCCGATTGTCGACAATATCCGAAATTTTTATGAGGCAACTTTTTTTACTTTTACAGTGTAATCCTGCAAATTTGTAAACTAAATATTACTTATTTTCAATATTTAGGAAAAGTAGAAATTACTCAAATTTATTATGTTTTACCATATTATTTTATTGTCTATTTGATTTATTATTTTAAAAGGAACAATGGGGATTTTTTCGAATGATCAATTTAAAAAGGAAAATAATTCATGATAGAAGCTGAGATATTACTAATGTTGATTGCTATAACTTTTTTTTGAGTGAACATTTTGACCACAAAGCTTCAATGTCTTCGTGAAGGCCTAAACTTTCATATCTTATTGAGATGAAATGGAAAAATTAATTTTCAATCCCTTAAATATCGCTCTGAAAGGGGTGTTTTTTTTTTATAAAGAAATAGCAAATTTTTACTAACACGAGATAATACAAGCTACGGTAAGAAAGCAGTTACAAATAAAGCATTTTTTAATCTGATTATGTAAATCATATTTTGTCAGGTATTAATCTGGCTCCGACTTTAAAAATTTCAATCTGATATAAAAATTTATATTGTTATTTTTCGCTTTTTTAGAAGTCAGTGCAATTTCATTGTTTTTTGTACCCGAAATATAAACTGCTACCCCAGGAGGAATTATTAAAATAAATTAGTGTAAAATTTTAAAATTTAAAAAAAAAATTGGTACTATCTAAATTAAATATCCAGACTGAACCCTGTTACTAATCTGACAATAGCCAATACGATGATATAGATCCGTGTTGACTACTTCTACCTACCTATTATTTTGCTATGATAAACATATTTACGAAATAATTTTGACGACAGCTGTTACTATTGTAAAACAATTAATAAAACTGTACCAGTACATTGATAGATACACATCTTAACCAAAGAAATTATCCTCATTAATTTTGGATTGGAAATGCTCGAACCAATTAAAACATCTTTTAATCACATCGAAACATTTTAAAAGAAAATTTTATATTACTCTCACGAAACATTTGTAAATTTGCACTTCCATTTTTTACAGAAAACAAATTATCTTTCTTTTTTAATCTCCTACTTAAAAGCAAAATCACAGCCCTATAGATTTACTTAATCTATGTTTTAACATAGATAAATTGAATTGAAATAAAATTTTATAAGCTACAGAAAATAACATTATAAAATATATATATATATATATATATATATATATATATATATATATATATATATATATATTTGAATAAAGAATAGTCCAAGTGGGAGTGATTATTTCATACGTAGAATTTAATATGACTTAATTTAATATACTATATATACATATTCTCTACTATTTTTTAGAAAAAAGATTTAGGAAATTTATTACTTGTTTATTTAATAACAAATATTAATGACAGTTTCCGTTTTAGTCATTCAAATATTGAATCACCTTCGTTTCTGTACACCTACGAATTTTAGGATTGGCAATACTCCAATAAAATGTTTTTAAAATTTAGGTCGATCTTTATAAGTATAATATGTATTTTATACTGTACGTATATATTATGATTGATAAAATGTTTATCTAAATTCAAAAATTATACCTCCTCATGACCGTAGAATTTGATCATTTCTTTTCTCGTGTTCTCACTAATCCTTGTTACTTTTTCTTTTATTAACTCATTTTTTTTATATAGGGTTTTAGTTGGTGCTCCAGAAGCCCAATCACAATACCAAGGTGATCAAGTTAGGCTTGGTGGAGTAGTTTATAAATGTAGGCCCGAGGGAGATGACTCGTGTCAAGAAATACCTTTTGATAGGGAGGGTAAGTCAAATTTTGATGATTAACTTGCTTTTTAATAAATAAATACCTTTTGTATGATGATGAACTACGGTTTATTTTACTTTATTGTTTCTTTTTAGAATTATATATTCTTGATAGATGTCTGCACCAGCGCGGCATTTTTTGCTCTTTACTGCAGAAATAATAAAACAAGGTCACCTTAATCTAAAAAAATCGTCCAATGCGATACAAACTATCGGCTGCAGGATGAGTTTTATGAAAAACAAATCTTCCATGGATTTTGATAAAATTACTCCAGAATATTCGAATTTTCACTTATTGCCGTGGTTATATTTATGGGTAACCTAACCTCGAAATCCTGAGTAATTCTTGGCTTTATGTAATTATTTCATTGTCAATCCAATTAATTCGCCACGAATTTTCATGAAATTCTTTTTAAAATACTTGTGAACATTGTTTCCATTTTTAGAGCTCGTTGAGATGACAATCGTATATAGGTGAAGCTAACCTAAAAAAAATTTCTTAGGTGTAAAAGTATTACAATGCAAGATCGATTTCTTTCAAAAACTTTATTGCTGTTTTGATATAACCTTTCAAAGTACTCGTATACATTCCTGCTTTTACTTATTACTATGAACATATCCTTAGTGAAGAAGGAAAAAATGTATTTAATTTAGAATCAAATTTTATGAAATTCTACAAAATATCATTCGCTAATAAACAATATTTACCTATTTTGAAGACTTTTAAATTGAAAACAAGACTATCCTTCTGGTAAGATGTCTGATGTATTTGCTTCTTCCTTAATTTTAAAGGAAATAACTGGAGTCTGACGAAGGAGGTCCTACATATTGTCTATATTTGTCATAGACTTAAAAAATACTGGATTGTGCGTCTGCAATGCCGGCCGTTACCAAAGTGCGAGGGAGAAAGAAACGAGAAATCCGTATTCTTTCTTTCTAACAGTCGGAGAATAGAACCACGTTACCCCCAAATGAATATAATTGCACAGGCCCCTTCCCTAGTGCAAATTTATATAGCAGAAATATACTGTTGAATGATATCGCAGACTGGCTCGAGAACAGCGAACAGGCGAATGTCCCAGGTTCGATTCTTTACGGTTACAGTTCTTTTTTTATTATTTTTTTTAATATTAATTGATACACATTTTCTTTTATGGTTTATATGTGTTTAGAGATACGTATTTATAATAATTAATAGCTAGGCAATATATTATTCCTCTAAAATAAATTTCAAATTAATTCGGTATGTAATAATATGTAATGTAATTTATGAAAAGTAAATTTAAATAAAAATTACTTTAATAACTATGCTAAAGGTCACTACAAAAAAATTAAATATATGTACTATGGACATACTTCTTTACAGATGTAAATGTGTATCATTAAAAGCTAAGCAAGAAAAATCAATAAAAAAATCGAACCTGTGCCGTTCGCGCACAAACCAAAAGCCCTCTCACCGAGCCCCACCACAATGTCAAATATATATATATATATATATATATATATATATATATATATATATATATATATATATATATATATATATATATATATATATATATATATATATATATCTTGTACATAGTCTGCCCCAAGAAGGCGGTTTGTGTAGTTATATTTGCTAGGGATCACTTGATTCTAGGCTCCGCCTATTAGAAAGAAAAGGGAATACACATTTCGCTTTTCTTTCTTTATGTCGGGTTCTATGATCAGCTCGTTAAAAAGAGACGAGAATACGGCTTTCCTTCTTTTCGAGCTTTCTTCAAATTTTTATCATTTGCTTCCTGCAATTCTTCTGATGAATAGGTTTTTTGATGTTTTAATGTCACTTAAGTGAATCAAAATCTTGTGTGCATCTTGTACCCATAGACATAGATTGCAGGTCCTAACGAAATGGTGTTGGCTCTCACTTATAAAGAAACAAAGCGAAATAGGACAGTAGTACCTCTCTATCTATGGGAGGAGTTAAGCACGATACCTCAAACATCATTTGATACCCCTCTCACCTGTCCGCTATTAGAAAGAGAGGGACTACGGTCCAATTTCGCTCTGTCTCTTTCTAAGCGAGCTATACTTTTTTATACATGCTTGTACCAGCCGTTTTTAGGTTAAGGTACTGTTACAAATCCAAGAATAGTAGTATTTTGGGACTTGCGAAACTAATGAAAAAAAAAGTTTTTTTATAAAACATCACTCCACGAAATAATTTGTCTCGCATCGAACCGCTTTTTTTTTGGTTAAGTTGGCCTCGTATAAGTATTGTCGCAATCAGCAATGCCCCTGGTGGTAAGAACATGTAGCTAGCGATCTATTTTCGACCACCGTAGTAAATGTATGGATGTTTCGTCCCGATACCGATGGTGGACTCATCAGTGGGATCCACCGGTATCTTTCCCAGACATCCGTGTACTTTCCACAAACTTGAACCTCTATTTAAGTCCAGCTTTGCCGGAAAGCGGTGGTGACATGTTAAGTTCCACAACAGTATCTACACGAGTATTTAAAACGAGATTTCTTAAAATTCGTGAAGAATTGAATTTTCGGCAAGATCTTGTCTAATAAAAGTTCTAGAAATCTCACTTTCCTCCCGCTTAAATCTTTTAAATGAATTAGTTTTAATGGAGGATTATTACAATTTGAAAAATGAATATAAGCACACGGAATTTTTTTATAGAGAGCATTTTTCCTGAGGCGCTTTTTTTAAACAACCCAAATGAAAAAAAAAAGTTCTTCGACCAATAAAAGCCTAGATACAGCAAATTTTTTCCCACATCGCGGTTATGGAATATAATTTTGTTAAGCACGAGCTGCAGCTTTCCCAGTCCAACGCCCTGTAAATAGGCTGACGAGTACTATCACCATAACCGGAATTATTTAAATTTTACATTTATTACAAAAAAAATTGTATTTTGTAATTTAAAGTTAGACAAAGATACATCTCTGCTTTTATTGGTTGTAGAAAGCTATATTTTTTTAAATGTGCATTTTTCCCTAGCTTTCGAAATAACCTCATTATTTGGTTCGGTGGAAAAGAGGTACCTTTTTGTCGTACTTTTTGCAGATTCTTTTTTTACGGACTGTAAGGGCGTATTTACAGAATGATCCCTTGTGATCTAGGTCACCTTTTCAAAACAATCGAATTGGAAAATTCAGTTACTTTGTACTAGTTGTTCTTTTGTTTTGTCTTAAATTTTACAAAATTAACTGACGATTTACGGAATTACACACATTTCAAACACTCCGGTAACTTTAAGTTGTTCTTTATTGTTTCTTTTGACTGTACACGTCGCATTTCATTTGCATTCAGCGGTACCTGTATATAATGAACTGCTATTTTTTCTCACGACTACAAATTTAATCCTCGGTCATACAGTATTCTTCTCTATATATAGAGTAAGCGTGCTGTGCATATCTGCATACAATAAGACTCTAAATGTTACTTTCAGACCTTATAATATTTTGCAAATGTCAAGGCACTTATGTTAAGAGCTCTTATAAAACCAAAAGCTTTAAATTTATATACGGACAAATCCGATAACGCTCATGGAATTACTCATTTAAGAACCACACCTCTATTTCTTCTCTCGAAAAAAATGGAAAAAATCTAGCGCCATTAAATTTAAGGTCTGTCGACAATGGTGGTAGAGATAAGTGGGCCTTTGGGATTGGGCTATTTGAGAGTATCTGTTCGATAATACATACAGTTTTTACAAGTGAAAATGTGTTAAATAGCAACTGGTAAAAATTTGTTTAACATGTTTTTTACCGGTTGACATTTCTGATAAAGCATAGAGAATGTCGAATTTAAGAGAACAAATTAAATGCAAATGGAATTTTCTTTTTATAAGATTATTCTTCCAGGGGATATAAAACAAGTTTCATATTTAGCTTATCGAATTCTGTTTGGGAAGTATGTTTTTATCATAATTAAGAGCGAAAAATGGATTTTCTTCATTTAACTTGAAAACTATCATTTTTACTCAAAAAGTATCACAAAATTGTAGGCATAAAAAACCTTTGAAAGACTTTTTTTACGTTTTTTTTTGTTAATAATGTTAGTAACTGTAAATAATCGTTGAAATTGTTAACGAACGTATAAATAATAAGTAATTAGTTTCTTTGTGAGATGATTTTTATTGCACTTGGAAGGTTATTGTAAAGGGTAATGCCAGAGTTTAAAAGAGACTTTTCAAATAATTTCCTATAATTAACAATTTTCAATATAAATATATATATATATATATATATATATATATATATATATATATATATATATGTGTGTGTTTGTATGTATATATAGATGGGACGTTTCATGTTAACCGGATCAACCTGCTTATCTAAAATTTGGATTGATAGATTTTTATTTTCAAGGTATCAAAATGTTTGCCTGAACAAGAGCTTTCAAAAAAATGGTAGTGTTTTGAAAAATTTAATATGGCGGATAAAATATGGCGACTAATAGCCGTCCTCCCACCTTAAATATTTTTAATGAATTTGCTGAAATCCTTAAAATATACCTTCTAATTACATTTAAAATAAGTGGGGGAATCACTGATGCTACACCGACATTAGACATAACCAAGAAAAAATGGCGGGTCCAATATGACGGATACAATACCCCATTACGGCTGAATTATGAACGGATTTTTGGGGTTTTTCGTGAAATGCTTGGTATGGTTTCTGATTTAAAATATATTATTTAAATGCCTAAATTCAAAATGGCGGATCTGAGATGGCAGATGAAAAAATTAAAATTACATGAATCTGAGCAAAAATTTGTACCAAAGGGTTTTTGGGGTCGCTGATCTCAAATCGAATTTAAAAAATACAAAGTGGCCAATCTGAGATGGATTGTGAAAATTATGTAGTTACGAATTTTATTACAAATAGTATCCTTAGTACAAATTTTTGCTCAAATTCATATTATTTAAATTCTTTTATCAGCCATCTTGGATCTGCCATGTTGGAGTTTGGCATTTAAATAATATATTGTAAATCAGAAAATCTTTAAACCCCCGTACTGAACAGTTCATTAAAAACCCCAATCCTTTTCTCAAATTTAACGTGGGATGCCGGCTTGTAGCTGCCATATTTTATCGGCCATATTGAATTTTTCAAAAACACTACCATTTTTTTGAAAGCTCTTGACCAGACTAACATTTTGACACCTCGATCATAACAATCCGTCCAGAATCTTAATCTTTTGGGGCAGCGGTCTAGGACTGAATAAAATTCTTTTTCACGAACGCCGAGCTTTTGGAAAGTATATTTTTTCCTGTTTCAAGTGTGTAAACTGCATTTTTTCTTGACTACGTACTCTAGAATCTCTCTCAGTGAAAATCTTAAACGACAGAATACAATATGAAAATTGTTTAAATAAAGGCCGATCAAAGTGATGGTGGCGCTCATAGAGCACTGAACTGGAGAAAGCCGCAGCTCGCGCCCAACGAAATGATACTCCGTACTTCGAACTGGGATAGGCAGAAAAATTTTCAATTTTACACCTGTTACAAAAAACGTATTGTTTTCTGTAATTTAAGGTTTTCACTGAGAACAGACCAAATTACAGCTATTAATGTTAATTCTAAAAAATTCTATCTCGGCTTCTGTCTGTCGTAGAAAGCTACATATTTCTTTTTTAAAATATTTACCTAACAAAAAAGAAAAATTACAATTGCAAGTATTTATTTTTGCTAATTTACAATCTAATCTTCCCAGCCTAAACATCGTATTACGTATTTTACAAGGTTACGACAATGCAATATGCCTAGCTTGCAATCTTATTTTTATGGTGTTTTAAAAACGATGTTCAGTTGCAAGCGATCTGAAACATTTTAAGTTTTTTATCTAATAATGAAATTTTGCAATCGCTTGGCAATAAGTAAAAACTAACCCCGACGAGTAGCATTTTTTTACTCAAAAGGATACGCATTTTTTATTTATACAACTTTATTGGTGTCTGCAAATTAAAACTATTCCAAAAAAACTAATTATTAATTTTAATCTGATATCAACTGACCCTAAATCCTTAGCTACTAAAGTAAATTTATATATCTTCTTCTTCTTCTTTCTCAGCCCATTGGCATCCACTCCTGGACATAAGCCTCTCCGATGGTCCTCCAATGGGATCTGTCTCTCGCCTTCTGGAGCCAGTCTTTTCCAGCAAACTGTCTTATATCATCTACCCATCTGCGTTGTGGCCTGCCACGATTTCGATTTGTTTCTCACGGTCGCTATTGAAGTAATTTACTCGTCCACCTATCGAGCTGTTGTCTAGCTATGTGCCCCGCCCATTGCCACTTTAGTCGTGATATGCATTCAATGACGTCAACTACTTTGGTTCTTGATCTTATTACTTGATTTCGTATTTTATCCCGTAACGAGATTCCTAACATTTGTCTCTCCATAGAGCGTTGAGTAACTCGGAGCCTATTTGCGTTTTGTTTGGTTAGTGTTATCGTTTCCATGCTGTAAATAGCAACAGGTAAGACACACGTGTTATACACTTTCCGTTTAAGGTTGATTGGTGTGTTTCTATCTCTTAATATGTACTGCAACTTTCCAAAGGCAGCCCATGCCAGCCCTATTCTCCTTGTTATTAACACCGTTTGATTTTCTTTGCCCAGTTTCATGACGTGGCCTAAATAGATGTACTCTTGGACATTCTCTATGATTTCATTTTGAATCTCTATTTGTATATTTGCGTCAGGGCTCATTAACTTAGTTTTCCCCAAGTTCATCTTAAGTCCCACTTTTCTCGCCTCTTCATGGAAATCTTGAAGCATTTGTTTTAGCTCTTCTTGGTTGCTAGACATGACAACAACATCGTCGGCGAAACGAAGATGACTAAGATAAGAACTGTCGACTCTCAAACCTTTCTCATCACAATTTAGTTTTTTAAAGACATCCTCCAAAGCTAGCGTAGATAGTTTCGGAGAGATGACGTCTCCCTGACGCACACCTCTCATAACGTTTATTTTTTCGGTTTTTGTGTCTATTTTAACCTATATAGTTGCGTTTTTATATATGTTCTGTATGATAGTGGTATACTTGGAGTCAATTCTAGCCTTATTAAGGGATTTCAAGATCGCCCATGTTCCTATAGAGTCAAAGGCCTTGTTAAAATCTACAAATGCCAGGTGTATAGGAATGTTATATTCCTCGGTTTTTTCTAGGACTGTGCGTAGGGCTTGAATATGATCTATCGTACTAAATCTACGTCGAAAGCCGGCTTGCTTCACAGGCTGGTAATAGTCAAGCTTTTCAGTCAGGCGATTTTCCAATATGCGGGTGAATAGTTTATATAGGTGGTTCAATAAACTGATAGGACGGTAATTTTCTATATTTGTTGTTTATATATATCACAGAAATATCCCAAAATCTATGTGACTCATTATTAAAAAAATTTAACACCTACCACTCTAAATTACAGTTCACAATAGAAAAAAATAAAGAAAATAAAATCAGTTTCCTTGATCTAACCTTACATCACATTAACACTCCTTAAAAACACAATGGTATACTAAAAAAACATGGTCCTTCAGATATTTACATTTTAAATCCCAACTCCCTATCTCACAAAAAAAAAAACAGGCCATTCAAAAAACAAAAGAAGCTTTAAAAATGAACAGCTATCCCAAAAGTTTGATAAACAATATTTAGAAAAAAAGAATTTATAAATTTAATAATGAAAACTCACCACATACTAATACAAAACAGAAAAACCAAAAATACATATCACAACTCTCTCCGAAAAACTCCAAAATGCTTTTAAGAAACATAAGCTAACTGTCTGCCATAAGGGCCACAAAACCTCCTCTGTGAAATATTAAAAAATAAAAAACACATGTCGTTTACGGTATTCAATGCGAATATTGTAATGGTGAATACATAGGACAAACAAGCCAATACTTAAAAAACAAAATAGACAGACATAAATACAACAAAAAAAAAATAACCAACACATAGCATGGAAAACCATCATTCTCTTGATTAAAAACTACACAAAAAAAGAGAAATTGTGGAAATAATAGCCATACAAAAAAGACCCCTTAAACTCTCAATAGCTAAAACAATTTTTATTACCTCCCATCTGGTTCGTACTGCTCTAACTTATAGATGATACACGTGGTCATCTTTATACTGTTATTTTATGAAAACTAATTTCTTATTATAACATAATATTAAATTTAACTAATATGTATACGGTGTGCAGTATTGTTCGTGAATTTTTGTTTAAAGTAAATATACAATATGTCCTAAATAATTTAAATTATATCAAAAAAATGCTCTATATTTTTAGCACTAAATTCTGAAGAAGGTAAAATAAATTACCGAAACGTCAATCATACAAAAAATGTAAAATATATTTCTTGGTTAGTTCGGTGTCCTGTGAACAGTGTTAAACGTATTACCAAAATCTCTTTTATCATTTTCCATGCTTAATGTTGAGCATATAAACGTATTTTATGCAAAGATGTAGCGCATATCTCGTGGTTGAAGTTGACGTTAGCTCTGATGACTTGGTTTGACCCACTGATTGTGTTGGAACCAGGCGTCGTGTCTGCACAATGGTCCTTTTTAAGAAAAGTTTTCCAGATCTCTCATTTAAAGTGCCTTTCTTTTCGATTTCGATCTTAGTGATCACTGGCAGTTGTTAAAATTAATTTTGTATCCGGTCTAGAGCTGATGTTGGAAAAGAGCCGCAGCTGCCGCATACCATTTTGTAAACTCAATTGTCTAGATTTTGTTCTTAAGGTTACTTCGAGATAAACCTACCATTTTATATGGTTTCCGGAGTCTTCTACTGATTCTCTCTATTGATGTCTGGAGCATGGTCTATTGTCTATAATTACGTAATATTATTTAATGTAAGATCTATATACTTACAGACCCAATAAAAAGTATGTTATTTATAGACTTGAGTATATTATTAATTTCACCAACGATACCTGACTGTATTTTATACAGATTATTGTTTAATCGGATAATCATTTTCTTTACACCCCGTATACAAAGAAGTAATCGAGAAACAAACATTATTTGCATGATAATGGCAGTCAATCTTCTGGCGAAGATCAACCCACAAGAATATCATTATTATCTGGTATGAAAACAATATGATCGAAAAGTAATTCCGGTAATGAGCCTGTTCTGTTAAAGAGGATGTTTACATTGCCAATGTATGATAAAAGGGAGTTTTTCCATTTACGTTTTTCATGTTAAAAATACGAATACTAAAGTATACTAATTAAAAAAAGATTTAGTGAAAATCTGAGTATAGTACAATAAGTAGATAGATATTATCATTAATTCATTTTAATTCATGAAGCGAGTAGTATTGCAAAAGTAGATGTACAGGTCATGAAACGACTTGAAGTAAGCTGAATATAAGGCTACGTACATCAAACCAACGAACTTTGTTTGATTAGCGTATACAATTTACCGAATTACAAAGGATGTTCGTTGGCTTTCGTCCATAAACCACAAAGCAAAGAAAGAAATAGAACATTTGAGTAAATGCAGTATGGACAGGTTTAAAACGGTAAATAAATGGTTTGTAATGGGATAATTACTTTAATAACAGTTTAGTTTCGTGGGCACTTCCAAAATGCACAGAATATTAAAATACTCTGTATATCACAAACGAATTGATATAGCCTTGATTTATTTCCATTTTTCGAATTGTTTTAAAAATCCTTCTCGGAAATGCGGAGTCAGCTTTTTTTTTAAACACATTTGGTTTTCCCTATACCTCGCAAATGCATCGACAATAGAATATCCTATATATTGTTCCAGACCTTCTTTCATAGACGTCTCGTGAGGAAATTAACAAAGATAAAATTAATTAACGCATCTCCAGAAAGGTAACAATATATTCATAATCTTTTGTTTTCCTTCGGGAATGTTACGTAGAACCTCCATAGCTTCACCTCGTAGTGCTAGAACAAGAGCACGTGCCTTTTCCGGGGAACTCCAGTTATTGCCGGTGGCGGCGGCTTCGAATTGATGGACATAGGTAAACCAAGGTACTTTGCCGTCGAAGGTAGGTGGCTTCATCACACTAGTTACAGGAACACCATCTATCTTTATTATACCTGTACTGGCTACCTTCTCCATTTGCAAATGTAACCGTTGCATCTGTTTGTGGATTCCCGTTATCTCATGTTGTATTTCGCCATGTACGTCTTCACTAATTTTACTGATCTTCTGTTGCATTTCTTGTTCTATGAGCTTTATATATTCTTGATTTTTTTAATGTCTTCTTTCAGTTCTTGTTTCATATCTTCTTGACTTGTCTTAAGTTCCTGTCTCATGTTCTCTAGGCTTATTTTTAGTTCTTGATTTTTCGTCATATCTTTTTTCAATTCTTGTTTCATATCTTCTTGGCTTGTTTTCAGTATCATCAATTATTGTTTCATATCATCTTGATTTTTCATCATATCTTCTTTCAATTATTTCTTCATATCTTCTTGGCTCGTTTTCAGCGTCATCAATTCTTGTTTCATATCATCTTGATTTTTCGTCATATCTTCTTTCAATTCTTGTTTCGTCTCTTTTTGGCTTTTCTTCATATCCTCTTGACTTTTTTTCATGTCTTGTTTCATCATCAGTATCTGATTTAAACTAATTTGAAGTTGTTCTTCCATTTTTGCTTCCTGCTTTCTAGTTTCCACTGTCCTGCAATTTCAATTCACGTTTTTCTTTTTTTTTCTAATTTTCTAACCTGAACTAACCTCTTCTGAATTTGATCGAACCTCTGACATCAATTCAGACATTTATCAACTAATTCAAGTTACTTCAACGGTTTCTCAAAATAAACTGTCCATAAATGTCCGATCTGAACCCTTTATATACCCTTTTTCCGAATACCAGAAGATTACGGAGCTTTCTAGAGGGGCGTAATAAAAATAAGAAAAAGGAGTAGTCTGGCGATTTCTAGATCTTCTATCATAGGCGTTCTATGTTAAAAATAAGGAAAGAGAATTTTCTAAAAAGTTCCAGACCTTTCATAGACGTCTCCTGAGGAAATTAACAAAGGTAAAATTAATTAAATAAATATGAAATTTTAGAAAATAAACCTAAAACCCTACAAACTATAACGCTATAAAGTTTGCTACAATATAAATAAACACAAAGAAGGCCATGATTACGTAGAGTGCAGCCTAGCAAGAAACCTTATATATTTTCATCCTCAGCTAAAAAATCTCGATTTGTGACTTACTACCTGTTAAAAAATTTCAACTTTCTAGTAAACCAGAAATTAAGTAGTGTTTTTTGGCACATTTCTAGTATATTAAATCCAGGGTGAGTGCAGTGCAGTGCAGTGAAAGCGATTATTAACCGGGAGGAATACCAGCCACTTTTACTTTCCTGGCTGGGGGGGGGGGGATTATCGCACAGTATAGCAAGCGAAAACGAGCTGGCGAGGAGGGGGAGGTGCGTCTATTTTTCTGAATTTGAAGCTCTTGGGCGAGGGCGATCATCCACCTTCTAGATCCGCGCTTGTATTAAGGGGTATGACCACAGTGGCGGACATAAAATTATGTGCATATGTTACAATTTTTTTTGCATAAAAAAGAAATTATTTATAAAATTAATTACAGATATATTAAATGCAAATATCAAGGTAATAAAAAAAAACGTTTTTTTATTTTCTCTTATACAAAATGGTCAACTACTGCTATTTAATTTTTATATCTTTGTTAGACGCTCCGCGATGTGACATTTGGCATCCACAAATTTTAACGTAGAATAAAACAAAAAAATTTCCACTAATTTACATAGGAATATCTACAGAAATACGTAGAAAATTTCAAAAATATTGATTTTCTTGAAAATGTTCGACATTTGAAGTTAATAGGTGAATTTTCAGTGAAAAATTTCATATAAAACTGCTCATAAAATGGAACGTTTTTAATAATTCAAAAATTCCGTACGTACTTTTTTGTGAAATGCATTTAGAAAGACCATTGTAAAATTTAAAGTCAATCAAATAAAAATTTTTATAGTTATTTGTCACGCCGCGGAGTGTCTAAAAAAATTAAATAGCAGTAGTCGGTCATTTTGTATAAAAAAAAATTATTATTTTGATATTTCAACTTAATATATCTTTAATTAATTTTATAAATAAATTACTTTTTTATGTAGAAAAACATTGTTAAATATGCACATGATTTTATGCCCGCTCTTGTGACCATAACCTTAAGTCCAAAAAATGGTGTATTATCTAATGATTGTTTAAATTATTTTGAACAACTGTGTTCCCTAAAAATAGTTATTCATATTCATATCAACAAAATCGTAATAGTGAAAACAGTTTAATGAACTTAACCAAAAGATGACTGTTATAAAAATTAGGGTCATCGCATATGTAAGTACACAAAAAGAAATACCTCCGGTGAATATTTATTTGCTTTAACGCTCAACACCATATGCTCTCTTCTTTCAAGTAATATGATTTATCTTGCTTTGTGCTGATATTTTAGCCAGCGCGATGAATCAACCATATCTGCTTTATATTTTCACTTAATCGGAAATACAAATTTATATTAAATTTGAAAATTTATTTTAGTTATATCTGTCTATTCATATATTTATGATGAGCTAATATTTCTACATAATTAGATATAAACAAAAATAACCGGTTATAGCGATTCGATTATATTTCTTTTTAATGTCGGATACGCAACACTAGGAAATTAGTAGAATTTTGCATGGTTAAGATTGTTTACAATAAATTTTAATACCAAATAGTACATAAATTTAATCTAGCAAAATCATAAATATGTAAAAGGAGAGGATTGTTAAAATGCCGATATATTTATAACAGAATATCAAGAAATGATGTTTGAATGACAAATTCTAAAATATGGTTCATAGTCCAAGCCACAGGTAAATATAGTGACGTAAATTCCGAGATGAATGAGACCTACACAGGGGTGTTGGGAGCAATGTAAGAACAAACCCTACATAAAATATAACAGCAAAAAATAGGTTGGGCCAAGAGGGGGAAGAATCTTTTTTGACAAGAGGGGGAGGGATCAAAGTTGACTAAAACAAGTTTTTTGAATCTTCAAGCCAAGGAACGCATTTTGAAAAAAAAAGTTTCAAATAAGAGTTGTAGAGATTTCAAAAACCTACAATCTGAGCTTTTGTGCGATCATTTTTGTTAATTTCTTATTGCAAAAAGGCCCAAAAACCCTCAAAATCGCCCTTATTTTTCGTATCAATTATTGATTTCTAAATTGACTTTTTTGCACTTTTTTGCTTTTAAAGGGAAATCGTCGTCTTTCTGAACAAAATGATATTTTATAATAATAAATGGGATAATTTGTTGCTGATATATTGCTAATTGTTTATCCCAAGACGAAAATGGTTGACTGCTATAACTTTTTTTTGAGTGAACATTTTAACCTCCACAAAGGTTCAATCTCTTCGTGAAGGCTTAAACTTTCATATCGTGTTAGGGACAAATGAAAAAACTAATTTTCAACCCCTTAAATACCATTTTAAAAAAGGGATGTTTTTTTTATAAAGAAAAATTCGCCGTATTTCAGAAGTTTTTTTTTATCTGTGTTAACTCGAAAAATTATGGTTTTTGGCACACTTCTTTTTTTACAGCAATATTTAAGGGGTTCAAAATAATTTTTTTCATTTACCCCTAATAAGATATGAAAATTTAGGCCTTCACAAAGAGATTGAGCCTTTATTGAGGTCAAAATGTTCATTCAAAAAAAATTATGGCAATCAACATTTTGCGTCTTGGGATAAACAAATAGCAATATCTCAGCAACAAATTATCCGATTTGCTATTATAAAGTATTATTTTGTTCAAAATGACTAAGGCTTCTCTTTAAAATCAAGATAGTACAAAAAAAGTTAATTGCAATAAATAAATTATATGCAAAATTGGCCGATTTTAAGCGTTTTTTTTTTAGCAATTTTGCAATCACAAATTGACAAAAATGATGACACAAGAGCTCAAATTGTAGGTTTTTAGGGTCTCTATAACTTTTATTTGAATCTTTTTTTTTCTAAAATGCGTTCCTTGGCTTGTATATTCGAAAATTATGTTTTAGTCAACTTTTAACCCCCCCCCCCCCTCCTTCTTGACCCCAATCTATTTTTTTCTGTTACATTTTATTTATATAGGGTTTGTTCTTACATTACCCCTAGGACATCTGGCTAGATCTCATCCATCTCGGAATTTACGGACTCTTAGGCAAGCGTGAAATTTTGTATAGGAGAAAATAATAATATAAATTCGTTTTAGATGTGGAGCCAAATGAAATCACTACAAGAAACAAAATGATGGCTTATTTTTATGAAACCGAATAAGCTCAATAACAGCACGATGTAAAATTTGTATTTCGAATACGGATAGTAATTTCTTATAGATTTTGGGTCGCTGAATTCGAATCGGGCCTCAGAATTACTTTACCACATCAGATTCTTTAAATATCCTAAGTTAAAAGTGCAAAAAATGCGATTTTGACCTATATTTGAGGTTATGTATAATCGCCACTTTTTTCTCAGAAAACTAAATATAGCATCTTAAAATATAAGTCTTACTCTTTCAAATGCCATCAAGTTTAGTCAAATATATTTCTTTTTCTTCGAGGTATTCAATTTTGAAAATTTAAAATAGCATAGATTTTTCAAGTTTTGAAAACCTTCACTTGTCGTGACCGATAAGCTTTTAAGCGATAAATCATCGATGTTTTAAGACTATCCCAGCATTGCTTAATCCAAATTTATTATTAGTTTTGTAAAATAAATTTGTTTAAACAATTTGTTTAATTTTGCAAAATTCATTATTTTTTATCCAAATGCTTCCATTGCATTTTACAAAAATAAATACGTTAATAGGAGTTGTTATCGTTATTACGATATATTTTGTTATAAATAAAGTATTAAATAACAAATTTTGCGCCTCGTATTTGTAATCAACAACCCCAAAAATCGTCTAAATACAGGTTATTATGAGCAATTATCGAAAAATAAGATAAATAATTCAATTTAGTCGTTGTTCGGAAAAATTACCGCAAATTTGTTTTGTAAAGTTACTCCACGTTTGATACGACTTATTTTTATCCTATTTACTTGAAAAAAATTCACATTTGCCTGAAAAAATACGATATATGACGCTATATGATAATCTTTGGTTCTACTAATAACTTTAATATAGGATTCCTCTTTTAGGATTTTACGAATTTATATATATATATATATATATATATATATATATATATATATATATATATATATATATATATATAAATGTTTATATATACAAAAACAAAAATCCCAAAAATCGAGTCTTACAAAAAAAAACGTAAAATCTACGAGGCCATCTCAATTAAAACAAAATAAACTATTTATAAATGACAAAAAATTACAATCTATTATATATTTTACTCTCAAAAATTAATTAAGACAAAAATATGAACCAAAATATAACCATGACATTAAGAAGGAAAAAATTCCCCACAGATGAAAAAAATCAAATACCAATCTTATCGCGCATGTAAGTTTTCTTTTAATAATTGTTTTAATTGTAAATTGTTTATTTTACTGACCAAGAATGTAACTGTGATATTTTTGCTCCACAGTATCCAATTTAGGCATCCTATCACTCTTTTATCTTGAATAATTCTTGCACAAATTTCTTTATCGCCTGTCCCCGCTCTCTCAAAGGTGACTTCTAAATATTTGTAATCGTTGCGTACTTTTACTTCTTATCATTAATTTGTAGCTTACTCTTATTATCTCCTATACATAAGTATTTAGTTTTCTCAATGTTTATTGCCAGATCCCATTCCTCATACGTTTCTAGTAATTTTCTTGCCATGTACTCTTTTTTGTTGCCTGCTGTATATATATATATATATATATATATATATATATATATATATATATATACAGGCGCGGATCCAAGGGGGGGGGGGGGCGATCGCCCCTCCCCCCCCCCCCCAAGAGCTTCGAGTTTAGGAAAATGGACCCGATTTTTCCTCTTATACTACAGTTTATTTAAGAGCTAGAGAGAGTACTAAATCATTTTTTACCCTTTTCCTCTTCGCAAACTACCTGTGTTCTTTAGTCCGATGTCTAGCGAAATCTGTTAGACACATATATTTTTCATAGAAATGGGTTAGACATTTTATAATCAAAAATACTGGTCTATAATAATGGACTAAAACGTAACCTTATTCTCTCAAAAAATTCGAAGTTATAATTTAAATACTTACAAAATATCCATTGTCAAAAATACAAAAAGTTAAACATATATAAAAAAATAAATTCGTCCATATGATATTAAAATATTTTTGGGGCTATCGGTCATTTTATTATTAATTAAAAACATTTTTAGGACATTTGACGTTTCAGTTTATTTATTTCTTAAACAATCTGCAGAATTACAATTAAACACTAAAAAGGGATTCAAATGTAATTACTTTTATTTGTTGTAATTAAAATTAGACCTACTTATTTTTATTTCTATTGTACTGATATCTTAATTTAATTTACTATATTATATGGAAATATGATAGCCCCAAAAAAATAAGATAAACATGTTAATTCTACACGCTTAAGAAAAAGACACAAATACAATAATAAAATAATAAAAAACTTACGGCTAATCAGAATTAAATATATATAAAATTAACAAATACAATAATAAAATAATAAAAAACTTACGGCTAATCAGAATTAAATATATATAAAATTAAAGAGTGGGACACACTAAAATAAAAATATATAAAAAAATAAAAAAACATATAAACAATATTAAACAATAAAATACAACAAAAACAAAAATTTAAATAATAAATTGTGTTTACACTGGTAAACATTACATATTTAATTCCTAATCAAAGTCAGTGAAACTATCTTCGCTCAAATTAATTAAAATTGGTTCCTCTATCTCACCAATCACGAGATCGAGTACTCACATTTTGTTTTATTTTTTATTATATGGATTTTTCCCAATTTTCCGCAGTAACTTTATTCAAAAAAATCTTTCAAAAGTTTAGTTAAATTACTCATTTTGTTAATTGTGTTATTTCTAGCAACTCTACCTTTTACTTGAGAGATATATTTACTTCTCCAACGGACAGTTTCCGGACGATCTATAAGAACAGATTTTCTATCTGTTTTTTCCCAGCAAAAATTAAGTTCTTTGAGCAATTTCTAAAGATCAGTTCTTTTAATTTCAGGTAAATCGCGATATTCATTGATTTTGGGATCTCCTTCTCATAATAAAATATATATACAACCCCTTTAATTGCAGTTTTCATCTCTTCATCCAATGTGGTTTTTCGTCTGCCTGTGATTGAATGTGGCTTGGGAGTACTAACAATTCCAGTCGTTTTTTCTCCTTCAGTATTCGGTACATAGTAGATTTTCCAACTCCTGTCATGTTGGAACACATCTCAACAGAGCTTTTAACATTATTATCTAGATATTGATATCTTAAGGCATCATAAATATTCATCGTAATAAGTTTTTCGTTGAGGAAAAAATGCCCTGGTTTAACGATTTTGTAATAAATATAGAGGTGGGTATCTCACTATACTCAAATAATATAACAAGCGCAAACAAGATAAATCACTAAGAACAAACTGTAAGGTGTACTTTGCTCACTGATAGAAATTAAATTAAACTATCAGAAATTTTATGTTGCAGTAAATTTATAAAATATATTTAAATATAATGAAATATAATTAGATTTACGGCAGTTCTCAGTTACCTGCGGCACTGGAGCAGGTACGTTGGAGGTTTCGGTCAGATGCAGTGATTTTAAGGAATTTCTTTAGCTCGTTCCCATTTTGATTTTTGCAATAGAATCTGTATATAGATTTTGCAATGCTCTAATAAGTAAGTAAGTATGGTTTTATTTTATTCGTCATCGTTTCTCACAGTTTAGTTATAGGGATGTTATTATAGGCCTTAGGTAAATCTATAAATAATATATGAGTATCTTGATTTGTAGCACCTCTTTTTTCAATTATTTGTTGCATACAAAAATGTTATCATTACTGGATCTACCACCATGAATTCCGCCTTGTTCTTCTTCCTCATTGTGTTCTTTTTCAATGAGGTCTCTGTACATTCGACTCATTGTGTCAGTTATCATCATACCTCTGTAATTGTGGCAATTTTCCTTGTTTATTTTTTTGTAGATTGAGATAATATGGCCTTCTTTCCATTGTAGGGGGTTCTTGACCATTAAAACATTTATTAAATACCCATGTAAACTTTGTTGTTCCACTTTTTAGTAATTCTGTATAGATGCCCTTAGGTCCAAATGATTTTCCATTTTTTAGTTTTTTTATGGCTGTAAAGACATCATTAGTATCTATTTCGATGTGTTGTCCTTGTACATGAATTATAGCTCTTTTTTCCATATACTTAACCCCCTTCTCAGTTAGCAATTCCTGATTATGCATAATCCATTGGTTTTTGGTTATTATTTTAATAGATGCTGTTTTCTGTCCTATATTCTCTATGGTTTTTATAAATGTCCAAGATTAAGAGAATTTCCTTTGGTTAATGCGTTTATTTCTTTACATTTATCATCCCGCATTTTAATGATTGTTTATTGAAGTTTTTAAACAAAGCAGCAAAACTTGCAGAATAAAGACACAAAGAGGTGATATTTATTTCAGAATTTTTATTCTAAATATCAACATCCTCATTTCGTAGGTTAGCCGAAGTACGGTATCTCTCTAGCGGTTACTTTGAGTCGCTAGATGGAAAACTCTGCCTTGACGGCACCATTTTAGAATTTACAAATTTTCAATATATTCTTTAGTAGGCTCTATTAAAGTGTAGTTTTAATGAAACAAAGTTTATATACTTCTAGAAAATAAGTATAAAAACATTGTTCGAAAAACTTTGCCGGTAATTAACGTAATTGCTTATATTAATCTGTTTTATAGTTTGTCTACCTATGATACTCTATTATTAATTACCCGACAGTCTTAATGCATAAATGTTTTATTCTTGGAAGAGTGCAAGTAAATTTGTCCGGCAAAGGATAGCGTGATGAGTTTGGGTTGGCCTTAGTAAATTTGTTATATGTGAATTATGACTCTTTCTTAATGATTTCATTTTCTTGGCAAATATAATTACAATGTTATGCAAAAGGATATTATTTTAGGAAAGTACGTAGGTACCTACTAATTTGTTTTAAATATAATTTCATTATTCTATCCATTAAGGGCAATTATGACTAAGGCATACATACGAACTGAAATTTGTAATTTTTAATTATAGGCGGTAAAAACATGAAAATTTATCTTATTACAGATCTGTTATAGTGCATCTTTAAAATTTCGATTAAAATTATATATATATATATATATATATATATATATATATATATATATATATATATATATATATATATATATATATAAACTGATTACAGAAATATTAAGCATTATTTTAAAATAAACTTCCTTAAAAACACTACAAAGTAAAAAATAAAGTCATAAGTTATGTGTGATTGAAAATTTTTGACGTTGGTATCAAATTGATATTGTAAAAAATCTTTTTACAAATAAGCTACCTGCAACTTACTGAACCTACACAAATATAAATATATAACGAATTCTCTCGTAGAATTATTATATCGTCATAACTAGGGCCCGTTGTGTGATTGCTGAATAACGTCATAATATTTTTATTTATATTTGGAAAGATACTGATAAAATGTGCGAGTTCTTTTATTTCTTGACACCCACACCGATTTTATGCTCTATGCGCTATCTTTTTCTAACTGCATAATTTAAACTAATATGACATGTTAATCGGTACGTCACTTCGAGAACAAAGTAATCGGACAATAAAGTAAAACTTAAGTTTCTGGTTGCCTAAATTATTACGTCATTTTTAATATGTAAATATCTAACACTAATTCAGTGTGTGTAAAATTGGGGATTTGTACACTGCGACCTAATAGATTTATTATGTTTCCCTACTGCTGCCCAGTTGTTAGAAATACCTTGCCTTGCCGATTAAAGCAGGTGCTCCAGTCCTATATTCCTCAGGAACATTAGAATATTGGACGGTTTTAAATTGAGTAGCTCCCCTTCTATTTGGTGTGCTCCGAAGAACCTCATTCTAGGGTTTTCTAAAGCGCTGCACTCTGAAAGGATGTGAATAGAGGTTTCATCCTCCTGGCGAAATCTGCCTTTTCTTTCTGCCAGTCCGAGTTTCTTAAGGTGTCCCTTCAGGTGGCAATGCCCCATCAGGATTCCTGTCAGAACTCCAAGTTGGTTCTTGCTTAGGCTTATGCATTCTTTCAATTTATTGTGGTCGTAGTTCCTAAGAAGTAGCTTTGCTTGTCTCATTTCTTGCAGATCCATTCAGTAATTGGATCTCCTGCTATCTTTTTAATTCTTCCAGCATTACACTGATACTTATTCTACAGAAAGGTTCAAGCCCCAGAAATGGTGTCCAAGTCCCTTTCCACTTGAGCTTCTCTACTATTTTATTCCCCTCTACTCCAGTGTGTTTCCCATACCCACATTAGGGTAATCTTATCATTCTTACAGAAATCACTTAATTCCTCTAAGCATTTCCAGACCATCTTGGAGCTGACTACTTGGGAACTCTGCACTGACTATCCGACATGATAATAATCTCTTGTCCGCGATATTTCCACCTGGAAGATGCTTGGTGACCTACCCAGGTTTTCGTAATGTCTAGTACTGGGTACATACACCCCAGATCCAATTCTCTCCGTTGTGTTGAAGTAATCTGTATATCATTTAATGGAATTCTTGATAAGTCTTTCAATGATTTTTCTGTCCCATTCACTTTTGCGACTCAACTTTGTATTCAAGTTTTTCTCAAATTTGAACTTCTTTTTCTTTTCATCTTGGGGCATGTCAAAGATATGTTGATTTCTGGATAAGAGATCGGGCCTTCGTTTTATGACTTCATCTCTCATCATCCTGTATACTGTCTTGTTCCAAATACTCTCAAGAATATGTAGAGGTGTAAGGTTCAGGATTACTTCCGGAGCAGTTTTTCATTGCTTCAGTTATGCATGCCTAGGCCACTCTTTGAACTTTCGAGAGGTTATTTCTCGTATTAGTCAGATTTTACTCCAGATCGCTGCCCCAAATGTGATGATTGGTCTCACTATTGCAGTGTCTTACTACAGGATTTTTGGATTTGTACCCCAGCTTTTTCTCGCTAAATTCTACAGATCATTAAGGCTTTTGTAGCTTTGTTGATTGCTTCTTTTTCATGCTTATTCCAAAGGAGTTATTATCTAGGATCAGGCCCAGATATTTAACCTCTGACTTACACTCAACAACGTTCCCATCCATTTTGATGGTTTTTAGGTTAAGGTTTCTTTTTCTTGTGTAAAGGCTACTAAAGTGGTTTTCGTGGAGTTGACATTTAGTCCCATCATCTGGCTTTTCCTGTTTTTCTTCGTTACTTATGATCCGATAGTATCAATTCAGGGCTGATTTTGTTGGTATTTTCATTCTCTACAATTCACATGCCTACACCATTACACACACCACTACACAGATTAGTTTTGATTTTATAAGCAAAAAAAATTCTTCTGTAACGACAACTTCAACCTAAAATTGCGTCAAAGAATAACCGATTGTTACATTTGGTCTGTGTTGCTATACGGTGCTAAGACCTGGACTCTGAAGGCTGATACGATCAACCGCCTAGAAGCATTCCAGATGTGGGTTCATAAAAGAATGCTCCGAATATCCTGGATTATTAAACTTTTTGACAGTTCTATATACATAGTGGCCACGAAAAAAAATTACAGAATAAGTGAGGCAAAAAAAAATTTTTTGAGACAAAAAGCGGCAAAGAAAATCATACCGCTAACTGTGTGTGCGAAAAAAATCTCTCCTAGATAATGATCGGCGAAGAAAATCCCTTCGCTTGTGAAAACAAAAAAAAAACTTTCACGTCAATTGACGTGGAATTAAATAATTTGCATTCTAATATACTATTTTGATACTAATATGATGCTAGGATAATTTTTAATCAAGAAGTTCTTTTTTTTATAACAATTATTTTATTCGTTGCAAATAAGGATAATTTTTAATCAAGAATTTGATTTATTTATAATAATTATTTTATTCTTTGCAAATACTTTACAGCAGTTCTAGTTAAAATGCGGGTTGTTCAAAATATTTTTCTATACGCGAATTATAATACTGATAAATAAATAGTAATTGCTCTGTCAGTTCGAGTTAAAGTAATAACACAACACCTGCATAAAAATTTTAAAAATAGTATAAACTTGTTTTCAATTTACCTCGCAGTTAGGGCATGTTACAACCGAGTTTGCTTAAATATTAATACAACGACAAAAAATGTTATCTAATAATATAATACTATTATAATGTACAATGGTATAATCAGTAAGTCTAAGTGTAACTAAAAACATAGTATTTTTGCATGTACATTTATAAATAATAATTTAAAGACTATATACAGTTATAGTATATAATACAATGGGAAAATCCCCACCTGGATCATGGTGGGGAACCCTATAAGCCTATGGGTTTTTAGGGCATTATAAGAGAGATTTTTTACGCCACTTTTACTGTTTTACTGTTGTGTGACTATTTATACGGCACTGAGAAAAAGGGATCTTTTTCACCACAATTTTAATGGAGGGATTATTCTCACCGCAGTTTTAACCAAGAGATTTTCTTCACCGCACTTATCGTTGAGTTATTTTCCTCCACGCATTTTTCATGAAGGAATTTTTTCTTCGCACATAATTTTATTGAGATTTTCTTCGTCATAACGAATAAAATTTCAGCAAAGTAAGCTCCAAAATGATTGATGCCCAACAGAAACCACTTAGGCAGCAAATTTTCAAAAATCATTTGGAACTTTTGAATGCAGACCTCGACTTTTTCTCTAAAAGAGTCCATCACCGAGATCCAGAAACAAAATAAGACTCCAAGCAATGTGTTCAAAAAGGGTTATCTGCTTACAAAAACACCTGCACATGATTTTGAGCTATGAAGGTCATGGCCACCATCTTTTGAGACCTAACAAGAGATTGGTTTTTTAAATACATGCCAAAAGGCACTGTAATAACACTAGTTACATATTGTAACACATTTACAAAATTAAGTACGGTTCTTTATCAAAAATATCCTCGTTTTGTGTCTGAAGAATGTCCTTTTTTAATCCGCGAGTCATAAAGCAATCAAATTTCAACGCATATTCTGAGAGGCTGATTTCGTTGAACTGACCCACTTACCATATCTGGTGTGGTCTTACTTCGTTTTATTTAGAACGAGGACGTCATTTTATAGAGAATAACCACTTAAAAGAGGATCTTCTGGACCTTTTTGAAGGTCAACGTCAATATTGTTTTTCTGCTGGCATAAACACGTCACAAGAGATATGATAACTTTCCTAATGACCCTTGTAATATAGAAATTTCAGGCAATACAAATATTGAATTCCTATACCTAGAAAAGTAGAGACTAAATTTATATGGACAGTAAAAATGTAATTTAATTTTCGTAAATACACGCTCCATGTGCTTTAAATATCTGTGAGAACTTGGCTAGAACACCACCGTGTGCTTAGGTAGAATCACAGACTGTCGCACGAATATAAGTAGGTGCAAAATCACTATTACACACATTTGTTTTCTAATTTTTTTACCTAACCTCAATGTAAAAATATACGTTATTTTTTATTGCTTGGCAGAATATTTTATTAATGCTAATTAGCATTCGTAGGAAGCCATTTAGTAATATGGGCGCCTCAACTCACTTTCGGTTTTACAAAATCGAGGTGACTTGCCCACGCACACCTGATTCATTCACAAATAGAATCCACTGTTATTGTACGGATTATTTTCATTCCTAGTGTTAGATTAATTAAATATATTGTTTTATATTTAACCGCATTATGTAATGTAAATAAGTCTTTAATTAATTGAAACTTAATATTTTTTTTTAAGAAAATTAAATTAAATTCTTGTACTTTTAACATTTTTTTCCATTTTTTATTATTATTATACCGAAGAAATTTTCTGAGGATGAATCTTCGAAATTTTCCAGTGGCGTCGACGAACTAAATATTTCCTATATTAGGTATTGCGTTCCAACTCCTTTACTACAAGTTACCCTTAAAATAAATCTCTGTTTGGAACGAGGTTATTTTCCCCCATATTGAAAGAACGTTCTAGTTCAACCAATGGCAGAAGTAAACAATCCATATTTTTTTCGGATTTAAGACCTATAAATAGATTACAGGTTCTTTCTAAAATCTTGGAGAAAAAGTGTAGTCCTAAAATTTTTGGATATATAACTAATAACATTTTGTCCGAAAACAGTCGGGTTTTAGGGGGATACACAGTACTACCACTGCATTGATGATATAATCAGAGCAGTCGATGCGGGTAAGATTACAATTTTAGTACTTTTGGACATTTCTGAAGCTTTTGACACAGTAGAATGTTCTCGTTTCTAAACTTAAACGAATTAGTCTTGATGCCATTTCCCTGAAGTTTTTTAAAAATTATCGTAATCAGAAAGTTGCTGCTAATAAAAATATTTTAGATAATATTGTGACATATATACATTCGATGTTTACTCATGACTTATTACCTTTAATGGATATGCTGATGATACTCAGATCACAGTTATGACGCAGCAACCACACAAAAAGTTAATCGCTTGATGAATATTGATTTACAAATTATAAATCATGTTTCGTCTCATAATCGTAAAATTAAAGTTAGTAAATCACGTTTTATGTTTTTTGGTGTCAACAAGCAAGTAGAAAAAGTTTAAGAAACCAATTTTCTCCTTCAATAATGGAATAATTTCTTATAGACCAGGGTTGATCTGCAAAAGTCTATCATGATTTGGTTGTTGAGAGGAGGTACACTAATTTTTGCTCTAAAGGCTCCAGGATAATATCCATGACAATAATTGAGGTATGCTCTCTCTAAAAAAATCCCGCTATATTTATTTATTTAACAAAAAGTAAAAAAAAAAATTAAAAACGCGTTTGTTTCAAAAAAAGATCAGCCCCGGTGTATTACTCAGATGAAGCAAAAGATCATGATTTAATTCTACACAGTAAATTAAAGTTTATTGGTCACCTAAATAATTTTGTTCAGAAATCATATTGCGTCCTAAAAATTCTTTTCGGTGATAAGGATTCCCTAAATTTTATTCCCAAAAAGAAAAGTTGTGTGAATTATTCATTTTTTCGCTATTTTATTATGGTAAAATTATTGATGGACTTTCTCTGGATATAATTACTAGAAACCGCTTAGAAAGGGTCCAGAATACTTGCTGTACATTTGTTTATGGTTTAAGAAAGTTTGACAGAGTAAGTGATAAGAGCTACTGTCCCAAGTTTCACCGTTTTAAATATTTTTTATGTATTAATTTATACCTAAAAGAATTATGTAAGTTCAGCTTCTGTCAGAAAATGAACGAAACTTCGGGAAAAAACAAAAAACATGACATGGTATGGCATTAAAGTCAAAGTATATGATGATTAGTAAAATGATATTGGCCAGAAACTCACGAACAACTGATGAAGTACGGTACACTGTCGTGTCCCAAAGGCCAACTGTTGTCGTCCCACGTTTAATCTCACGTAAATTGCACATATAGGCTAAATAATATTCCTGAGTTACAATTTAGACATTCAGAAGAAATTCTTGATGAACCACATTTTGATTATTAAAAAAAAACAGTAAGCATGACCATGGGAGGTGCTTTTTCAGTTGGTTGAGAACTAAGTAATTTTTTACTCCACATTTAGCCTCCATTACGATTGTGGATGTTATGTTTCCTTGTCAACATCGTATCCCCACATATCATCGTCCCAATTTTTGGACTAAAATCACATGCGATTGAATTTTTGAGATGTCCATTGCTGTTGCCTAAACGATATGATGAACTTTAACTTATTTGCCGCCCTCAATAAATGCCTTTCTGCGACTTTCTCTCCTTTTCCTCGTCTAATCTTACGATTAACCCAAAGAAAAACGTGCAACAAAGTGACCAAAGAAAACTAACAACGACAACAGCTGTCACGAAACCCTAACATATTCTCTCTGCGAGACATACTTGGTCGGTTTTTAAAATTAATAAAACCAAGTTTTCAAATTTATATTTGATACAATTATTAGATACAACCCATTGCAACAGCAGGCTTGGAGGCGAAGCCCAATTTTTTAGAATTTGTGCTGGTAATTTGAAAAATCCTTAAACATTTTGTTTCGATTTTGTAAATTGTTAAAAGAATATTTGAAAAGAATGTGATTCTCAGTTTTGTTTAATAACCTTCAACCTTGTGTATTAGTCTAAAATTAAATTCTAAGATGATTTTTCTAATTACTTTTCCATTTTGTTGTATTTTTTTTAAGTTTATCACCAGATCAGTGATCACCTGACTTTAATAAATTCTCAAATATGCGGAATCAATTTAAAATACAGATGTTTTACGCTTGAGCCAAGAAAGAAATTCACAGAAACACAGCACTTCTGACGAGGCCATAACAAACTCGTAATAGAAACACATATGGAGAAACAACAAGAGTAATTTGCAGAAAATAACTGTCCTTTCCTTTAAAGATCTTGAGAAAAAATGATGCCCATAAAAATGTTTTCACTAATAACACAAATTTGGTAAATGTTTAGATTAAGTGAAAAGGGCCACTATTTTGGCCTTCATTTTCCACAGTTTTCATTTATTTCCCCAGAAAATTCAGAAATAGACCATTTACCACTTTTTTTTCTTAAAAAAATGAATGTTTTTATTTATTTTTGATAGTATTAGTTAAAATACATTGTTTGTAATATGTTTTATCTATTTTTGCACAAATTTTAACAACCAAATTTTAAAAGAAATTTTCAACTTATTTTCAACGAGAAAACAAAAATAAATTTCTTAAGCCTCATTGATGCTTTCACTACTTAAAAAGCCAAATATTTGTTGCATCGTTGCCAGATATCAAATAGTTTTATGTAATAAACTTTGATTTTAAAAGAAATTATAAAATTTTCCATCTTACTCATATAAAAACAAATGTAAAATTAATCTTAACCAAATAAAACTTTTGATTAATTTAGGTTAGTTCAGGTTTAGTTTGGCTTTAGTTAGTTCAGAAAACTAAACTAATTAAAATTGAAAATAACCTGAACAAACCTGAATTAACTAAAGCTAACCGGAGGCAAAATCAGGCCTAATGTTAAATTAAAAAGGGAGGAGATATTATCCTTAAAACCATTCATATTCAGAGAGAAAATCATACGTTACGTAAAAATTAAAAGTAGAGAAAATAATATGTTTTTTGGATTCTTGTCTTTAAAGCTTAAATTGACAGAAAAAATGTATGGGTATTTCACAGAAATCATATTTATGCTATGGCAACAGCACAATTTGAGACAAGTGAAGTGTTTGACAGATGTAACGCGCGAAATTTTAGCGAAAAAAATTAAACTGTTAATGGAAAGTGTTTTGCTGTGTTTTCTGGAAAACTAAGGAAAACATGGAGAAACGCAATTACTCTAGATTCTACTTCATCTAAAGAATTATCAAAAATTTCTCTATTATTTCCAACTTTTGCAGATAATTTTATTTTAACATCATATTTTGCTTAAAAAAAACAGGATAAAATTATTTTGGGAAATTTCGATATGCGTTTTAATAAATACAACACTGAGAGACATATTTACAATAACAAGAAGTAAGAAGAACTAATAAATATTCAAGTTTACTGAGAAACAATAAAAAAAAAAACGAAAAATATTAAACAACATTCCATTTATTGTTTTGATATAATAAATAAATATTTTTTTTCATTTATTTAACTATAATATACCTTTTAGGTAATCAATATTTTGGAAATAGAGAAATGGATCAGAAGAGCGGGCAGTGGTTTGGAGCTACTTTAAGTACCTCAGGAAATCCTACTGGTGGACCGATTGTGGTAAGTTTTAATTCTCACATTTCATAATTGCTTTTTAGAAGTAATATAAAAAATAAACGCATTTAAAACGAATGCCAAGTTTTTCTGAAGGATACTTGTAGTTTATTAGACAATCAGAAACACAGATTCTGACCCAAAAAAAAACTATAATAAAAGAACTGTATTTAAATTCCTCTTTTTTGTGAATAACAGCCTACATCTTTTACTCGTTGATTTAATCAAATGTTGACAATGATATCGAATTTTACTTGTGCGGGACTGCTTCATTTATTTAACTCATAATGATAATTTTTACTGCTTTTAGTTCCCTTTTTAAATCGCCCCAAAGATTTTCTACAGGGTTTAAATCTCCAAAATGACCAGCTTATTAACGTAACAGTTTTTTTATTGAACGAGATATAGGCTTGTTGATACACATAAATAACAGTTCGTATTCGTTTTTCTATGATATTTTTATATTTTCCTTGATTCAAGACTCCTTCAATCCGCGCTCACTAAAGGGCCGTCACCGTACGATGAAAAGCAACCGCTTAGTTTAATAGTTTTTATATATATAGTTGTAATGACACACTTTGTGGTATTTTCTTTAATAAAAAATTTTGCTTTAAATTGAAGAAGTTCCTGCAGTGGCTTCATATCATTTTTAGCCAGTAAAATCCATCTATATAGCGGACAAAAAATACAATATTGTCTGATATTTTCCAAAAATTTTCAGGGTCACATTACGCATTAAAATTATTTTCACAAAATTGAATTAGACAAATCCCATATTGAGCACGAAAAAATTTACATTTCTCGATTTTATCCGAAATCGGCACAGATGAAGGTTTTTTAGAGATATAGGTTACGAATTTAAAGTACTTTCAACTGATTTTTAAAAGAAGATTTTAAATTCGACCGCTATGTTTTTTTTTATATCTATACGTCGATTACTCCGGAACGGCGGCGCCGATTTAAATGAAATTTTTTATGTTATGTTACAACGGTGGTTCCCTCTTATTTTGGCTGAAATTGGTTGTGTAAAATCCAAGATGGCGCTTATAATATGGCGAGCAAAAAATTCATTTTAAGCGATTTTCTCCAAAATTGGTATGGAGGAATTTTCGGAATAACGAATATAAAATAATTTTTCAAAAATTCAATATAGCTGATCCAAAATTATTTTGTTCAACAACAGTGTAAATAATGAATTCAAAATTATTTTTAAAAAATTCATTATGGTTGATACAATATGAAGGCCTACAAATTTTACAATTCCATATTTTGTTTTAAATGTTGCTAATCCAATACCATGGGTTGAAAATTTTACGTTATTAACATTTTTTTAAAATTGGTATTAGGGGGTTTTCATGGTCGTTGGTTACGAATCAGGTTAAAAATTTTACATTCTTCCGTTTCTGTCTTAAATAGCTATTGGTGTGGGATATTATGGATCTAAAACTAATTTCCTTAAACTCAATGTATAGTAGTATAATATCTGTCGAAAAAAAAATTCTCTCAACTTTTTTAAGTATCGGTATCGGGAAGTTTTGGGAGTTTAGGTTACAAATCTAAAATTCATTTCTTAAAATTCTAGATAGCCGATTGACTATGGCAGACTAAATATTTGTTTGGTACAATTTTATTTAAAACCAGCTTATGGAGAAATCTCGGAATTAAAGAAATTTTTGTTCAATTTAGTGTGATTTACTACTTTAAGTAAAATGGGTACTTTTTTGCGACCTTCGAGGTACACTACACATCTCTCTTTGCACTTGGTTCAAATAATTTATGAAGCTCAGCGAATTGAAAACAAAATCGAAAAAGAGAATTTTTATAAAAAAAAGTTGGACCGACTTGCAACAAAGCACTAAAAAGCAAAAAATAACACTATAAAATCACGTCAAATTCCTACTAAATGGAATAGATAACTACCAATACGAGATATATACAAGTTAGGGTAAGAAAGCCATTACAAATAAAGTATTTTTTTTCTTAGAAAACAGATCCTTCTTGGTGTAATCAGACGGTGCTACTTCCGAAGTTAAACAGGTGAGAGCTGAAGTGCATCAAGGCTCTTCTCTATCTCTTTAACTTGTACACAGTTGACAATTGGTCGACGACCGTAGTAAATTATACCTGTTTGCTGATGACACCACCTTTGCAACCTCATCAGGATCTTTTCGTCTTATTATTTTACGCCTGCAAGGTCATATAAATAAATTAGAAAGATGGATGGCCGATTGGAAGATCAAGTTGAATCTTGACAAGACACAGACTGTCATTGTATTGAATTTGCGGATATTTGGTGGAACTCCATATCATTAAAGATAACGTAGTAAAACTCGATTTTTTACTTAAAAATTCCACTTTAATTGAAACTTCAATAAAAGATATTTAACATGTTTCGCTACACGGTAGGTAGGTAGTTTTACTACGTTATCTTTAACAAGCTGTCATGTTTTCAAATTCAAGAATTCCAACTCCGAAAGATCGACTATCCATCTGGAATACTCGCATTCCTTGGCGAGTGAGTGCGAAATAATTGGGACTAGTCTTCGATAGAAGACTGAATTGGGCATTTAACACGGACTACATCCTAGCGAAGGCCAAATCGTCTTTATTATCTCTCTATTCGTTGCTTAACAAGAATAGTAAATTAAATTTTAAAAACAAACTTCTTATTTACAAACTTTTTCTCAGATCTGTTCGGTACTTTGTTGCTCCAACCTGGATCACTACAGGTAGAACGAGATGTAAACCACGAGAGAGATTTCAAAACAAGGTGCTTCGAATGATATGGGGAGCCCCATACGTTGTAGGAACACAATCATACACAGGTGTAATACCTTCGACACCTTCATTCAAAACATCATTACAGAATATATGAATAGAGCCACTAACACCACTAACATGTTAATACAGCAATCCCACAGACTCACCAGACACCACGAGATCACTATAGACAGAATAACTGCGATCATTTTCTTCCTTAAACTAGTGGCTTAAAAATCAAATAGAATCTTATCATTTTCAAGCCTATTAAAAGTCCATTCTCAGAGCAAACAAGTCTAAGGGTCTATCCCGACTTAATTTTCCAAAAAAGACACCATACTCTTAATATTTTTATGTGAATCACATTTTGTCCGATTTATAAAATATATATTATTTTTTGTTTTTAACGCTTTTTTATATTAGAAATCGGTTCAACTTTTTAATAAAAATTTTATTAAACAATTAAATGCCTATGGAAGGTTAAGAATTTTACATTTTCTGTATTTTCACCAAAAATTAAGGGTGTTCGGGATCATAGACTACAAGTCTAATGTTAATATAGAATTTTGTTTCTCCTCATCCTTTATTGTCAATTGTAGCTTATTTTTCCTGTGTTTTCTTTCAACCTAAAATCTAACGTTAACTTCTTAAAATTTAACATGGCACACTAAATTGTTGCTTTATTAAATTTCTTTCAGTCTTGGTAACAGGAGGTTTTCAGAACCTTTTTTCAATTTATTGTGATTTACAATAATTATGTGGTTCAAATGGACACTTGTTTTAACCGACTTCAAAAGAGAATGAGATTCTCAATTCGGCAATTATATACACATATTTTGCGTTAAGTTGCTGCGGTGAACCTATATAATTTTGACCGAAATTAGTTCAATGAAATCCAAGATAGCGTCTTTAATATGACGAAAAAAATCAAAATTATGCGATTTCCTTTAAAATTGTTACGGGAAGGTGTGAGGGTAGCAGATTATGAATTTAAAATTATTTTTTTAGAGTTAAATATGGCAAATCCAATATGGCGAATAAAAAATTTTAATTTTTCTTGATTTCGCCCAAAATTGATATTGGGGAGTTTTAAGGTTCGTAAATTACGAATCTAAAATTAGGTTTTTAAAATTCACTATGATGAATTTACTAATTATTTCTGTACTAGTGTAGTTTGATTATTCCAAATTGACATTAAATTTTCTGTTTAAATGTTGTAGACAATATTAAAGATTGGCTAAAATGTGGTTGTTGGACTTGCATTGTCTTTATTTTTTGTTTGTTTTTACGACGTTTCGATTAGGTTGTATCTCTATTTGTTATCAAGTATCAATTTATACTTAATAACGATTAGAGGTACAACCTAATCGAAACGTCGTACAAACAAACAACAAATAAAGGCAATGCAAGTCCGGCAACCATATTTTAATTAAATTATCTTTCGTTTAATTTAGAGTAGTTTACAGTAATTTTGACTAAATTAGGTATTTTTGCAGCCTTGGAAGTATTATTAGGTACACACACACACACATATGTCGTGATGAGAATCAAAAGTACCAATGAACCTAAAATTAATTTAAAAATAACCCCTCAACTATTGCGGCACCTACTTCAAAAAATTACTCAGTAAATAGGTAAATTTACAATTATTGCATTAAATTCAATACAATACAGTTGTCAATTTATTTTTGACTTCGTATTACTATTTTTTTAAAACAATAATTTATAACAACTTAAATTGTTTAAAACACGCCGTTGAAGAATGCGTTATCAATGAGGATTCATTCACCCAAGATAGAAAACATATTTCTTTACTTTGTATTCTTATGAGGTTTTATCTATGTAATAATTACTCTATTTTTTCTAAAAGCGGCTTATTGATAGAAGCGGAAACAATAAATCTTATTTTATTATCCAAAAAATTATTCTGGCGATAACAACACAAAATATTGATATTCTTTGAATAAAATGATTGTGCCCTCGCATTTATCAATACTATATTTTTCGCTCGATTGCTTACGTCGATATAAATTGTCAGCTGTGACAAAATAGTATTATTTTATTAATACCTGGATAACTATGAAAATTTTTTAATTTCAAAGGGGGTCATTTTCCTGACGGTTTTGTAAGCAAAAATTATGTCGAAATGGCACGACTAAGATAAACATTCAACAAACTATTTCTTCATAAATATTTTGTGTGCTTGGAATTTTTAAGAACTTAACTTCTACTTATTAATTTAAGTAATAACAACAGAGGTGCATATAGTTTGGAAAACTGCTAAAAGATGAGTATTTATTAGAAGTAAAAAGTCTATGTACCTCTATTTTTAACAGTTTTAGAGATATGAGCGTCAAAAAACTTAACCCTCCATTTTCTCTCGCGCAGGGGTAGAACTTAAAGAAAATGGTAAAAGGCGTGTCTATTTGTAAAAAAGAGTGTGATGTATGTCAGTTTTTATGCTATATAATTATACGTTTAATTCAGTTTAATTACGACTTTTACCTCTTTAGAGGCAGAATTCCGGAAGACCACCCTTGATGGATGTCCACACTAAAAAAAGAATATGCCTTCTAAATTTGATATTTCTTCCATCCCTTTCTTGATATTTCTTTGTTCCATGAGTTGACCTGGGTGGTCTTCTTGAAAAATATCAGGGAGTTTTTATAACTTCCTTATCACCTAGAAAACCGAAATTCTGTACGATCATTTCTGAGAACTTAAAGTTGAGAAAAATACTCTCTGAACACTTGGATATAGCGGATTCAACAAGCGAACAAATAAATATAAGAAAATGCAAATTTCAAAATGTGTGTATAAAATTTCACAATGATTTTTTTTGTGCAATTTTGTGTCAGGCACTTATTACATTCGGGTCCTGTAGCATTTGTTGATATTGTTAATTTTTTTTTGCACTTTTGCTTTACTTCTTTGAGTTAATTGAAAAAATATGTCGGTAAAATAATACCACCAAAGAGAGAATTTTTATCGGGAAATTTATTGAAACTCAACGTAACTCAGTTCTATCAATTTTCATTAAAATTACTTACTAAAAGCTTATGTCTAATTTGTCCACCTTTTTAAATCTACCGTTGAAAATGTCCAATTTCCGTTGTTGAAATGATAGCACGTGCGTGAAGAGGCTCTTGCGAAAAGTGAGAAAAATGTGGTTTTTACCTTTGAAAACAAAAATGGGGCTCCGAGCTGACTACGCGATGTGAAGGATGAACGTTGTTTGCGGGGTAAGTTCTGTTATGCATAGGGGGAAATTATGCGAGGTTGCATATTCTACAGAAAGAGTGGTGAATGTTATCCTTCACATTAGAGAAGGATTTATTTGTGGCGGGTGGTCAATTGTGCATTCGGCAGGTTTATGCATTATTTTTTGGGTACCATATCCTATCAGGGGGTTGGTAATCATCAAAACTTTTTTCATTTTTAATATTACAGCTTTAAACAAGTCAGTGAAGCGAAATTTATACCATTTTTTGAAATTGTTCAGCCAGGAAATGCATCTTTTTCCGATTTTTATTTTCCCTTGTATCTTACCCTATATTATAATATGTAGCAACAAATACTTACCTCCCCTCATCACATGACCCATACTATAGCACATCTCAAATTCCTCCAGTTTGTCACCAATTCCATTCTTTGAGGTTCAAGTTTCCATTCCATAAAACAACACGGAAAACAGATAACAACGCAACATTCTCACTTTAAATTGTATACTGTGTCATATATATATATATATATATATATATATATATATATATATATATATATATATATATATATTCTCCTTTCAGACAGAGAAAAGGAAAGAATATAATATACAAACAGTTTATTTCCTGCAAATACTCCTCTGGTCCTCTCTCCATACGCATTTCGATTACGTTATGCTCTCGTCAAGAGAGCTGTATCGGACCGAAAGCAACATTCACAGGAAATATCTGATATATGAAATATAAATTTCAAAGTATGTCGGTAGGATATTGCAAACCTGCCCCCTATCGACCTCAATGTCACCGTAGTAGTGACCATTTTTTTAAATCAAAATTTATATTTCATATATCAGTTATTTTCTGCAAATGTTGCTCTCGGCCCGATACAATTTTACTGACGAGACCATAAGGTGGTCGAAACGCGTATGGAGAGAGGACCAGAGTAGTATTTGCAGGAAATAAACTGTTTGTATATTAGATTATTTCATTTTGTCTGTCTGAAAGGATAATAACACATATAACAACTATTTAAAAACGATAGATATATTTCTTTATTTTTTACTGAAATTTTGATTTTCTAAAAAAATTTTCACTACTCCGGTGATTCATAGATGTCGTTCGACTGGCGATATTTTTCAGTCTGACATCGAGATCGGTAGATGGCAGATTTGCAATTTCCTACCGACATACTTTGGAATTTTGATTTCATATATCAGTTATTTCCTGCGAATGTTGCTCTCTGTCCGATACAACTCCACTGACGAGACCATAAGGTGGTCGAAACGCGTATGGAGCAGACCAGAATTGTATTTGCAGGAAATAAACTGTTTGTATATTATATTTTTTCTTTTTCTCTGCCTGAAAGGAGAATACGTATATAACAACTATTTAAATACGGCAGATAAATTTCTTTATTTCTTACTTATATTTTGAATTTTTAAAAAACTACTCGACCTTGTTTAGATTTCGACTTTATTTCCTCCATATAGTCGTTATTAATTCATTAAGTTCAGAACAGACTATTTTCATAAGATGAATTGTCTATACATTTCTATGTTTTCTGAAAATAAATTAAGAATAATGCTAATTTTGGAACTGTGATAAGTTCCGTTTTATACCACTGAAAATAGGAACCATTTTTGTATCTTATTCAGTAACCCTTGAGGGATATTTCTCCGTTATAATTTTCAAATATTTATCGATAACAAATAATATTCAATCTATTAAAACAAACATTTTAGATTCTTGTCGATCGGAAACAGGCCTATATGGCTAGTTCTCTGTTTACAGATAATAGTTTTTAGTAGGTTATCTATACTGGGAATTTTCTTACTATCTCACAGCAATAAAGAAGTACAAGGCAATAAAAATAACGTCGGCTCAGGAATTCCATGAGCCGAGCAGAAGAAAAATAAAAGTTGAGAAGTACAAAAACAAAGCGGCCGAACGCCGATCCGCGCTCGTATGTACCAAATTAATTCTGGTGCATGTCAGCGTAGTCAGAATACCTGCAGAATAAAAAGGCTAACAAAGTAAAATATACGAGAAAAATAATCAAATAAAACGCATAATCACTTCAATAATTTTTATATCTGCAATTCTTATAAAAACTAAAAGTTTTACAGACCTTGAATTGTTTCAAATATTTTTAAAATGTTATTTTTAAACTGTTATCAATATTCTGATACACTATTAACATCGTTTGATTGTTGATATTTTCCATAATGCCATCATTTTGGTGGATGTACAGGGCGAGTCAATGATTAAAAGGATTAATTTTTTCTAACTTGTAGTAAAATTTACCAATAAACCATATTCACTACAATATATACAGGATGACCAACAGGGAACCAATTCGATCTACATATGGAAAACTATATAAAGAAAAAAATAAACATCAACTATAAAAAAGAAAGGAACAAACTTATTAAACTCCAACGTTTTCTGACATCAGAGGAATTAAAACAAAATAAATATACATATCATGAGTATATCAAGAAAAAATTTACACCATTGGATAAACTTAATACATTGACAATAAACGAACTGAAAAATAAAATCCAAAAAGATATCCAAACTGCAGTAAAGAAAATCTGCACTGTTTATCACAACAGACCAGAGACCTGATAAATAAACGATAAAACATGGAAAAGGGCACAGCAGACTACGTACAACTGAACAAACAAATCAGAAAAAAAAAATAGGCATGATATCAGGAAGCATAAAAGGGAAAGTATTAGAACGATCATAGAAAACAACAAACATATGAAGGTATTAAGTTCCATTAACTCAATTGGTAAACACAATATAAACCAACCTAAAGATAAAGAAGGAGAAACAAAGAATGAACGAAGCGAAGTGGCTAACATCGTAGAAGAGTTCTATTCAAATTTGTACACTTCAGTTAACCCAAAACAGACATCAAACTCCCCAGTATTACAAATGTTGATTCAGAAGAAATACCTAACATCACAATCGAAGAGTTGAAACATGCTTTGTCACAAATGAAATGTGATCATGCCCCAGGCGAAGATGGTATATCTAAATAAATGTTGGAGCCGGGCGGGTCTGCAATACTACATTCAATGAGTATTCATTTGAATAAATGTCTTCAAAGCGGTAAAATCCCTGATAACTGGCAAAACGCCCGAGTCATTCTTCTGTACAAAAGAGGCGACAAATTAGACATCGAAAATTATTGCCCCATAAGTCTTCTAACACATCCGTAAAAATTGCTTACAAAGATTGTAACTTATAGACTAACAAACAAATTTGACTTCTATCAACCTCCAGAACAAGCTGGGTTTTGAAAGGGCTTTAGTACAACAAAGCAGATACAGAACATCAGATTACTAATTGAAAAATGCACCGAATGTAATATTCTAATCCACCTAGCATTTGTTTATTATAGCGAGGCTTTTGTCTCTGTCGAGCCATGGGCCATATTTCAAGCAATGGATAATGCAAGGATTGACTCCAGATACAGAAATCTGAAATATATTTACGATAAGGCCACCCTGCAAGTAAATATAACAGAGGACCTAGAAACACAGAAGATACGATTTCCCCTAAACTCTTTACTTTAACACTGGAAGATATCTTTAAACAACTAAACTGGGAATATAAGGGCATTAGCATCGATGGTAGATATCTCAGCCATTTATGTTTCGCGGATGACGTGGTATTAAAAAGTAAATATTCAGACCAGTTACAGGAAATGCAATATGAGTTGAAAAATGCTTTAGAGAAAATAAGATTAAGCATGAACTTAGCAAAAACCAAAATTAGATCTCCAAAAGATACGCCACTTTATGTAGGAAAGTACGCATACAAGGTCGTGGAATATGCGTATGTAGGCCATCTAATTACACTTGGGAAAGATAATCAAGAACTGGAAATAAATAGAAGAATAAGAATGTCATGGGCAGCCGTCGGAAGATTGGGATACGTTCTTAAAAACCCCGATATTCTCATTAATTTGAAAAGAAGACTATTTCACTCGTGCGTTCTCCCAGTAATGACCTATAGAATGGAAACAACCATATTATCAGTTAAAGCAGCCAATAAACTGTATACTACACAACGAGCAATAGAAAGAATTATGCTGGGAATACTACTACATGACCGAATAAGGAACGAAAAAGTAAGAAGAAGCACGATAGTGGAGGATGTGATAAAACGCATTGCTACTGTGAAATGGAATTGGGTGGGACACGTTGTTAGTCAAGACTATACAAAGTGGACCAAACATATATTGGAATGGAGACCTAGGTTGTCAAAAAGAAGTATCGGAAGACCCCCAAAAAGATATACAGACGACATAAAAAGGAAAGTAGGTAGAAATTGGCACCAGATTGTTGAATATGATTGGTATGGAAGAGACTAGAGGAGGTCTATGTCCAGGAGTGGACCAAATTGGGCTACTAGAGAGAGAGGGATAGAGAGAGAGAGAGATAAGAAAGCCTTATTAATTTAATTTGGGTTGAATTCCTTGTTGAAAAGAGCCTACTTTATTAGATTTTTATAATATTTTGATAACCAATAATACAGGGTATTCAAAAAAATAAGATTAAAAATTAAATTGAAGGACTCATCAAATGTCAATTTTTTCAGATGGAAACTCCCAAATTTTCTAATTTTTTCTTGTCTTTAGTTTTCGAAATATGGCTAATTTAATATTTTTATATGGCGATTTTGCTGCGCATTTTTAATTCAGTTATAATCTTAGTTGGCTATGACGTTTTACTCATAGCTGGTTATGACGGCATTAAAAAACGGTTAAATGCTAAGGAAATGTATGAAACTGTCACCATTTAAAACTTATTAATAATCATGTCGGAGCATTTAAATTATACAAACGAAGATCATTTAAACTTATTTATTATTTATGGAGAATATGATAAAGTTGTATCAAGAACATGGGACACATTTACCATCCACAAAAATAGAAACGACATAGACAACCTTACACAAACTTATCCTTACTTTTAAAGCTAAATAAGATAAAATTAAAAAATTTGAGGGTTTCCATTTGAAAAAATTGACTCTTGACGATTCCTTCAATTTAACTTTCAATGTTATTTTTTGAACATCCTATATTGTTGGTTATCAAGGTATTATAAAAATGTAATAAAGTTGGTCCTTTTTAACAAGTAATCCAACCCAACTTAAATAAAGAGGCTTCCTTATAGAAAAAATTGATAATTAATTTAGGCCTTGCAAACATAATTTTTGACATAAAAACTTAAATAAGTCAAAAACGCTTAGATTTGGGTGTAGGACATAATAAACAAAAGGTGTCTAGAATCTTGCGAAAAAATCAAAAAATGCAATAATATAGAGAGTGTTCCATTTAAAAGAAGCAAGTTGACACCTACTTCCGGTATAATCATCTTGAAAATATTTTAGCCTGGATATCTTCATCGACAATGGTATATTGTCAAATTTTCAAAATTTTCATATATATATATATATATATATATATATATATATATATATATATATATATATATATAGTTTTCCATATATAGATCCAGTTGTTTTCCTTGTAGGAAACCCTACAGTTATCAAAAAAATACACACATTTTAAAAATTTGAAACCATAATATTCAAAGAAGTAAGGTAGCTTCAAAATTTTAATTACATGTAAAATTTATAGGGTTATTTTTTGCTTTTTATAGCTTTTTTGGAAAAAAGTTAAATATTTTTCAAAGGATGTTAACACTTGCAAAGAAAGTATTCAAGGTGTACCTTGCTCATTTTATGATATTTTGTAGTACCTTAAAAAATATATACACGTGTTTCTTTTTGCATGGTAATCACCGTCAAAATGTCCCCAAAAAGATATATTTTCAATAATATCTCGAAAAAAAAAATTTTCACGCAGATTTTTTACTAATATTTTCGCTGAAAAAGATAAATTTCAATTAAGGGTTGTTTATTCTTTCAAGTCTATTTTCTCGCAAAACCCCAGGACACGTCAACTTTTTTTATTTCTTTCATATCAGTATTATTTTTAGCAATTTCTGAATGATTTTAAAAATTTTATATTAAGAATTTCTGAAAAAATTTCCTTTTCCCCTAGTAATAAGAGGATTACAATTCCTATGCATAAAATTACACTAATAACTGTGCTTTTACTTGGCAATTGATTTGGCATTTAATTCATTAAAGATTAGTTTTCGAGTTATTAGAGAAAATGAATTTTTGGGGAAAATTTAAGGGTAGTTTTACCCCTTGAAATGGGCGAATTAACGACGCCAGAATAAATACATATATAATGATTTTTGATGTACTACAAGATATCTCAAAATCAGGAATATTGGCGAGAGACACCTCGAAAACTTTTCTTGTAAGAAATACTCAACAGTCAACAACCGAAGTTACAGCAACCGAAAAAAGTGGACGCAAAAGTAAGGTAAAATATTTGTTTTATTAAATATCAAAAAAGCCGGTTTCTGGTAGACCGCAAACAACGACCAAGCGAACTTATTTTTGTTATTAGTTACTGGAAATAATAATATCGATGGCTGAAACTATACTCCTAAGAACGTGAGTGGAAGTGGGTTTAAGAGAAAAAGTATAGACTCAAAAGGTGAATTATTTGAAATGAGATATCCAAAAATATCTATAAATCCGTAAATTACTTAATTATCAAAGTTTTAATTAATATTTTCTAATAATGTGTGACACACCTTGTATTCTTAAGGTTGCAAAAAGTTATGTATGATCTAAATAACCAACTGTAAAAGTCAAGGTTTATACTAAGTAATTGTTTAAATTCAGGAGCGCATCATCGAGGTCGTGGTGGTGGTTTAAGTGGATAATAACGATCATTTTCATTAATAGACAATTGTCTTAAGTCTTTATGTCTACAAATAAAGAAAAATTGGTTGTTTGATGTTTGTTTAAATGTACTACAAAATGATTTAACATGTCTTAGTAGATTTTGTAACTAGACTTTGGTGATTTAGGAGATGAAAAGACGGAATCAGAAGATATACCAATTTTTCTTTACAACAGTTACCATCATAAAAGTTTGCAATGAGGTATAATGAAACACAACCTTCGTATTTTTTTGTCAAACAGGCGTAATGTAGGCTTATCGTAAATATTTAAATAAGAACTATTCATGAAGCCCGAATCGAGGATCACTATTTTCAAGTTGTTAATCCTGATAGTCTAATAAAAGCTATATATATATATATATATATATATATATATATATATATATATATATATATGTAATCGAATGTTTTCGGGCATCCCGTGTATGTGCTGAGTCCCTCTCAGGACTATAAGGCAGCTGACGTTTCGGTGAAATCTCATTCACCATTTTCAAAGCTTACTGTATGGCGTCTACGAGCGAACTGACGCCTGCTACTACGGTGCTGTCGGTACCGTGTGCGCGTCGGACGCGTTCATTTTCCGAATGGTTCCGGCCCATCAGGTTGCGAGACCTGCTGCGCGTCATCGGCCCTGTTGCCAGTGTTTGTGATTGCGTTGCGGAGTTGTAATCTGTTTCGTTACTAAGTGATACTGGTTGATGTTTTGTAAGCAGATTTTTCCAAGTATTAGGCACACGTTGGCTATCATCTCTGCTATTTAAGTTGTTGGGCCTCTTTGCAATTTCAGTGGCTTCCCTTATAACTCTTGTGGACAGGTTTTCACATCTCGATAGCATTTTTGTTCCCGAGAAATTTATCTTATGTCCTGTGTTTAACCAGGGTTGGGCCAGAGCAGAAGAAGTTGTTTTTTCCTTGACAGCGTTCATATGTTCGTCTCTTCTGCGCTTATTTTACGGTTGGTTTGGCCTACGTAAGATGAGCTGCATTCTCCGCATGGAATTTCGTACACTCCCTGGTTTTTTAGAGGGATTCTTTCTTTAGGTGTTGGCAAGAGATCTTTTACTTTACGGTTGGTCTCTAGAAAACCTGGGAGTGTACGAAATTCCATGCGGAGAATACATCTTACGTAGGCCAAACCAACCGTAAAATAAGCGCCAGAAGAGACGAACATATGAACAATGTCAAGCAAAAAACAACTTCTGCTCTGGCCCAACACTGGTTAAACACAGGACATAAGATAAATTTCTCGGGAACAAAAATGTATCTAGATGTGAAAACTTATCCACAAGAGTTATAAGGGATGCCATTGAAATTGCAAAGAGACCCAACAACTTAAATAGCAGAGACGATAGACAACGTGTGCCTAATACTTGGAAAAATCTGCTTACAAAACATCAACCAGTACCACTTAGTAACGAAACAGATTACAACTCGGCAACGCAACCACAAACACTGGCAACAGGGCCGATAACGCGCAGCAGGTCTCGCAACCTGATGGGCCGGAACCATTCGGAAAACGAACGCGTCAGACGCGCACATGGTACCGACAGCACCGGAGTCGCAGGCGTCAGTTCGCTCGTAGACGCGATACAGTGAGTTTTGAAAATGGTGAATGAGATTTCACCGAAACGTCAACTGCCTTACAGTCCTGAGAGGGACTCAGCGCATACACGGGATGCCCGAAAACCTTCTATTACACATCACACCCGCGAGAATATCCGACATAACATTATATATATGTATATATATATATATATATATATATATATATATATATATATATATATATATATATATATATATATATATAATGTGACAAACAAGTGACTTAAAAAATTATCGTTATTATCCGGAGGGCTAAAAATGATGTTTGGTTAATCTATTTTATAATTTATAAAATACAAATTATTTATGACAGCGACAATAAAGGCAATGTTGAACCTCCCTCTACTGCACATAGCTACGATGAGGGAGGCAGCAACATCAAATGTCCTTACACTGGTCCAAATAGAAAACCCCAAACCTGGAAACTTTGTTGTGAATATGAAGCTTCAGGAAACAACAAAATCTATATCAAAATCGACAGACTTCATGTTTATAAGATATTGCTTTGACAATAAAGATTCAGTGGTATCGTTTACGCATGAAGAGGAGGTTGGAGTGGAAGTTTCAGACCGAAGCATTGGGATTGCTAAATCCCTAGGAAACACTTCTTCTATCTTTTAAGTAGAAATGCATGCTTGTCAAGTCTGTGCCAACGAATGCCTCAGTAAAAACACTAAGAAAGCAAAAAAATATACATTGAGTTAGGGTAACTTTGTTGTGAGTGCTCTGCCACAAGAGCATCAAAGGAAATGAGGAAGTGGATAGCCTCGCAAATGAAAAGAAAAAAATTCCCTTTGTCGTTCTAGAACTTTTGTGCGCATTATTAAGAAGCCACATAAAATAGAAGCTCCGGTGCTGGGGGTAAAATCAGATAAAGTTAGGATGGAAAAATACCTCTAGTTTCTGACAATCGAATAAATTTATAGATTCATCGACAAAGAACGCCAGAATTCTCAATCTCCCAAATGCATTTTGACTGGACACTACCCTCTCAAATACTATATCAAAAAGATGGACAAAGGCGAAAATATAGATATATCTTTTCAGCGATCGTGCAGCCGAACATCTGCTATGCGAATACATATGGTGCGGGGTGATATTACTGTTGATTCAATACTTTCGACATTCTTCATTCAAATCTTATTTTTAATCAATCTTTTGATAGCAACTTTTTTTACTGAAAGTTTCAGAGCTCTAATTTAATTACGTTAAAAAAAATGTTGATGTATAATTTAATTTTTGCTGGTATTTCTGCTGAAATAAATGTATTATTACGCTCCAAATAACGCGGAAACATCTAATATTACTCGGTTATTACTGCGCAATTCGAACATGTCTATTTGAGGTTAAGATTCTTCAAACTTTGAATACATTAATATAAGGGTAGTTTGATAATATAAATAATTAATTGCGCCGCAATAATATATACTCCTATTCTTATTGAAAATTTGCTCTTATACTGCGGATTTATACAACAATTTATATGATGAAAATGTGATTTTAAATAACTTTAGGTGATATTATCATAGAACAAATCAAAATATTCAAAAAAAAAACCTTATTTCATTGTAAATAACTATTTTTTTAAATCCTCAGTATTTGGTTCGTTCGAGTTATACCACTACTTACTCTAGCATTGTTTTAAGATTTAAATTTCTGGAAGGCGTCACTTTTCTAACTAAGAAACTAAGCACGTACCCTCAGAACAATAAGTGTCGCAATTAGCAATGCCCCTGGTGGTAGGGACATGTAGCTAGCGATCTATTTTCGACCACCGTAGTAAATGTATGGATGTTTCGTCCCGATACTGGTGGTGGACTCATCAGTGGGATCTACCGGTATCTTTCCCAGACATCCCTGTACTTTCCACAAACTTGGACCTGTATTTAAGTCCAGTTTTGCCGGAAAGCGGTAGTGAAATGTTATGTTCCACAACATGCCCCCCCTAAGGCATTTGCTTTCCGGCTTAAACTGTCGGACAGTCCAAGCCGTTAGAAAGCGTAGGCCTGAAAAGGAAGTGGACCGGACATCCTCGGTGGTCTTCCAATGGCCGGGTCAGGCTTAATCAAAGCCAACGGCGGTTAAGACCCTCGTCTACCGCCGTCCCTTCTCGGGCGTCATGACGCAATTAGCAATGCCCCTGGTGGTAGGGACATGTAGCTAGCGATCTATTTTTGACCACCGTAGTAAATGTATGGATGTTTCGTCCCGATACCGGTGGTGGACTCATCAGTGGGATCCACCGGTATTTTTCCCAGATATTCCCCTACTTTCCACAAACTTGGACCTCTATTTAAGTCCAGTTTTGCCGGAAAGCTGTGGTGAGATGTTATGTTCCACAACATAAGAGATAGAGAAAAGTTTAAAGATCTTGGACTTATATTAGATTAGGATAACATACACAAGATCTTAGAACTCTCACAACCAAGCAAAAATCTACAATCTTATTAATGTAATTGCTTAAAAATCTAACATGCTTCAAGAAGAGGGCTAAAAAGCGAAAAATATTATATATATATATATATATATATATATATATATATATATATATATATATATATATATAATAATAAAAATTTGTGAAATCGGCGCCATATTAATTCATAAAGGGATCGGTTAACAAAAAACCTACCTACAAATTACTAACCTGTAATATACAAACATACATACATAAGCTTATGCAGTCATCTGTTCTTTTGGATTTTCTTCAAAGTCTTATTTTTTTAACCCACCTTTCTTACTAGTAGTGGTACTTTAAAGAACAATATTTAAAATTTGTTTATATATCTCTGAAACTCTTTTCTCTCGAATCGGTGCCAGACTCTCGGTTTCGGATGTCGTCGATCTATTTCTGGATCGACAGACGGACTGAAATAACCCACTCATTATGTCCCCCAAAGCTCGTTGCGAAACTTACACAAATATAACTTTAAAGATGCATAAACTACTATTAAACGTTGTTCCACTGAAATGAAAAGAAAGGTGTTTGACGAAATTAATGATACATACGGTAATAATATTTTATAATAATTTTAAACTTCTCATGGTTAAAAAGCATGTCGAGCATTATGTTAGGATCCCATACTTTTGGGTTATTTAAAAGCATGTGCCAGCAAAATTTCATCAATGGAATTTTTATCGGGAAACAGTGGCTTAGAGACTAAAATATTGAAAATAATTCTTTTTGTATATCATAAATTAATAAGAGTTACTTTCCTACACCAACTTTAATTAAAAATAATAACTCTTTTCAGAATTTTAAAATCTACTGTAGGGGAATTAAATGGGACACACGCGCAATTTTTAAAGCTCAATTTACACTACAATAATTTCCCTTTACTTAGTTAGGGTTAATTTGTAGCTCAGTCTTCAAAATTTTATCAAAATAAAATTTTTATAAAGAAAATGAACTGACTTCTAAAAAAGGCGAAATATAACAATATAAATTTTTATATGAAATTGAAATTTCATGACAAATGGGATTCACATAAAAACATTGAGAAATACTTTATTTGTAATTGATTTCTTACCGTTGCTTATGTGTATCTCATGTTAGAAGTTATTTATTTCATTTGGTAATAATTTGACGCCAACTTCAAAAATTTCAATTTCATATAAAAATTTATGTTATTTTCCGCTTTTGAGCTCTTTTTTATAAAAATTTTATCTTTCGATAAATTGAACAACGAAAAATTCTTTGATTCTGAGAAGTCCTCAAATACCAGTTTGTTATAATAAATCCGCTATACTAATTTTAGATTCGTAACCTAGGCCCCAAAATCCCTCAATACCGATATTGAAAGAACGTTAGACATGTAAATTATTTAATTTGAAGAAATTAATTTAGAATCCGTGATATATATTTCAAGAACCCCCAATATCAATCCAGAAAAAGGCGGAAATATGTAAAATTTGTAGTCTCCCATATTGCATCTTCCATATTAAATTGTAAAAAACTAACTTCAGATTCGTAACCTACGATTCCCGAAACCCCCTAATATTAATTTTGAAAAAATGGAAATAACGAAAAATGTTCAACCCACCAAATTGAATCCACCTGTTTCAATTTTAAAAAAATATTTGAAACTCTTAATCTAATTTTAATCTAGGACTCTCAAAAATCCCCCAGTATCAGTTTTAAACACAATCCAGAAATATTCAATTTTAAGACCGCCATATTGCACCTGCCATATTATTTTTTTTTTTTTGAACAATTTTAAATTCGTCATTTGCATTCTCAGAAACGTCCCAGCACCAGTTTTGAACAAAATCGAGAGATGTGATGGAATGCTTCACGGTTAACTACCTTTAAACAATCATCTGTAGGATATATGTCTCTATCTCTAAAAGTGTCTAAAAGTGATGACTGGGCTCATCAGACCGGTGACATAGTGTCTTACAAACCGTTTACAAGAAGAGTGTCCTTATCTTCCCACTGAAGACATTTTCCGGTACACAACTGGTAGGCTATGTTGTGATGGAATGCTTCACGGTTGAGTACCGTTGAACAATGACCTATACGATATATCTATCCTTAACAGAGTCAGGCGACTGCATATCTGCCATACATTCCCAACTGAACATTGTTCTGCCTAAAATGGAAAGAGAATTAATTCAAGTGAGACTGTAGGGCCTCACCCCTCGAACGATTCTCGTCAGGTGCAAACATCGATGACAATGGCGCAAATGACCTATCTTTGCATTTAACGAGAACCGTTTGGGGGGTAAGATCATATAATCTCACGCAAAGTAATTCTGTTTCCAAAATCGGCAGATGTTAAATTTTTAGTTCGCCATAATGCATCCTATATACTGAATTTTTTAAATAATTTTAAATTCATAATTTACACCCTTAAAAACCCCATTATACCAATTTTGAACAAAAATCAAGAGATATTAAATTTTTAATCCGCCATGTTGAATTTTTTAGAAATAATTTTAGATTCGTTATGGATGGTTCCGAAAACTTACCCATACCAATTTTGGAGAAAATCGAACAAAATTAATTTTTTGTCAGCCATATTACCAACGCCATCTTGAATTTTACTTAAGCAATTTTGACCAAAATAATATGGGGCCACCGCAGCAACTTCCTGAACATAATGCAAAAATTTTATTAAATTCGGTGCCGCCATTCCGGAGTAATCGACCTACATACATAAAACGAACAAGCATAATAAAACTATAAGAAGGCGTATGCAACAATAAACCGTCACGTAACTTCGCGACACAACGATGAGAATGTTATGTATCATCAGCACAAAATGTCATTTCGTCTTATAGCTTATGCATTTTTCCAAGTTTGGATAAAATTGTGGGTCCTCGCCTTATGGTTTATATCTGAAAAGTCATGCAAAAATAGAAGCAAACTTACGAGTTACTTTACAACTTGTTTATATATGTTTTTTAATCTGCCGAATCCAAATCTTAAGCTAAAATTGTAAAATATTCAAAATTGCAAATTTTAAGGTGCATAAATTTTGCAATACTTTGTGAAAAATTTGCGTTTATATGTTTTCAAGGCTGCCCAAACCCAATCTGAATTAAACAACATTAAATAATCAAAATTGCAAATTTTAAGACATGATAATTTTACCAAGATATGTGAAAACAAAAAATTGTGCGCAGCTGCTAAAATTGATGAAAAAGTAAAAATTTTAACATTTTTAAAACATGAACATGTAGATAACGGCTGGACTAAAATGAAAATCTGAGAATCGCTTGGAGTCACAAATCAATTCATGACTTTTTTCACTAATAGGTTATATAAATTTAATTACTACATTATGCCAGATTTTGTAACTTTTTCATTAAACAAAAAATATTTTTTGAAAAATAGGGTTAATTCTTGTCAACAAACGAAGGTGTGTATTGATCATATTAAAGCGCAAAACAAATTTTGAAATCAAAATGATTAAAATGCTTACTTTCTTAAGGTGAATTCATTTTACAGAATGGAAATCGACAATTTACACTGTCTTAAAGTCGCCGTATCGCTTACGATTACTTAGAGCACCTATTCACGCGTCGATGCTCACTCGGAATAAATGATATGCACCTGAACGCACTAATAGGCTCACCCGTGGTGCATTTGCTGCATGTACTATCGGTTTACATATCCTATAAAACAAATATCTACTTTCGCATTCTGATATTTCGAATTTCGTAAAACTCTTCAGGAAATATCGACTACTGTGCGCCAATCCAGATATGCAAACATGTAGTACAATATGGGTGTGTAACATGTCATTATTGCAACAACTATAGAATGACAACTGATCGAAAACTGTGATGTTACGATGTTACACTGTTACGCTATTACGGAGTAGCATCCGGATTTAATGCGCTGCTTTACGCGCTCATGTTACTTTACTGTGGTCCGTAATGTCGATTTTGCTCACAAGAATGCAGAAACTGATGGGGCACTTGATAATCTGTTTCACCTTGAAATTAATCACACCATGTCGTCGTTATATTATATATATATATATATATATATATATATATATATATATATATATATATATACACTGTATGGACATGCAACAGAAATTATAATATAACAACGATACGGTGTGATTAAGTTCAAAGTGAAATGGCTCTTTCTAAGTAATGTTTTTAATAATCAATATTTTTACAAAAATTAAGGAGAATTTGTTGACTTTCTTAGATTTTGTGGAAAAAAATAAGTAAACAAAGAGAAATTATTTTTAAAACTGACGGGAATACAGCTGACTTAAAACCTAAATAGAAAATAACAAAAAAAATTCAATAAACAACAAAAATGTTTACATAAAGAATCCTACATAACATACTGAAAATCCCATTGAAACATCTCGTTTCTATCAAAAGGTATGCGTAAACAAGGTTTAAAAACAGTGTACAAACTAATAATCTTTTTTCACGGAAGTCAATTAAAAATTTTATCTAGAAATTCTAAACCGTAACTTAACTTTCTTTAAATTGAAAACATTAAAATAGCAACTTGGCAAGCAACTTTACTTTTTTAGCTCCATTAAAATTTATAATTTATAAACAGTATTTGTGCATCAAAGAATAGACAAGTGAGATAAGTTATTTTAATAAACATATTATCCAATCGTAATTGTCAGTCATCGCTATCATCACAAGAGCTTTCTCACGTTAGTACAATGTCTTTGATTTTTCATAAGACCCTGGTCATATCATCAACGGCCATCTTGGTTGCACATGTTGATCCGTGACGACCTGCGAGTCGGTTTTATCGCCCGCCAAGCCTAAAAATGCCTCCACCGCTAATTTGTTTTTTCCGAACATCGCGCCTTCTTTGTGCTTAATTGTAAATACTTATTTTATATTTTATGTACAAAGTGTCCAATCAAAATGCATTTTGTATTTATGCCAGCCAAATATGTATACTTTTTGTATATAAAATGTATTACTATATTTTTTTTTAAATGTTGGCCACACAGTTCAAAAGGAAATAACAAAAAACTAAAGAGGAAAACTATCTACAAAAATTATATATTGTTTAGACATGATCCAGGAGATATTTTTAAAAGTGTTGTTACTTTACAATAAGTTGTATTTAAGTTATTTACATCAATTCCAAAAGAAGCATTTAGGTCAATTTATTTTAGTTAATCCATTATATCAAAACCATAGTTTCACTGATTTTTACAGGATTTATACCCAAAAACAAAGGGTGGTTAAAAAATGTATGTAATTTTTGATAATGGATACGAGTTTGCATAAAACGTTATTTTTGTGCATACAGGTTTAGAACCAGCTATACTTTCGTCACTTTTAGAGAGAATTTCTAGTATACTTATCTGTTTCATAAAATCTAAGAAAGTGAACAGATGCCCCTTAGTTTTTGTAAAAATATTGATAATACAAAAACATTACTTAAGAAGAGGCTTGAATAAAGTTAGCCGCTGTACATTGGTAAAATTTAGTAAATAACAAAATCAAAAAGCAGAATAATTAATTCTAGTAAATTACAAAGCAAATGGTTAATAAACAAGGCTAGGATAGTAAAGAAAACTAATTACATTGATTTTTCATGCATGTTATTATTATGAATGATGGGTCTTTTTTTATACCATAAAACTATAATGCTGCATTTATTTATTTTTAATACACATTGTTTATTTGGGGTATTTTATCTAAATCATTATAAGATTACGTTTTTAATGCAAAATGTCAACTTTGGAATATTTGTGCCATTTTTTTTGTACTTAATTGTAAATATTAATATTGCAAAAATATTACTTAGAAATAGTTGGAAAGCTGGATAAAGTTAGCCACTGTACACTGGTGAAAATTAATAAAAAACCTGGTCAAAAACCAGAATAATTAATTCTAGTAAATTACGAAGTTAATGGTTGATAAAGAAGCTGGTAGAGTAAGAGAATACTAACCACATTGATTTTCCGCGCATTACTTTCAATCAGTGACGTAGGCAGCTAAAAAACTTACGCCTTAACAAAATAAAACAAGTTAAATACGTTTACAAAATAATTTTACTTTTCATGATGTTAAATTCGTGTGCGAACAATATTAGTTTCATAGCTTCATTCAATATTTAGTAAAACTATTATATATGTTTTAATATTTTTTAATATATTAAAACGTTTTTGCCTGTTGCAATGTTTATAACAATGGTAATAAAAATTCGATATATTTTACATAGGTTACGAAACTCTGATTCTAATTTTTAGAAATTAAAATGGGTATATTTTTCAGTTTTCTATTTATATTGCTCATTTATTTCAATAAGCTACAAAATTACATATATTCATCCGCTATTTGCGGTTCAATTGATAATTTGTAAAAAAAATACAGAAATCATACAAACATTTTATATTTTATTCAGAAGTAGCGATATTTTCTTAAGCGTAAAAATTTCTTGGCTACTTAAAAGAATCATCAGGTCTCTATGCCAATATTTGACGAAAAGTATACAAAATAAAAAAATATATACAGAAATTTACATAAAGAATCAAGGAATAAATGTTAAAGGGTGTTAAAAATATATGTGTGCGGGGGCGCTGATAAACAGGGGCGGGGAAGCAGTCGCCCCCCCCCCTGCCCTCACTTGGCTACACCACTACTTACAATAATCTTGAGCGACTAAATTAAAATTTCAGTTCATAATTATTAATGAAATACATAAGGAATTTTAAAAATATTGTTTAGAAATGGCTGAATTTTTGTAAAACTAAATCACTAGTACAGTATACTCACTACCCTTCACAAAATATTGGCCATTTGAGTTGTCTGAAACCAAAAAATGAAATAACTCTTTATTATGTGTTATATTTGCTACGTTTCTCCAAAGACGATTTTTTTTATATTAAAACTTGTTAAAATTGCCAAAAAGATGAAAAAATTCAACTTTTCGGAAATCGCGTTTAAAGATAAATGACAGTGTAAACATACCGACACGCATACATTCACATGCATTCACAAAACGTCAACAAACAACGGCTATACCCTTCCGAAAAAGAATTTATATCTAAAAGAGGGCGGCTAGAGAACTCGAAAAGGACAGAGATGGCCGTATTACAGGTTCCATATACCTACGGAAGAAAATGTATTTCACATAATCCTTCATATGGTGTGTTCCTGATAACATCTAGAGTCGAAATATGCAAAAAAAAAATTTTTTCAAAACCGCAAAGGTGGACGATCCCCTTAGTATTCATATCATTTAATCTATTTCAAAATAAAGAATTTTTGATCTGGGTTTTTGTTTATTTATACCAGTATATGCTACAGCCTTATCACCTCTCCACTTGGTTCTGCGATCTTCGAACATATATTCTTTATACATATTCATTTATTGTTATTAACCTTGTGAAAACCATTAAATTATTATATTTGTAAAATGAAATGGATTTATTATTTAAATTCTACAAATATCGACTATAATTTGTGTTGTAGCTTTCAAGATAACTACATTTTTTTAAATGGCTTTTAAATCTAAAAAGAAAAAGAGTCAATGAAATTTATAATTATATAAATAGGTTGATTTTAAGAGACACAAAACAATCAAAAAAATGCCTTATTATGGCACAATAAATTTTTAAAGTTGACAAAACAGAACACACATTCTATGAAACATTTAAGTTATTAAAAATAGGAATATCTAAAGCCAGTGACGAATATCTAAAGCCAGTGGCAGCCAATCCAGCGGCTCCCTCAAGTCCCTTAATGAAAATGGATAAATACGGAGAATCAAGATGGGCGCATTCAAATATCTGCGGAAGGCGCACGTATTCTTAATTACGCCACTATCTAAACTCATAAAATTTTATACTATTATTAATGATAGGTAACTTTACCAATATAAAGGAAAATTATATTTTTAAAACTTATAGGTTTTGTCTTGTAAGCTTTCAAAGTGAGGGGCTACAACTTTAGAAATCGATAGTGGTTTAAGTGATAAAACAGACGAGCATTCATATAAATATCGTGTTTTAAGCACCTGTTCATTCAAGTAGGATCGAAGAAACGAGCACCTACTTTACCTTATCCGAAAGAACACTTCACTACATAATAGGAACTTGTTAGCTTCTCCACTGTTGGTCTCTCCACCCTCTTTCTTTACGGTTCTCGTTTGTAAATCACGCGTTGATACCTATGTTTCGGTGCATTTTTCCCCGTTTTTAACTCATTTAATGACCATAGTGTAAATAGACGATTTATAGTAAGTTTTGTCTAGATTCCAAATCTTTCATTTAAATTTAAAATGGAGCCATCTGTGAAGCAACTAGGCATTTTGCAAGATAGAGAACTTTTGTATATATAAAATGCGAAATATAATTGTGAAAAAAACTAAAAACCCGACAGCACCCATCTTTTGCGCACATAATCTACTTACTCTTAACTATCGCTTCGCAAAGAGCCAATACTACATCTTAAAATTCCCGAGTAATAAATTTTTTATCGTTTTTTTTTCGATTTTTCTCGGTTAAAAATCGATTTACTTCTAAAGGGTGTTTTTTATAGAGGTATAGAACTTTTAAATGGAATAAAACAAAGATGAATTTTTTAAATTGACATGAAATTTACTTTATTCGAAAGATAACCTTCTGGCATTATAATTTAAATATGACTTCTGGCATATGACCGCCACGGCTGGCTCGGACGTAGTCTAATCTGGAGGTCCAATTTTCGATGACTTTTTCCAACATTTGTGGCCGTATATCGGCAATAACGTGGCGAATGTTGTTCTCCAAGTGATCAATCGTTTCGGGCTTATCGGCGTAGACTAGCGACTTCACATATTCCCACAGAAAATAGTCTAGCGGCGTTAAGTCGCACGATCTTGGAGGCCAAGTCACGGGTCCGAAACGTGAAACTATGCGGTTACCAAACGTTTCCTTCAATAAATCAATTGTGGCACGAGCTGTGTGACATGTTGCGCCGTCTTGTTGAAACCACAGCTCCTGCACATCATGGTTGTTCAATTGATGAACGAAAAAGTCAGTAATCATGGCTCTATAGCGGTCACCATTGACTGTAACGTTCTGACCAGCATCGTTTTTAAAGAAGTACGGACCAATGATTCCACCAGCCCATAAAGCACACCAAACAGTCAGTTTTTCTGGATGTAACGGTGTCTCAACATACACTTGAGGATTATCATCACTCCAAATAAGGCAGTTTTGTTTATTGACGTATCCATTCAAACAAAAGTGAGCTTCATCGCTAAACAAAATTCGCTTATGAAAATCGGGATCAACGGCAATCTTGTTTTGGGCCCATTCACCGAATCTACGCCTTGCTAGGTGATCGTGTGGCTTCAATTCTTGCACGAGTTGGATTTTGTAAGCACGCAAACCAAGATCTTTCCGCAAAATCTTCCATAAAGTGAATGGACACATATCCAATTCCTGTGCACGATGGCGGATAGACTGATTCGGGTCTTCCTCTACGCTACGCTCTACAGCAGCAATGACTTCTTCTGTACGCACTGTACGACGTCTCTGTGGATGCGTATTATCATTTAGAGTAAACGTGGTGCGAAAACGTTCCATAGTTAATCGAATTAATTGCTCTGATGGACGATTATGTTGACCGTAAAACGGACGTAGTGCGCTATACGTATTTCGAACAGAACCATGATTTTCGAAATAAATTTGCACAATTTGGAAGCGTTGTTCAGGCGTCAGTCTATTCATGTTGAAATGCCAAACCAAACTAAACATAAATCACTTGACAGCTGACAAAATGGCCGCCAGTTAAAAAAGTGTTGCCAACTTAAATTTCTATACCTCTATAAAAAACACCCTTTATATTAAACGGCTCATTTTAAAGGTTTTTTAATTATCATTGAAACAATATGATTGCTTTATAAGTTTTCATTTTGGAAGCAAAAAAACAAGAAAATCACATTTTATCCACTTTTAATGATGTTCAAAAAATACCAAAAAAATGGTAGTTGGCAACATGTACACTCTAAACTATAAACTCAATGGTTTGCGAGGAACATTTTTGACTATAAATCACCTTTTTATTTCTCTATATACTAATGGTAAGTGAGAAGTTCAATTGAAGATCATTGCATGAACTCAAAACTACAAAAAATATTTTGTTTATTCCCAGCAAATTGAAGATTCTATTTTTAGTTTGTACGTTTGTTTGCTGCTTGTCTTATAAATGATTTTAATGGTTGAATAACTCTTAAACTCATCATTATGTTGAAATTTCAAGTGAGATTGAAGTAAATATATAAAATATACTCTATAGTTTATTTTGATGGTACATTTATTATTAACATTAAATAACTGTCTTTAAAACCTCTCAAGCTGGTTTACATTTTAAATTATCATTGAAAAACTAATTTTGTCAATTTTTTTGCGGTTTGCGCTCATTAAAAAAAAACATAATTTTAACTTTTCAATGACGTATGTTTAAAAAATTTATTTAGTTTATATTTTGTCTAAACATGATAAACAATTCTTGCAAAATAACAAAATAACCTTTTAATAGCAAATCCTAATCCCACCAAAAACTTTTAAGTGAATTATGGGTTTTACTATATGTGTCATTTAAAACTTACTAAACTGAATACTTGCCAAGTGAAAGTTTAGGTAGTGGGTAGATATTTTTTTATTTACATCCGTTCAGATTTCATTGAAATTAACAGGTCCCGATGAATCTAAACACTTATAGGTTAAAACCGCGTAAATTTACAGGTTTTTCCTGTTCTTATGAAGGGTGAATAGTTTTAAATGAATTGCAAACAATAAAAACAAACAAACAAAGAAATTCAGCATACCAAATCAACTGAAAACAATAGAACAAGGAATAATTTCCAAAACTAAAAAAGACTAGAATAATGGAAAGGTACGCCAATGGGCCACTTAAAAATCAACAAGAATTAAAATTGGTCCTTGTACAAACAAAAAACGAACTATCAAGTCGAATAATCTAGGTCGCAAATGTGGTTATCAAAAACCACCAAACATTGTAAGGAAGGTACAATACATGGATTTTCTTGATAGCTAAAAATATAGATTCATAGTAGGAGGCGAGTTTAATGCAAAATGTACTGAAAATCGAGACTCACAAAAGTTTCAGGAAAAGACGCCTAGCAGCATGTAATCTACTACACTATCGTCTCGTAAAAAAAACACATTGGCCTACTGATACGAATAAAATTCCCGATTTTTTTTCATAAGAAATATTTCATCAAATTACTTGCATGTAGGGGTTAAGTGACACTTGAATTCATATTATTTTCCCATATTCCATACATTATCCTCGTAGGGTAGTCAGCAAAACAACAGATTGGTAGAGTTTCAAAATTAAACTTAAAGAATTGATAAATTTATCGGTACCACTAAAAATTGAAAAGCGCTTATATGGGGCTAGATTAAACTATTTCTGATAAATGAAGGTAACTTGGGAAAACAGCCTTGAAATTCCTCGCAGAATAACAGGCAACAATTACCAGAAAGAAATTACCTTACCTTATTTCCAAAGGAGAAAGCTTAGGGAAAACTGACATCAAACGAGAACACCAGTTAAGACAGCAGCCTTAAATAATGACATTAAACAATTAAAACGCAGAATTCAACGCATTAAAAATGACTCGATTAGTGTTTATCTAATTAATTAATGTTAATAGAAATAATTATTCACTGTCGAACGCAACTAAAAAGACATATAGTTCAGAATCTAACAATTAAATATACTTTCGGAAGGTGGGAAGAAAAAAGCTTCCAAATTTTTTAAACATTTAGAGATTATTTTTGAGCCTAATTATCAAGATACTCCTCAGAACTAGATTGAGCTAGTATAAGAAGACACAATTGTAACCAACCCGAAAAAACTCGTGATTTTGATCTGATTGCCGGAGCAACCGCACAATCTTATTCGTGTCTTGTTCAGGCTGACGTATTTCCTAAGATGTGGGAAATAACGAAGGTCATGATGACTCCATCTCTCTTCTTAAGGGATCTAAACTGATAACCAAGAAAAAAATTAATTCCTGCTTCATAAAAAATCACCCGACTACCGATCAGGGATCATAGGGTCAAAGATATCGTTGAAAAGTTAATACGGGAGTCTGCTCTGCTATCTTGTTCGATGTGTCTTAGTTTTTCGATAAAGTAGGGCAAGAAGATCGATTTTACTTGCTGAGCATGTTACTGTGCAATATTCACAACTTTTGAATATTACCTAACAGAAAAATACTTCAGAATAGAACAAGAAGATGCTTATTCTGAATTAAAAGAAATTATGGCACATCATCCCACAATATAGTGTACTAAATCAAGTACTCTATTGACCCTACTTGAAGCACAATTTAACCGCCGCCTTCACCAATGACATCGCAGTAATGATCATTAGAAACGATCATAAAGAAACTGTTAGGAAGTTTTTGGATTGAATTATGTCGCATCAGGTTGAAAAGGAAATCCCGTCCATGTCAATTTCACCAATAAACAAAGTCCAGATCTTTGCGCTAAATCAGCAAACTATCTGGACACGACCTTTAAAAAAAAACAGGAAAAGCTCATTATAAAATTCAAAACCATGTATTGATTGCTTAAAATAAACTCCAGGTTGACAACGTATAACAAATTGCTCCTGTATAGACAGATATTGAGACCCCTATGGACATATGGTATTTAACTTAGTGATTGCACCAGGAAAAGCAACGTTCAGATCATCCAGTTACTAAAAAATATCACAGATGCACCTTAGTATTGTTCGAACAGACATCCATGGGAACCTAGAAATGGAAATTGTTGAGAAAACTATATCAAAATTCGCTTATAGCTATGAATAAGGGCACATGAATATTAATTTTGTGAGAAGACTAATGGTGACCAAACCCTTTGAATTAGCTTTAAAATTATGAGAGTGTAAATAAGAGCATATATGTTATTGTACACGTAAATTTTATTTACCAGAACCTAAGAAACACTAATCAGTAGAATTGTAGTTGTGAGACTATTAATCTTAGTTAATTTAGGTTCAGTATCTGATAAATTTTGATATGTGAATATTTGTGAAACCCTAACCTTTAAACGCTCTAAGATCAAGGCATGCAGTTTTTTGCAGAACTGTGTGAATCTTACATCTCCGACTTAACGAGGAAAAAGATGTGAAAGTGGAAAATATATTAGGTGCTGAAATAGTTTGTGTAAATGGACGAACGGTACATTTCTACTCGATCTTCCTGAACTTGACTGACACTACGTCAGTCCTAGATAATCTATAACAATTCCTCGCTAAATAAATCTGTATTTATTTTTTTCAGGCATGTGCTCCTAGATATGTTTGGTACAGCAAAGAAATGAACAGAAGGGATCCCGTCGGAACATGTTTCGTCTCAGACTCATCTTTTGAAAAATTCGAAGAATATTCGCCTTGTAGAACGAGTGAGTAAATAATATGAATTTAATATATGTTTTCTATATTAGTAATAGTTGTGATAGTGATATCTTCAACAATATTTAAATAGAAGTACCCGTCAAATATTTCAAGCGTTTGTATAAATGAATTGCCCAAAAAACAGGCCCCGTCAATAATAAATATCCAAAATTTATGGACCACCTTGAAAAGTCACAATCTTACCAAATTATGTTATAGTATATCAGTTAATTTTTTAAGGGGGTGAAATAGTTCTTCATTATGGTAGTTAGAAATGTAAAAATTAGTATATAGGCTTATGGTTAGAAAAAAATGTTTACTATATAATTCTTTTTTAAAAATTCATCTTTTAAGAGGGTAAAATGTGGGATGAAAGTTTGTGTAAAAGTTCTTTACTTTGATAGTTAGAAATGTAAAAATTAGTTAATTAGCTTACGGTTAGAAAAAAATGTTTACTATATCATTCTGTTTTGTTAAATTCATCTTTTGACAGGGTAAAATAGAGGATAAAAGTTTGTATGGAAGTTCTTCATTTTGGTAGAAATGTATAAATTAATGTATAGACTTATAGTTAGAAAAAAATGTTTACTATATCATTCTTTTTTAAAAATTCATCTTTTAAGGTGTTAAAATAGGGGATGAAAATTTGTATGAAAGTTCTTCCATCTAAAAATTAATATATAGGCTTATGGCTGGAAAGAAGAGTTTATTGTGCCACCCTTTTTTGGAAATTCATCCCCTAGGGAGTAAAATAGAGAATGAACGTTTTCGCGAAATTATTATTTTGGGGTTAGAATCATGGTTATACCCACTAGGATGCCGATGTCTGATGTTGCCCACCACGCGTACGAATAAATGTATATATATATATATATATATATATATATATATATATATATATATATATATATATACACATATATATATATATATATATATATATATATATATATATATATATATATATATATATATATATATAGTAGCGCTACAACCCTACGTGGGTTTTTGCTGCAGAAACGATTTGCCTCCACTGGTCTCTGTCCATCATGGCTTCTCTCCAGTTGTCGACACTCATAGTTTGTAGGTCTTTGGCTATATTATCTCTCCACCTTAATTTTGGTCGTCCAAGGGGTCTAGTTCCTGTTGGGTTTTAATTCCATACCATGTTAATTAGTCGGTTGTCAGGGGATCTCTGGACGTGTCCTGCCCATCTCAGTCGCTGGGATTTTATTGTTTTTATTATATATATATATATATATATATATATATATATATATATATATATATATATATATATATATGGCCGGAGCAAGGTCTATTACTGCCCCCTTTATCGGGAATAAATAGCTTGGGTACGTTTTAACATGACCTTTATTAAAAATCGAAATGAAATATTTATGAGTATCTAGGGTTTTCTTGTTCTCATAAAAATACACATTACTCCTGAGTAATCCTGTGGTTTTTCTTTTCTTACTCACTGAGGGTCTTGAGCCGATCCTTCTGTCAAAAAATATGAAAATTAGGTTTTACTAATTGAAGAATTTTAAAAAATTAGATAAAAAAATTTTGGATATACGTTTTTAAAAAATTAATTAACATAGAAAAAATATTCAAACTCAAAATTTAGGAATACAAGAAAATTTCGTCAATTTTAACATTTCTGCAGAGAAATTGTAGACATTAAAAAACATGTAATTTAACAATTACATTTTCTTCAAGTTTTCATTGATGGTAGACCATAAAAAGCCAGAGTTTTCAAAATACAGGATAATCCTACTCAATTTTTTTCTCAATTGTAGGAAAAATTCACTTTTATATAGCCCGGCTCATAGTAAAAAATGAGCAACGTGGAGAAAATGGCGAAATTGAGGTTATATAAGCACCGAGCGCTTGGATTGAAATGGAAAGGAATTTGTTTATACCTGAAGGAATTACATCATCTTGAACAATTATTGGTTCTTTTTGAAAAAATTTAGAAAAGTTTGCTGCCAACACTTTATTTTCAGCTTCTCGTGCCTTTCTCTTTTTTGGTAAAAAGCACCTGATTCTTTCTTGCGTTTTCCAGATATTTTCAGTTTGATTCAAAGTCTACACTGTTATATCAGCAGCACATTGCCAATTAAAACGATATTGCAATGAAAATGTCAAGTATGTCAACAACCACAAATAATGGCAACAACCGTATAGCGTAGAAAAATTGTAATTAAAGATAATATGTGCCGCTTCGGGCGGCGGACCGGTTCGCCCGTACCTTGCCCTGGCCCTGTATATATATATATATATATATATATATATATATATATATATATATATATATATATATATATATATATATATATATATATATATATATATATATTGTTATTTTTTTTTCTTGGGTGTAAAATCCGTTTTATTAATAAAACTGCATATGTTTTATTTGTTATGCATATCTATTGACGTTTCGGTCACACTTGACCTTCTTCAGAATGATTTTTTATAACTATAATAGAAAAAAAATTTTTTGCTATATTATAACATAAAATTAATAAGTTAAATTTAAAACATACCTTATATAAGTTTTTGCCGAGGATCACCATTTAGACTACATATTGTTCACACATTGTTCACTTTTTGACAAGATACTACAAAAACCTTGCTTTTTGTGTCGCATCTTTATTTAAACTGAATTTTATTTTATGGGTTCCGGTGGTCAAGGGTTTGGATTTTTTTTCCGCCTTAAGGGTCCTTGCCTGACTATTATTTTTTTCTTATTTTTGGAGTGATTTATTTTTGAGATCATTTTATATATATTTAATTTATTTGGGGGGTTATTTTAGGATATTGTAATATATTTTACTTAGGTGTTTTGTATCAGCCTTTGTATTTATAGATTTCTTATTTTTTTGAATTGCGATCATTTCATAAAATTCACGCTTTTTTTTATTGTTTTCTGTTTTGAGAATTTTTACATTTTCAAAATCAAAAGTGTGTTGCTTTTCTGTACTGTGGTTTGTCAATGCGGTCTTATTATGTTTGTCGTATTTGTGTCCATTAATCCTGTTTTTAAGATGTTGACTGGTTTGGCCGATGTAAACTCCGTCACAATTTTTACATGGGATCTCATATACTACGTGTGTTTTTTTTGTCTTTAGGTATTTTGCATTTTAAGTTACTAAAGTTTTTTTTTTAATAGATTGTGTCCTTTGTGACTAACAATTATATTATGGTTTTTGAGGACATTTTGGAGTTTTTCTGAGAGTTGTAGTATATATGGTATGGAAACATATTGGTTTTGTTGTTTTGTTTTTTGGTGTTGAGGGTTTTGGTTGTTTTTATTGTAAATGTTTATAATTTTAGGGGGATAACTGTTTAGTAATAAGGCTTCCTTTGCTTTTTGAATTGCTTTGTTTCGGTATTCTGGATCGGATAATTTTATGGCTCGGTCTGCAATTCCAATAAATCGGAATTGCGACACAAAAAGCAAGGTTTTTGTAGTATCTTGTCAAAAAGTGAACCATGTGTTAACAATATGTAGTCTAAGTGGTGATCCTCGGCAAAAACTTATATAAGGTATGTTTTAAATTTAACTTATTAATTTTATGTTATAATATAGCAAAAAAATTTTTTTCTATTATAGTTATAAAAAATCATTCTGAAGAAGGTCAAGTGTGACCGAAACGTCAATAGATATGCATAACAAATAAAACATATGCAGTTTTATTAATAAAACGGATTTTACACCCAAGAAAATCAAAAACTTTAAAAAATATATATATGTATATATATATATATATATATATATATATATATATATATATATATATATATAATGCATCGAATAATAAAATAAACAATTCAAAGCATAAGGAACTTCAGTTCTTGTAACTATGATTAAGAGCGGACGGGTACCTGTCTGTTAGGCATAATTTCAGTTATTTTAACTATTTTTACATGTACTGGTGCATTGCTTCAGTTTTGTCATTTCAATACTTCCCATATATTATCTTTTATACGATATAAAGCATTAACGTGATACTTGATTTTCAATGTTATAAACTATAAACATGATTCTTCTCATGCTAATTTTCAAGCATAAAAGTTCGTATAAATATATGTCCGATGATGCTTAGTTTGTGAGGTAAAGAGTGTAAAATTTTATTATTATTTTTGGTTTTTTTAAATTTATACCATTTCTTTTTAAAGATAATTAAATCAAATTTGAAACACATAATACTTTTTACAATTCTCATAAAAAAATTATTATTATGTGAAATAATATACAGAGTGGTACTTTTTTTACGGGTCTGTAAAATTTTACCCTCTCGAACTTTTTTTCGGGCGCCACTAATTCGATTTAATTATTGATTTAGCTTTCCCGTCTTATTGTGAAGCTTTTTTGTCTTTCAAGTTTTCCTCTAAAAGTCAACAGTTTTTCCACAAAAAAATAAAATATGTTCAGATGCATCTCCAGTTAAGTTCTGTAGGGGTGGTTTATTAAGTGACGAAAAGATATAGTAGGCTGTTGTCAAATAAGTTCACGCCTAATTAGTCATATTGTTTTTTATTGTAATGTGTGATAATTTCTGTGGATAGATGTGTTTGATTTTATGTACTCTTAATGTAAAGTAAGTAAAAAAATAATAAAAATGGCAGAGTTTGCAAATGTTGAAATGTCAGATATGCATTTTCTTTATGGTCGTGTTATTGGAAATGCATTAGAAGCTCAACGAATTTATGCTGAATTATATCCACAACGTAAGTTACCTCATCATAACACACTTGCTCGTCTTCATCAGCTTTTGCGAGAAAATGGTACATTTCTAAAAGGAACTTTTGATTGTGGACGTCCTCGGGAGATAATAACCATAACGCTAGAAGAAGCTGTTCTTAATTTAATAGAAGAATATCCTAAAACAAGTACGAGAAAAATTGCCAATATATTAAATATAAGCAATTCCACAGTATTTCGAATTTTAAAAGTGCACCAATTGTATCCCTACCATATCCAGTAAAGCGCTTTTACCTCGAGACTTTTGCCAGTGGATACTTCAAGTGATCGCCCAATCTCCCCTTTTTTTTATCTCGTATTTTCTTTACTAATGAGGCAAATTTTTAAAAGACTCCATAAAAAATTTTCACAATAATTACATTTGAGCTGAAGAAAACCCGCATGCATTTCTTGAAGCCAATTATCAACATCAGTTTTCATTAAATGTATGGATTGGTGTCATAGGCCATTATCTAATTGGCCCATGTTTCCTTCCATTAAGATTAAATGGCGACCAATACTGTCACTTTCTCAAGAAAAAGTTACCTGCCCTGCTTGAAGAGGTTCCTCTTCAAGTTAGAAAGAATTATGATTTATGCATGATGGGGCTTCAGCACATTTTAGTGTCAGTGTACGCCGTCATTTATAGGCAGCAAATCCAAATCGTTGGATAGATCGAGGAGACACTCAACACGCCTGCCCGATCTCCGGATCTGATTTCTTTTGATTTTTGCATCTGTGGTTTCCTTAAATCTTTGGTTTATGCATCTCCTGTTGAAGGTGTTCAGGATTTGAAAAACAGCATTATTGCGACTCGTGAAAGGATAAGAAATACTCCAAGATGATTTCAATGAAAGTGCTCTTCAGTGAAACGAAGATCGGATTCTTACATTATAGCTGAGGGTGTTTATTTTCAACATTTGTTGTAATTTCAGTTAGTAATATTCTGTTACTGTTGTTCAAATTCTATTATTATTATGTTGCATTTTTTCTTAGTCCCTGTTGGTTAAAACAAATATGAATGAAAATTGATTACAACAAATACACTATGATTTTTTACTTATGTATTTTCTTGTTTTGTGGAAAAACTATTGATTTTTAGAGGTCAATTTAGGAGTCAAAAAAGTTTCACAATAAGATGGAAAAGTTAATTCAGTAATCAAATCGAATCAGTGGCGTCCAAAAAAAAAGTTCGAGAGGGTAAAATTATACAGATCCGGAAAAAACTACTACTATATTATTTCACATAATCATATTTTTTATGAAAGTTGTGAAAAGTGTCATGTGTTCCAAATTTGACTTAATTATCTTGAAAAACAGAAATAAATTTAAAAATCTAAAAATAATATTAAATTTTAACACCCTGTATCTTAAAAACTAAGCATTATGTTTATATGAACTTTTATGCTTAAAATTAGTTCAAGAATAAATCTTTAAAATTTTTCGCGCTTATTTGGGAACACCCTGTATAGCTCATTTAGTATTTAGTCAAAATCTTTTCTAAAATTGTTTTAATACATTCTCATACAAAGTGTATCCTTATGTAGAACATTATCTATATGGATCGACCATTTCTCACTCCGATGCACACATTTAAATTTTCATTTAAATTACAGTTATTTAAATCGACTGCAAATGCTTTAAAAAATACGTGCCAAAACTATGGGAAAATAAAAACGGAAACAAATATACAAGAAATGAGACAGGCCGTTCAAGGCCCAAGTTTACGGGATGCGGATATACGAGTTATATAATGCGCCCCATCTGGTGACCAGATGAAACTGCACCGTTTAGTCGCACGTGCAAGACATGGCACTGGTACTGAAATCTCGTAAAATCGTCGTTAAATGACGCTAATTGAACGAATCGTATTTATGTAAACGAGTTGGCACATTCGACCGGTTTTTTAGAAGGATATATTGTCATATTTACCTAAATCGTCTTTTAATAAATATAAACATAGTATAATGTATGTTTTTAAACTATTTTCAACCGAAAAAAAAATGAAGTTTGCAAAAAGATCTGCTTGTTTGTATTTAATTGATTTTTATATTATTTTTGTTTGTTCTGTATGTTAGAAAGATTGGAGAGAAAGAGAAAGTGATCAGAATTAAAAGCTAAATCAAATTGCTTCCCAAAATAAAAATACCAAAGCAAATTCGCACAAACATGGTCTAACCTTAAAGCCGTTCTAAACTTAAAGCCGAAGGCTCAAACTGACAGGAGTAACAATAAGTCAAGCAAGTTTTAAACTCCACAAATACCAGCATAAAAAACCATTTTGTTTAATTACTAAACAGGCAGATATGGAGAATTTCATTTATTTTAGGTATACAACTATTTCTCTTACAAATTTTCATGCTTTATTGCAGGGTCCTTATCCTTAATATTCCTATATAAGCATTTATTTGTTGACATATGTCATATAAATTATAACAGACAAAACTGACCAACTAGAAGATTTAAATTTCATGGCGACTAGATCGGGTTTAAGTCTTTAACTTTCATAGTGAATCTGACTGTTTAGTTTTAAAACGGCTTAGCTGATTTTGTTAAGCTTTACATAGTTTGAAAAGAAATTTTCTGTAGGTCATCAATTGACTTTGAGGTTTTTTTTGTATTATGACGCGTAATAAAAAAACTAATACAAAAACTGAAAATGTTGAAACGTTGTGTATTTCGTCTACAAAAATAATATGTAATTTTTAACTTTGTTTCTATTTGTTGACCGTGTAGTTATTAATTAGTTTTTACTTTTTTGGGTTTCCGTCATACTATTACTTTATAAAAAATTAACACATGTTTTTTTTTACGTTTCGGTTTATTTTATTGATTAAACCATCTTCAGACAATTACTGTAAATATGAAAAGGAATATGTAAATTGTTATTATATAAACTGAAAATCAAGTGAACCACCTGTTAACATTAAGTAAGAAATTAAAATTTTCAGTTTATATAACAATTTACATATTCCTTTTCATATTTACAGTAATTCTCTGAAGATGAAGTCAATAAAATGAACCGAAACGTCAGAAAAAAACATTTGTTCATTTCTTATAAAGTAATAGTATGACCGAAACCCAAAAAAGTAAATACTAAGTAATTTTAAACGACTAGAGACCTATTTTTAAGGTCTGAAAAATTCATTTAAATGTGCCAGTCTAATTTGAAACTACCAATGTTTGAAAATGATGCTAAAAATTTATTTCGTAGATTTTGTCTTTTAACGGCCGGTTATTTACAAAAGTAAAGTCAATAAGAAGAAAATTCCAACCTTGACATATATTTCGAAGACGGTTAAGATTTTGTTAATTGTTAAGACAAATCGTTTTATCAGAGACATAAACCGTGAAATTATTTATTTTTAATATATATGTATGAATATATTTTTAGTTGGTTATTTTCTTGTATATATATATATATATATATATATATATATATATATATATATATATATATATATATATAATTTATTTTTGTATCTTTGTTATATTTTCTTGGGTATTTATAAAAAGAAATCTATCCATCAATTGCATACCAAGTATCATAATTGAATTTATTTTTAACATACACACAAAACTACTTTCAAGGTATGTACTATTTTATAATTTTCACTATTTTAACCTGTTGTATTGTTTTAAATTTTAAACTTTAAGACTGTTGTAAAATCTGTATTATTTCTATTAATTTTAATTAAATTAAAAATATAATTTAATGTGTAATTACTGTGATATATGTTTATTATAAAAAAAAATTTGTAATTTCGTAGATTTAAAATAAATATACCAGCTCTTTTGAAGAAGCTCAATATGTAGAGCGAAATGTCAGAAAAATTGTTGTCCCTTGTTTCTCCAATGGAAAAACCTATACCCAAAAAAATATTACAATATATATATATATATATATATATATATATATATATATATATATATATATGTATATATATATATATATATATATATATATTATTTGAAGGGTTTTCTTGGACTTTTCAGTCTTTTTTTCTAATTAAAATATAACAAACAAAGTTTGGAATATGTTTATTATAAAAAAAATTTGTAATTTTGTAGATTTAAAATAAATATACCAGCTCTTTTGAAGAAGCTCAATACATAGAACGAAATGTCAGAAAAATTGTTGTCCTTTGTTTCTCTAATGGAAAAACCTAGACCCAAAAAAATATTACAAATATATATATATATATATATATATATATATATATATATATATATATATATATATATATATATATATATATATATAATTTGAAGAGTTTTCTTGGATTTTTCAGTCCTTTTCTTAATTAAAATATAACAAGCAAAGTTTGGAACATATTTTACATGTCAATGTAACGGTTCGGATGGGACTTCTCTAGCCTTTTTCAAACATTGTACATTCAAATACTGCAAAAAATATTACGTTTGAAACACCCTGCTATTATAGATCTTAATTAAAAATTAATCCTGCCTTAATTTGAACTCTCGCAACATCAAATAATAAAACAAACAGAGATAGAACAAACACTTCAAAATTATAAATTATACTGAACTTGTATGTCGGAAGGTTAATTTTTTTCAATAGTGTTTTTACTTTTGTATATTAATAGATAAGGATAATATATTTAAAGGTGACAAAAGGGTGGCTGTTTGCTAAGACATGTGGATAGTTTCTCTTTAAATAAATTATTATATATTTTTCTTAATTGTCTCGTATCAGATTTGGAGTTTACACCGTTTTTTATTTTTATTTTATTTATTTTTTTTTTTTATTTCTATCATCTGATAGAATTCTCGTTTTTTATTATTTTCGGTTTTTAAAATTTTGTTTTATATATATGAGTAGTTTCCGTCATATCGTTAGTTAGGGCTGTTTGATTTTTTTTTGTCAAATTTATGTCCATTGACTCTATTTTTTATATATTGGCTAGTTTGCCCTATATACATCGAATCACAGTTGTTGCATGGAATTTCATATACGACATTACTCTTTTTGTCATTTGGAATTTCTGTTTTTAATTTAGAAAAATATTTTTCAGTAAATTATGAGCTTTATGATAAATAGTAATATTTTCCTTTTTAAATATGTTTTGTATGTAATGCGAAAGCTTTGGGATGAATGGAAGCGTTAGATATTTTTGGGTATTATTTTTATTTTTTTTTTATGAAATTACTACCTTTATCATAAAATCTGTTTCTTCTCTTTTTATACATTGACTTATTCAGGTTGTTTGGGTAATTGTTTTTCAGAAGTGCTTCCATTGCTTTTTTAATGGCATTTGATCTAAATTCAGAATCGGTTAATTCAATTGAACGATCGGCAAGACTAACAGAGCTTTTTTTTTTGGGGTGATGGATGGATGCATCGAGTCATAATGTAGATATCTTGAAGACCAAGTTTCCTTTGTGTATCATTCCGTTCTAATTTTGTTTTTAGTATTGTGCAGAGTGAGGTCTCAAGAATTAATTTTATTCTGTTGTTCTATTTCGATGGCGAATTGTAGTCTATTATTGTAACTATTAAATAGATTACGGATGTTTTGTATTCGGTTTTAGGCACTGCAGTTATGCAGTCGTCGATATATCTATAAAATAATGGAATAGAAAAGCTTAATTGATTTATAACTGTTTCTTCGAGGGCTTCTATCACTATTTGTGCGATAGCACTTGAAATGGTAGCACCCATTGCGCATCCCTCAATTTGTCTATACAAATTTTTGTCATATATAAAATATGTTGAGCCTAAAGTTAAAATAATGGCTTCCAAAAATCCAAAGGTATATCGGTGAATTTTTTTATTTCATACCACTTTTTTGAAATTATTTGTTTTGCCAATTCTATAGGAATATTTGTAGAGTAAAACTACTCATACATTTAACTTTGAAAAAACCAAAATTTCAAAAACGGAAAATCATAATAAAAAATGAGAATTCTATGAGATGAGAGAAATCCAAAAAAATAAAAACGCTGTAGACTCAAAAACTGACACGAGACAATTAAGTGAAATATATAATAATTTATTTAAATAGAAACAATCAACATGTTTTAGCAAACAGCCACCCTTTTGTTACTTTTAAATATATTATCCTTATCTATTAATATAGAAAAGTAAAAACGCTATTGAATAAAGTTAACCTTCCGGCATACGAGTTCAGTATAATTTATAATTTTAAAGTGTTTGTTCTGTCTCCGTTTGTTTTATTATTTTGATGTTGTAGAGTTCAAATTAAGGTAGGATTAATTTTTAATTAATATCTATAATAGCAGGGTGTTTGAAACGTAATATTTTTTTTGCAGTATTTGAATGTACAATGTTTGAAAGAGACTAGAGAAGTTCCAGCCAAAATATTACATTGACATGTGAATATATGTTCCAAATTTTGTTTGTTCTATTTTAATTAAAAAAAGGGCTGAAAAATCCAAGAAAACCCTCCAAATAAAATATATAAACCTACAGTCCAAGAAATTAACCGTATATATATATATATATATATATATATATATATATATATATATATATATATATATATATATATATATATATATATATATATTAAAGTTCACGTTAAATATAGTTCAAGTATATAAATTTCTTAGTGTTAGAAAAAATAATTATCTAGAGTCTATTGATAGCTTCCCCTGTTCTCTAGTCTTCTTTTTACATAAGAAAATATATTTTCTCCAACGTAAACACAGGGTTCTTTATTCATTTCGGAACTGTTTATATTTGAAAGCTATTTTAGGTCTAAAATGAGGGACTTCTGTAACTCCTTATTAACAGAGTGAACTGGCTTCCAGTCCATTTGTGACAAACATTAAACAGACACAAATCAGTGCGATGAAATATAAATTGATACCAGTTAAGAGGGTGTATTTGAGAGATTATTTTTAAATAAAAAGCCACTTATGCCTGGCTAATTGCACTTTACTGAGATCTTGTAATTAGCATTTCGAAATGCTGATTAAGTTGCTAGTTTACAAGAGATTAAGGGGATTTTGTTTAGACTAGTATTATTCATTCCAAGATATTTGGTTGCCTCATTAATAATTATTAACACAAATTGTAATGGAAGCCAAGAACTCAAATGTTATCTAGAAACTTTATATATACAGGGTGTCTCACGACTAATTGCCGCGATCGATTTTTCGAAAAATAGACTTTGCACATTTTTTGAAATTAGACAGTTTACCAAAGCCGATGGGGGCAATTCGGCTTAAATATTTTCAAGATGGTGGCAGTTCCCGTTATACCGGAAGTTGACGCTTTCTTGCTTATCTTAAATAGAACATCCTATGTGTTGTTTCATCTCTAGATTCTACGCAAAATTATTGATATATTTCATATATAATATCCTATACCTAAGTCTAACAGTTTTTAACATATTTTAAATTTATTTTAAAAATGGCGTTTGCAGGCTTAAACATAACTATTAATTTCTTCTATGTGAAAGCCTTTATTATTTAGTTGAAGTTGATTGCCATCTAAAAGAGAATCTACTTTAATGTACTGTGTTGATATTTTGATAATAAATAAATACAGGGTGATCAAAAACTAACATTAAATATTAACTTAAAAAGAAATTGGTAAGTCAATTTTTTAAACGTAAACCCCCCTATTTTGATAATGTTATCTTATCTAGCTTTAAAAATAAAGCTGACTTTGAATAAGGTTGTCTATTCTCAAAATTTGTAGTTTTTGAAATATTGGCAATGTATTGCAAAAACGCAGTACGGTTTTTAAGTTTTATTATTAGTTAGCCATGACGGCGAAAGGTGACGAAACAATACAATAGGGCACTACAGAAATGTCACTATTTTTTGCCACTTGACAATTATTAATAAAAATCATGCCAGGGCGATTAATTTATACTCACGAAAACTATTTTAATTTGTTTATTATCTATGGGGAATGTGACAAAAGGTTTGTCCCAACCCGCGTCAAAAACAGTTTCTGACAGTCATGATTTTGCGCATTAACTTATTACACATTATATTTAAGTTAATGCGCAAAATCCTGTCGATCAGAAACTGTTTCTGACGCGGGTTGGAACGAACCTAAAGTTTTATAAAGAACATTCCAGACATTTCCTCATAGATATCCAGATAAATAAGGAATAGTGTTAAATGAATATTGCAAAATTTCAAAAATTTTGCCACCGATAAGACAAAAATCTCATGAAATGAAATCTATTCTCAATGATGAAAATGTCGAAACTGCAATTTTGAAATATTTTGCGGCATATCCTATAACATCGTTAAGGAAAATAGCTCTACAAACAGGACTATCGATAGCTCAATACATATAATTCTGTTGAAACACAACTTTCACCCTTATTTAATATCTTTGGTTCCACACCTAAGAAACACTGATTTGCCAGAAAGAGTGCAATTTTGCGAATTTATATTAACGATGATACAGGATGAACCTCGACTTGTGGACAACATAATTTGGACTGATAAAGAAAAATTTACGAAAAATGTCCTTTTTAACAGATACAATTCCGAGTTTCGAAGTGTGTCAAATCCTCATGCAGTAAGATTGCAGAATTTTCGGAGAAACTTGGCAATTTAACGAATTTTGTGTTGTAGCAAAACTACATTTTTATAAAGATAACTTAAATTATAATTTATTAATAATACAAAGAAAATTATGTCCCCATTTTAAATTATGTATTATCTCCAGATTCAATTAGAGGGGGCACCCATGACGAACTATCTCAGAGATGCAAAAAAGGGTTGGAAGTTAAGAGTGGAAATTTTGAACATTCATTAAAATGAGTTATTTCCCTATTTAGGTAAGCCGTTTAGCATTTTTACGAAATAAAATTTTAAATTGCCAATGTTTCAAAAACTGCAAATTTTTGGAATAATATGGAACTGTATGCGGTGATGAATGCTGTTTAGTTCCTCTAAAAATATGTCTAGATTGAATCTTGCGTGTGGCCATATGATGAAGATGTCATTCACGTCAGACAGATGGTGCTCCTATGGGATCTTCGCTATCACCAGTTATCGTAAACCTTTTTATGAAATATTTCGAAAGAGAAGCCCTATGAAAAACCAAAACAAATCCATCTTTCTGGAAACGTTACGTGGATGACATCTTCATCATATGGCCACACGACCTAAGAATCGATTGTACGGTCTACAGAAAATCTACACACACAAACAGAAACCTATATGCCGAATCTCACCACCATCCATCTCAGTTACAATCAGTAGCCAACACACTGATCTGCAGATCATTGCAACTAACTAAACCCACGAACCGCCAAGAAGAACTCAACATCACCACAGCTCTAAAACAAAACAACTACAAGGAACACAATATCAAAAAGGCCATAAAACAGGACACAAATACAATAGCAGAGAACAAAGGAGAATATTACAAATCCAAATCAAAAGCCACACTGCCATACGGGCGTAATTAGAAGAACTCTGAGGCAGCATAACACATGCACAGTTTACAAGCCACAAACAACAATATATAAATTATTGAGCAATCCCAAAGACAAAATACTATTGGAAAGCCAGAGAGTGTACTGCTTCCCATGTAGAGACTGAAAAAGAATATATCGGCCAAACAAACAGAAGAATCTCTACCAGAGTCCTGGAAAATAAAAATAGCATATAGAATAAACAAACCACATCAGCTTTATTCCAACATTATCAGGAGAGAAGACATACTATAAATTTCCAGAAAACCAAAGAAATCGCTCACATAAAGCACTATAGACCGCGCATCATCAGAGAAGCTTTCTAAATAGAAACTGAAAACTGAAAACTTTAACAAGAGAGATGATGCAAAAAACATCTCAAGCTCAGAACCAGGGAAGCAAGGAAACCAACAAGGCAGAACCAAATTATAACCGGACCAGCACGCTCATTCCAAGCAGCCGTCGAGGAACCATCACTTGAAAATGCCAGCTGAGATGTTGGCGAAACGTCGTGACGATTATTCTACTGACTAACGGATTGAAAACTGGAAAAACACCAGTGCAGAAGTAGAATGAATATACATATATATATATATATATATATATATATATATATATATATATATATATATATATATATATATATATATATATATATGTTTATGCGGTTTTCATGGATTCCTCCGTGTGAGATATGATACGGCAGAGGTACATGTTTCGTCTCTACTAGATTCATCAGAGTACTGACATGCACCTGGTTGTGCAAAGGACAGATCGGAAGGAGGCATGCAAATACTGAACGCGGCTTCGCCGACCTTGCATCGTTTCTACGGTAGTTCGAACACTTTCTTACTCAAACAAAATCTTTTCTTTTAGTTTTTTAATTACTAAGAATAAAAAAACTTGATAATCACTTATGATTAACCGACGAAATATATTTTAATGTCACTGCATTGTGTGCCGTCGGCAAAATTTTTAGGGAGCTTTATTTACACTCAGTTGAATTGGACAGTGAAAAGAGATTGAAATAAAAGTGCGTTTGTATTAAATAGTTTCAAAAGTATACTGTTTCATATAGGCCCTATCTTAATTTTGTTACGTATCGCCCCATCTACAAACTCTATAACTCTTATCTGAAACAATTTTCTCTTGCGACCAAATGTGCTGAGTTGTCTGTGCCGATATTTTAAACCCGTGTTTAACCACCTAAATATCATACTGGCTAATTTGTTAAGTACATATGAGAACTTAAGGTTATCTGCACAAAAGGACTTGAGCTTATTTATTCGAGAGCATTTAATTAATTTGTATTGAATATTTTCTATCCCCTTGAATAGTTTAAGGAAAATAAGAATCACGAATGTTCATATATTGGTCATTAATGAAGTTCCACTGATCATCTGTCGACGCATCATCTCATCAAACATCTCTTTACCGCATCAAACGATTCCAAACACGGCGGATCTAGTGTCATCTATTAATGACACCTTTCAGCTATATCATCAAAGCTTGGATAATACCTGATACTCGAATTCTCTTTGAGAAAAATCAAACGAGCCTAAAGACAATAGATCTGAGAAACTCCGTTGATCCCTTTCTGACTCTATCACAAAACTCTAAGCATCATGCATAACCAAAGGATTCACGGAAACCAGTCAAATGAACCTAATATTGAGAACTTTCTGTGACTATACTTCTATTCCATCATCAAATTAGATTAACTGTACCATAATATTTTATTCCCTTAGTAATTATATATAATTATATTATAACTATATAAAATAATTTCAGCTCAACTGGACTTGTGGAAGTATATAAAATATATGTTATAAAATTTTATTACAAATACACACACATGTAAAGTTAAATAAAAACTCATAACAATAAATCACACCTTAATTGTTGATCTATATTCGGATGACTCTATAGGTATTCAAAATGTAATAACATATCTTCTTTATTTTACTTCCCTATATCTTTATAACACCTACTTAAATAAAAAATTGTAGAACAGACAGATCGTTGTAACACATGTGTTAGTGATTAATATTTAACTTGCTTTTAGGTAATTGGGGCTACCACAGACAGGGCTCGTGCCAAGCTGGCTTTAGCGCAGCTATTAACTCTGTAAGTATTCAATACTTTTTTATAAATTGAGGAAAAAGATCTGGCCTCATTTTAAGTAATCTTAGAATAATAATAATCGACTGTGTATAGTTTCGACGATTGAACTAAATATTTACATTGAGCAGATGTTGTTTAGTATCAAATAACATTCTTCTTGCTGTATATTTAGAAAAAAAAGTTTTTTAATATTTTTTCACATGCCAACTGAAATGAAAATATTAACTCTACCTTGCGAAAAACGATTTTATTTAGTATTAACCAGAGACATTTTAATTATTTTCCTTCCTTGCGCTATATTACTTTCTACTATTTATTAATTGCTTGTTAACTATAGTATCTAAAAAACAAATATGACTTATGCAAATTAGAAGTATATATCACTTAGATTTTCATTACGTCACTTGGGTTAAGGATTTCTTTGTAAAATTGTTAAATTCTTTATACAAAGTTAGTAGTTTGCTGCAGTCATTACCGCACTTACACAAATAAAAAGTGACTAAGTGTGTACGTCTATGTTTGGATTCCTTAACAGGTGTTAACGTTGTTAGTTTTTTTAACAATTTCGTTGCACGTCTATCTTTGAGTTAATTGAAAGCATAGATCTGCAAAATTGATCGCAAATATGGACACTTTATCTAAGAATGTAACAGAATTAAATTTTAAACATTTTTTTAGTATTTCATAAAGTAATAAATTTATTTTAACCCTACCAGTTTTCATTGAAAGCTTTTACTAAAGCGTTGTAGGTGATCTTGGAGGCGTATATTTGTTGAATGAGATGACTAATTAAAAATGTTATATAATACGTATTGCATTTTTAAAGACCTATTCAACCATATCCCACTCGATGGGGTAGAAAAGAAATTAACCCTATTCCTTTTCCATATGGAAGGTAACAAAATAGAAAACATTTTCTCCCCACGTCTGTTTTTGGGATACTTGCAAATGATGAAAATCTAACGAAGTTATACAGCTCTGACATACAGATGGAGGGGCGTACATAACGAAATTTCAAGGTTTCTTAACAACTTATTGATTCTCAATAAATTGAGTTTTTCCAGTATTTTATGCTAGGATACAATGCTATCAAACATCCACAATAGATGAGAACACCAATGTAAAAAACAAACTACACCAATATAGTTAGATATTAGAAAGGCATTTGACACCATTAAATTATGGGCTACTAACCGGTTGCTAAAGAAAGCAATAATCGACCATTCCTACACCCACCTAAAAAAAACATTTGTAATATAGATCCACCTTTCAAAGACAGTTTCACGAGATGCGTTGATTTATGTACAGGGTGTCCAGATTTCGTTGTTTTTGCCGGGTAGCTCCGTTATTTTTAAAGTTAGCGGGATGCGGTTTTCGCGAAGTGCTGCTATTTTTGCGTGAAACGAATGATACATCAGACAGAATTTTCACAGCACTCTTAGTTTTTTAGATACAGGGGCTTTTTGAAAATTTGCCATTTTGGAACACCCCTCGTATTTTGGGTATCTTTTTAGTTATCGAAAAGGTAAATATTGACTCAAACAAAGTTTTTCACGTAAAATTCAGTGGTGTCGTTCGTTTTTCTTTAAATACTACTTTTTTTAATTATAAATCAAACTTGTATTTTTTTTTTTAATGGACCATGCCCTATATTCATAGATTGTTGCATTCCGCTTACTAAAGGTTTATCAACACTATGTAACACTTAATAAATCTTCTTTTCTTTAAGTCATTAAATTATACTTTTTAGATTATGCCATTATATTTTGAACAACAGATGTATGACCAATGGGCAACAGTTATTGACATTATAGAAAATATTATATTATATATTAAATTATTCAATTATGTTAAATTATACATTATAAGAATAAATATTAAAAATAACAAGAATTAAACATATTGTTCAAGTTGTAAACCATCATGTTGAATATAATACCGCCATACTTTTATTACTCTGCGTAAAGCATTAAGTAAAACAAGGCGTTAAATTTCTGAATTCCCTTTCTGTGGCGTTTCTTAGATCCTGCATCGAACGATGTGTAGTATTATAAATTTTATTTTCTAGATAGCTCCATAAGAAAAAACCCATTTCCGACAGATCCAGGGATCTAGCGAGCCATTTTATTGGACCTTGTGTACCAATCCAGCGCCCTGGAAAATTATTTTCTAAATAAAGCTGAATTAATTAATTTTTTAAAAATTTCACACTACTCCGGTGGATTCATAGATGGCAATATTTTTCAGTCTAACATCGAGACCGGTAGATGGCAGATGCAATATCCTGCCGACATACCTTCAAACATATATTTCATATATCAGTTATTTCCTGCTAATGTTGCTCTCGGTTTGATACAGCCCACTGACGAGATCATGAGGTGATCGAAACGCGTATGGAGAGAGAGGACCAGAGCGATATTTGCAGGAAATAAACTGTTTGTATATATATTTTTCATATTATCTGCCTGAAAGGAGAATTACATATATAACAAACTACTTCAATACGGCAGAAAGATTTTTTTATTTCTTACTAAAATTTTAATTTTTTAAAAGGCCGAATGATTCGGGAATTATGGGCAAGAGCTCCATCTTGTTGCAAGAACATGCTGATAACTGATTCAAAGGCACATTTTCACGAACTTCTGGTATAATATTTTTCAGTATTTGCATTGACGAATTATACTAAGACGGCTCATTCTTATGGGAGGATTGGAAGCGCTAAGTATTAAAACTCGGTCATTGATAAATCCGAAAATTTAAATCTTTTATACTTGTTTCTAACAAAAGTATGTATAACACATTAAAATACTGATATAGATATCAGTTATTGACAATATTGTAAATTGCCTTTTATGAATGAGACGGCGTACCAGTTTGGCGTACCATTTAGGAGCGTCAAAATTATAGCACAGGATAGGAATTCTTGGTATATTTCTTCTAAGGTATTTGTAAATAACCATCTGCCGTAAGAGTTTCTTCATATATGTGATATTTAATTATAGATCCAATAATGAAGCAAGAGACGTTGAACTCGAATCTCCCCTGTCGTTTGCGAGGAAATATAATGTTATGATTTTCTTGTGACCAATATCTATTGAACTACTGGATGATGAACTACTAAACGTGCCGACGCAGGAAGAACCTGAAGCTTCAGTATTCGCTACGGCGGAGGTTAATATCCCACCTCCATCCATGGAAGAGACCATTAGAGCCATTAAGAAGCTCAAAAATAACAGAACGGCAGGTCGAGATAGTATCTTGGCAGAAAGTCTGAAACATGGAGGGAAAGATCTAATCACACAAATACATAACCTCATGAAACAAATTTGGAATCAAGAAATCATTCCTGATGAATGGAAAGAAGGGGTAATAATTCCACTTCACAATGTAAAAATTACCGAGGTATGGCTCTACTAAGCCACGCCTATAAATTATTCTCCAGCATTCTCCTTCAACGTCTCTTTCCGTATACCGAGGAGATTATGGGAGACTACCAATGTGGCCTTCGAAGCGGAAGATCAACAGTTGACCAGCTTTTCACTATCCGACAGATGCTGGAGAAATGTTGGGAGTTTAACAAAAACTTACATACCCTGTTCGTAGATTTCGAGCAAGCATATGACAGTGTTATTAGGATAAGGTTGTGGGAAGCTATGGAAGAATTTAGAATCCCGCATAAGCTGATTAGACTGTGTAGAGCGTGCCTGGAGGGGGCAAAAAGCTATGTCAAAATTGAAGGAGAGTGTAGTCAAACATTTTCTATCAACAGAGGATTAAAACAGGGAGATGTTTTATCGTCAGTACTGTTTAACCTTGCACTGGAGAAAGCCGTAAGAACAGTATCAGTTGACGTGGAGGTTTTTGGGCCAAGTGGCCCTAAACTTATTTTGGCCTATGCCGATGATATGGGCGCGATAGGAGAAAGCACAGTCAGTGTGAAGGAAAACTTCATAAAGATAGAAAAAGAAGCTCAGAGAATAGGGCTCCGAATAAATGAAGGAAAGACCAAATACATGCATGTCTCCCGCAACCCCGCCCGAGACAGAATCAAGTAGAACGTCACCATGGATGACTATAATTTTGAGCATGTGCGAGTTTTCAAGTACCTGGGCGCAGTGATAACGGCAAACAATAATATCCATGAAGAGGTTAAACAGCGCATCACACAAGCAAATAAATGTACATTTGCGATACAAACCTTGCTGAAGTCAAAATTTATCACTAAAAAGGCAAAAACCGAAATTTATCGAACAATAATACGACCAGTAGCAATCTACGCCAGTGAAACATGGACCCTGACAGTCCACGATATGGAGCTGCTAAGAAGGTTTGAGAGAAAAATCCTGCGCATAATATATGGCCCATACTGAGACCTTGAAACAGGCCGTCACAGAATGAGAAGCAATATAGAGCTTGCGCAAATATATCAAAGCCCTGACATCATTCAAGAAATAAAGTCCAGAAGACTATGATGGGCAGGTCATATACAAAGGAGTTAAAACGATCGACTAATAAAACGGGTATGGGAGGAAGCACCACAAGGAAAAAGACCACTGGGAAGACCTAGGCTTAGATGGAGAGATAACATCCACAAGGATCTAGCTATCCTTGAAGTTGACCAGCAAGAATGGAGGGAGCTGTCACAAGACCGTTCCAGGCGGAGGCAAATAGTCGAGGCAGCCAAGACCCACCCTGGGTTGTAGTGCTACGGAGTCAGTCAGTCAGTCAGTCAATATCGATTACCTGCGCTGCTAAAAAAAACTTCGCCAGACCATATAACTTTTTTGTTTAAATTTTGCAAATACCAGTTACAGAAAATGACTCTTCATTGTGTGTCTCCAAAATGCAAATTATGTACGAGTTTAAATTTAAATGGCACTCCTACTTCATTTTAAAGCCGATGAAACGAAGTTGAAAGGGTTATTTTCTACGCTTACCAAGACATTTATTTCCTGGATTTCTTATTGTGGCTTATTGTAAACTTTTAGCCACGGCTTGAAGAATGTTCCGAAATTTATTAAATTACTTTTAATGCGGTTAATTATCGCTTTATGGGGTGGCCTCCTTTCCAGATACCTATATATAATAATATGAATATAAAAATCCAAGAATATATATATATATATATATATATATATATATATATATATATATATATATATATATATATATATATATATGTTTATGCGGCTTTCACTGATTCCTCCGTGTGAGTTGCAATAGAGGTGGATACATCCACATTATGCCGTTGTAGTGCTGAAATCACATTCAGCAAACGTACAACTATATGCAACTCCTTGTATAAGTGAAGTAAAATGCGCACAGTAAATGCAAACTTCTTTCCATCATATCCCTTCCGTGTTAGAGGTTACACAGTTTGAATGGATTGCTACAGAACACAATCCACATTTCCACAATTCCACCACCAGCGAGATGATGGCCTACCTGTACCACCACATCGAGAAGAAAGTCAAAACTTACCCTCCCCGCTACAGTGATACATATACATACATATATACATATACATATATACATACACATATACATACATATATACACATATCCACATATATACATATACATATATATACATCGATCCTGTACATGAACTGATAATGTAAGATTACCATGTGACATACTATGAGATTAAGGCATATTAGTAAGACCAACGTATATATTATTGTACATATATCGCATGAACATTTCGCCGTAAAGGAGGTATGTTCGCTTTGGATTGCTCATAATTTGACTCTCGCTCAAAAAAGAGCTTTTGATGATTGGTGCTAGGCAAGGTTCAAAATTAGCGCCTGTTTTTTCGGAAAAGCTCACCACGTTGCAAACGGTCAATTCTGAATGGTACACAACCATTTATTTACCTGATGTGGTGGTACAGGTAGGCCATCATCTCGCTGGTGGTGGAATTGTGGAAATGTGGATTGTGTTCTGTAGCAATCCATTCAAACTGTGTAACCTCTAACACGGAAGGGATATGATGGAACGAAGTTTGCATTTACTGTGCGCATTTTACTTCATATATATATATATATATATATATATATATATATATATATATATATATATATATATATATATATATATATATCTAAATACATTTGCGTAGCTTCATTACAATCTTAATTGCATTGTATGAAACAACAAAGCATATCATATTTGTGGTGGTTTTCAAAGGGTTCATTTGCAGCCATATTATAAGAAAATAAATAACTAAATAATATATCATAAACTGACAAAATAATAAATGAACTATGAATAATACATAATAATAAGATGAAAATTGATATCAGTAGTAGATATACAAGCAAAAGCCTTATAATAATTTGAGACTTTAACAGTCGCGTTTTGAAAGTTTTTTTAAATTTTGTTTTCCACGGCCTCCCAAAAAAATTAAAACATGTAAACTAAAGAGTACAATTTAATGGCTTAAACGAAAAAAGAATTATTTAGTGTTATATATCGTTGAAAAGCCCTTAGTAAACGGAATGCAATGGTCTATGAATATATGGGGTGTTCCATTAAAAAAAAAACACAAGTTTGATTTATATTTAAAAAACAGTAGTACTTAGAAGAAAACTAATGACGTCATTGAATTTTACGTGAAAAAGTTTATTAGAGTCAATATTTACCTTTTTGATGACTAAAAAGATAACCTAAATACGAGGGGTGTCCCAAAACGACAAATTTTCTAAAAAACCCTGTATCTAAAAAACTAAGAGTGCTGTAAAAATTCTGTCTGCGGCAACTTTCATTTCACGGAAAAGTAGCACCACTTCGCGAAAACCTCATCCGGCTAACTTTAAAAATAGCGGAGCCACCCGGCAAAAACAACGAAATCCGGACACCCTGTACATATTATTCTCTGATAATTTCGCCTTTGCAGTTCTTAATGAATATTTAAATCACAATTATAAAAATATATACCTAGCTAATTGGATTTTAACTTTAAAATTATACTATTATATATCAATTTTTTATCAGAAATGTATTTTGCTAAACTAATTTTAATATTTTTACGAATTATTTTAATAAATGCAATATCATATTCTTGTTATTGTTAAATCATTTACTAGCATGTAGAAAAAATTTAATGAATAAAGCAGAGAAGTGCATTATTGAAATGAGAATGACATGACAAATCGCTGTTGCCTAACTAGTTCTTTTCCTTTTACCATGTAAAACTAAACATTGACAAGTTTTAATGTTTATCTAGGAGATTTTCCGAATTAAAATGCTGAAGATACTTGTCCATTGAATTTTAGATTCCTACTAACATTTGTTGCTTCGTTACATATAAATAACAAGATTCCTACTAACATTTGTTGCTTCGTTACATATAAATAACAAGAAATGTTTACCTAATAAAAAATATGTTAAAGGACAAAATATTAATTTTAATGAATTTAATAATAAACCTTTTTTTTTGAATTTATAAGGAAACGGAAACCTTTATATAGAGTGTTTCATTAAGGGTGGCCGGGTACCATATCTCAGGAAGTGATGGTCCAGAAACTTTGGGAAAAAAATCTCGTTAAAGAAAATGGCCAGTAGAAATTGCTGCTAACTCTGTCACTAGGGGCCGTAATTGGTATGGTCATATGAAAAAAAAAACATTTTTCTGGAAAACATCCCTATATAAGCTTAAAAAAATATTAACCTGATAATTTTACTACAATTATACTTCTTTCTGGTTTAACACTTTTTGCTGTAAGATGTAAAGTTCAGGCAGGAGAGAAGGGAGAAAGTTATCATAAGTTTGGCTTGGCTGAACCGAATTTGATAAACTTGGTCTCATTTAAGAAAGGAAGGTTCAACAATTAAAATGAAATAATAGCTATATTAGAATGATTTTGGTAGCTCTCGCTAAAGGGCGTCATATGGGACTCTTCTCTTCTTTTTACCAATTTCATTTTTTCAATTTCACTCCGAAATTTTAAATAGAAAACATAATTTTTATATCATATTCGGAAAGTAGAATAAATTTGCAAGAGAAAATGTAAAAAAAATGATTCGATATTTTTATTTGTTTCGGAATTATAGCCAAAAGAATAATTGATATTACGTTGACGTGAAGAAGCAATTGTTTTCAAAGTTCCGTGGTCAAGCATGCCATGAAAAATAATTAACATCTATTTCAATTTTCCACAAGTGTGCGTTGTTTCAATTTTTATTAATTTTTTAACTTATTTTATTATTTTACGGTCACAATTAATGTTTATTTGTTGTTTTGTTTCTGATTACCTTCCTTCACTCTTTATCCAGATATAGAACTGGTTTAAACCATGCGAGACGCGAGATTTGAAGCGTGTTTAAAGGCCAACAGGTTAATACAACAATAAAAATAACAAACACATTAACATTATTAATGAAACCATAACAAACTTGTTCAACAAACAACAAATAAACTTTGTAAATGTTTAAAATGACCAACGGTGTGAAAAATGCAACTATTACATATTTTTCTAGTGCTGGAAAATGCAGTTTCAATTTGAGCGTGTGAAATTATATTTACGGCAATTCTCTCAATCATATTCTCCCGTGTAGTTGGTGGTGTTTGATAAACTATCTTTTTTAGTCTTCCCACTAGTAAAAATTTAACACGGTTAAATCCGGGGACGTGGGTGGCCACGGAAATGTACTGCCCCTTCCAATCCAATCGTTTGAGTAAATAGCGTTTAAAAAAGTGTGCTGGGCATATATCATGCTGATACTACAGAGATCTTATGTCAAGAGCCACGTCTTCTAAAAAGATAGGCAGGTTCTAACGTAAGTCTAAGTATGAGTCGCCATTTAGATGGTCATTAAAGAGAAACGCTCTGATAATTCTGTGTCTTAAGATTCCGCACCATACGTTGACACTCCATCTGTTTTGATGATCCACTTGCTGCATTCAGTGGTGATTTGTTTCTGACCAATAGTGCATGTTATACAAATTATCTCTCTCACAATTAGTAAAAGTTGCTTCATCAGTCTACAAAATATGAACCAATAACAATAAGCCAGCTGCCTGTCAAAATCAGTCTCTGAAAGACTCTGGTGTAAAACTAAATGATAGAGATGCACCTTAAAATCCTTTAAAATTCGGTACACTATAGTGTGACTTACACCTAAGTCTAAAGAAATGTTTCTGACACTCAAGTGCGGATCCGTTTACACGTACGCGAGAACGTTTATAATGTTGACCTCATTTCTTGACGGAAGTCTCCTGAAGTGCACTGGAGTGGAAAATACACTACCCGTTTCTCTGAGTCGTGTTGCCAACCACTGAAACAATTCTAGTATAGTCTCTCTTTCAGGATACCTGACAGCATATTCACGTACCGTAATATTGGCATTTTCAAAACACTCAAAATATACAGCAAGCATATCGTAAGCCTTGACATTAGTATAAGACATTGTTGAAAGATGTAACATACAAGTTGAATAACGGTAAAATCAAAATTCACAAAAAACGAAACACAACATTTTGACGAGATACTTGTCTTATCGAAGCTTCATTCAAGTGACTTATCAATTCGTTTCTTTTACTGGAAATTTGCCGATTTTGTTTCATAGCTTACTAAATAATTTTGTAATAATACGAAAGCTAAGTAAATTAAAGGCGATAGTGATGAAATAAAAAGTGCAAAATGCACATTTATGAAAAGTTTTAAAAGATTTTTATTATTTTTCATGGCACGCTTGACCACGGACCTTTGAAAACAATTGCTTTTTCCCATCAACGTGATATCAATTATTCTTTTGGCTATAGTTTCGAAATAAATCAAGATATCGAATTAATTTTTTCACATTTTCTCTTGCAAATTTATTCATTTTTCCGAATATGATATAAAAACTATGCCTTTCCATTTAAAATTTCTGAATAAAATTGAATAAAGGAGGTTTCGAAATAACGCCCTCTAGCGATGGCCGTGAAAATCATTCTAATATAGATATTATTTCATTTTAATTACCAAACCTTCTTTTTTAAAACGAGACCAAGTTTATGAAATTCGGTTCAGCCAAACCAAACTTATGGTAACTTTTATCAGTAGAATTTCTGCTTCCTTTCCTGCAAAAAATGTCAAACCAAACACATGTAGAATTGTGGCAAAATTATCAGTGTAATATTTTTTTGGTAGCTTATATAGAGATATTTTCCAAAAAAATATATTTTTTCACATGACCATAGCAGTTACTTCCCCTAGCGATAGAATTAGGAATTTAAAAATTACATTCCTTAACGGGATTTTTTCCTAAAGTTCCTGGACTGTCACTTCCTGAGATATGGTACCCGGTTACTCTTAATAAAACACCCTGTATATCCTTGTTAATATCTACAGATTAGATAGAATTAATTTTCTTGATCTATCTATTCGAAAAGCAAATAATGAAACTAATTTTTACGATTTTATAAACTTTCGTATTCAGATACATTTACATAATAATTCATGCGATCCAATTCAATATAAATTAGCAGCTTTGCATAGCATGATTTGCAGACTAAACAACATTTTCATTAAATAAACCAATTTTCAAAATGAATTGCCATTAAAAAAATAATAATGAATAATGTTTAAAGTCCTAAGATAATAGATATAATATTAAAAAAAAAACATAGTACAAAAAGTCCATTAATATGTTATACCACAGCCTTCTTCAATTCTAAGTCATGAAGAAACACGCTGTGCGCTATTGCCCAATGTAAGATGTAGTTCTATTCTATCGCTGTGATCTTTTAATTGCTTAAGTTTAGTTTTACCGCCTTCTCAGCCCTTTTATATATTATGGCAATCGTTAGTTCGAAAGATATGTATTTAAATAGTCAATGCACCTACTTATTTCTAAAAACTTGACTAAACTCAATTAAATATACTTAGAAATCCCCTGATAAAAAAATTAAATTTAAAGTCATAAAAAAATATTGTGAAACATATTATTTACTCACAATTTAACAATTGTTTTTCAGTACCTGGTTAGGATACCAATGAATTTAGTCAAATTCTATAGAGTTGAGTATGTATTATTAATTTAACCGAGAAATTAGTGTTTGTTACATTTTTGACGTAAGTGGTGCACGCACCACAGACAAGTGGTCCATCTGAAACTTTTCTGTTTTAATCCTATCTTGCAAAATTATATATACTATAGTCTTAAATTAAATCTCTACTAGATTGCTTACTAAAAGAATTAGTGTCCTTTTTTGGTTTTTAGATTAAATTATTGCTACATTAGCGTCATTGTTATTCTTTTTAATGTAGACATTGAACAGTATATTAGAAAAAAAAATGACAAAGCATAACAGAAATATTTTACATTATTTGGCACAAACACTTTGAGAATACAAATCTTTTAAAGAATCATCCTGGGATATGCTAGAACGAGTAAGGTGTCACCAAATAGATATTTAATTACAAATTTTTAAGAAATCGTATTCGATAAAGGTGTTCTTAAGATGAAATAGAACATTTTTTCCCATATGTACAGGAAAACTTAAACCACTCCGTTGCAAATGATCCTAATATTCATTATTAATAAAATTTCCTTTACTTTTGGTAACTATAGAAATAATTTCTGATAAAAAAGTACTCGGAATTTCCCATTCAAGCAAACCTCGCTTGAGATATTGTGGAAATCTTTTTTTTTTTCGGGTTAGTACATCTGTCATCTGGTGCTCAAATATCTGTTTAAGCGCGATCTGTTGTGAGTTTTTTAGTGATGGCTTTGTAAATAAGTCAGTGTTTGTCGTGTTCTGCGAATTTGGAATTTAGTTGAGCAAAAAATTTGTCTGTAATTTTGTGTCTAACAAAATATGTGCGGAAGCATTGAAAATATTAACGGTAACCTACGGGGATTCAGTAATGTCGAAAACACAAGCGTACGAGTGGTACAAAGAGTTTAAAGCAGGCCGTGCTGTGGTTGATGATTTGCCTCGTTCCGGTCGTCCATCCACCAATGTGACTGACGAAAACATCGAAAAAGTTGAGAAAATTGTCCTCGCAGATCGTCGTGTGAACATCAGAGAGATAGCAACCGATCTTGGTGTCTCGTTCAGATCAGTGCAGAGTATTATGCACGAGTTGAGGCGCACCTTGTATCGAGAGTGCAGAAACAGCATCGGTATGATGTCGTTAAAGAAATGCTGTCTTTGCGCCAAAATGTTACCTACGACATCATTACCGGTGCCGAGACATGCGTCCATGAATATGACATCGAAACTAACCAACATTCATCAGAATGGCGCTTCTCAGACGAGCCTAAACCCGAAGAACCACGACAAAATCAAGATTTTGTTGACCGTTTTTTTTTATTACTGTAATGTGTTCCACTCCGAATTTTTTCCGCCAAGCCACACAGTAAATAAGGCGTATTACATGAGCATATTAAACCCTTTGAAGGAAAATGTTTGTCGCAAGGGGCCAGATTTGTGGAGAAACAACTCGTAGTTTCTTCGTCACAACAACGCACCGGCGCACACATCTCATCTTGTACGCGACTATTTGACAAAAAACAACGTTCATACCGTTCCGCAAGCCCGTATTCACCCGACATGGCTCCTTGTGATTTTTTCTTATTCCCACGACTCAAATTACCACTTCGCGGATAGCGTTTTGAGTCTATTGAGGCTATAAAGGAGAATTCGCAGAAGGAGCTGAAGACAATTCCAAAATCGATCTATGAAAAGTGGTTTCAAGACTGGAGGAAGCGTTGGAATATGTATATTGCTTGCAATGGGAATATTTTGAAGGAAATAAAATGAATATATATATATATATATATATATATATATATATATATATATATATATATACAGGGTGATTCAAAAATCGATCACGAAACTTAAGGGGGTGATTCTACTTGACAAAATAAAGGTAGAGCTTCATATATTTTTTTTTCAAAATGTCATTCGTTTTCGAGTTACAAGCCGTCCAAGTTCAAGTTTTTGTTTTTTGAATTACTCGCTTACAGGAAAACCGATTTGACTAATATTTGAAAGATAGGCTAAGTCTTCTGCGCTTCATCATTTTAGTAACAATTCACATTGATTGCCGCTAGAGGGCACTTTACCTACATTGAAAATTGTTTTTTTGTCATAATTTTTTAGTGTTGACAGCTACAGTAGTTTTTGGCATAATTTCTGAAAGACTGATGCCAGGCCTTTAAAAAAGGTGCTCTTTATTTACATCGCTAAACCCAACGGTTTAGACGTAAATCACCCTTAAAAATTAAGTGGTAAATTTACTTTTCTCATTTCATTACCACCAGCTACCAGGTAAATAGCTATCAAAGTATACTAGAGCTGTCAGTTTAACATCAAATAAATTCGCTTTTTAAACTATTTAATTTATAATCTTAAAATAACTAATAATGGCTAATCAGTAAATATTCATATTATGGATTATTGCGATATACATTTAATTGATAAAAATTAATGAAACAGTACTAAACAAACTAAAAAAGATTCTCAAAATGTTCCCCATTTTCTTCTATACATTTCCTAACACTCTTCAAAAAATGTCGCCTAACTCGATGAAAAATTTCTGGTGTTTCTTTAATAATTTGGCACTTTTCGATTATCCTGAAGCGAAGATCCTCGACGTTGATTACTGGAATATCGTACACCAATTGTTTCAAATGACCCCAAAAGAAAAAATGCATAGGATTAAGGTCTGGTGACCTCGCTGCCCATGCCAATGGTCCACTTCGTCCTATCCATCGCTCAGGATACGTTGCATTCAAATACTGTCGGACACGTATACTAAAGTGGGGCGGAGCTCCGTCTTGGAGGATCCACATGTTGGCCCTTACTTCCAATGACACATCTTCCAGATACAATGGGAGACGATTTTGGATAAAATCTAAGTATACGTCACCAGTTAATGGGCCATCAAAGAAATGAGGACCAATAAGGTAATCTCCTATTATCCCTGCCCACACATTTAGTGAAAATCTACGCTGATGTTTCGTTTCTACCACATTGTTTGGGTTCTCGTAAGCATATGTGTGGATGTTGTGTAGATTTGTTATGCCATCACGAGTGAAACCAGCTTCGTCAGTGAATAATATGACGCCAATTAATCGATTATCGTGTTCATACTTAGCTAGGATCTGATTGCACATTTCCAACCGTCTCGGCCGATCATCGTCATAAAGAGCCTGCACCTTTTTTGAATGAAACGGGTAGAGTTGTTCTTCTCTTAGTATCCTCCATGAACTAGCATGACAGAGCCGCACTTCATTCCCAATTTTTCTAGTACTAATACCTGGATTATCTTCAATAATTTCAAGCACTCTTTCTTCTTGTTGCACGTTTCTAGCAGTTCTAGGTCTTCCCCTATTTCCATTATAACTTTTAAAGGAACCACATTCCGCAAGCCTCCTGTGCACACTGGAAAATGTTTGAGCATGAGGGATATTTCTTTCCGGATAACTCTCCATATAATATCTTCTTGCCAACTCTGCATTACCATTTGCTTTTCCATAACAAAAATGGATATCACAATATTCGATATTTGAATATTGGTGATTAGCCATTATTAGTTATTTTAAGATTATAAATTAAATAGGTTAAAAAGCGAATTTATTTGATGTTAAACTGACAGCTCTAGTATACTTTGATAGCTATTTACCTGGTAGCTGGTGGTAATGAAATGAGAAAAGTAAATTTACCACTTAATTTTTAAGGGTGATTTACGTCTAAACCGTTGGGTTTAGCGATGTAAATAAACAGCACCTTTTTTAAAGGCCTGGCATCAGTCTTTCAGAAATTATGCCAAAAACTACTGTAGCTGTCAACACTAAAAAATTATGACAAAAAAAACAATTTTCAATGTAGGTAAAGTGCCCTCTAGCGGCAAACAATCAATGTGAATTGTTACTAAAATGATGAAGCGCAGAAGACTTAGCCTATCTTTCAAATATTAGTCAAATCGGTTTTCCTGTAAGCGAGTAATTCAAAAAACAAAAAATAAAAACTTGAACTTGGACGGCTTGTAACTCGAAAACGAATGACATTTTGAAAAAAAATTATATGAAGCTCTACCCTTATTTTGTCAAGTAGAATCACCCCCTTAAGTTTCGTGATGGATTTTTGAATCACCCTGTATATATATATACTCGTCAGGCCACCGCATTCGATACAAACCATCATCTCGCCTTTGCATCCTATAAAGCTGAGTTTAAAATTAAAAACAGCAAACAGGACGACAAAGGCGACATCTCGATGGTTCACTTGATAACACAAGAATCACACAAATTCACAAAATTTGTAAAAACCGCCATGTGGTGGCGCGACGGTGAATTAAAACAGAAATCTATACAATCGAGTCCCAGCGCTGTCGTCATCTGTCGGACCCGGAGTCTTTTCATACTTTAGAGTGCTCCGCACTTTTTAATACGAGAATAATGCAGATTGACAAGTTTCACATCCGGTAAGCCAAGATTTTATTTTATTTTCCTTTTTATATTACACAGACAATAACTTGTCTATTTATTTATTTACTTGTTTGGCTTTAAAATACACTAAACGATGCTCTCATAGCGGGATCGTTTGGTGCGACACGTGGCTTTCGTTGCCAAAGCCTGGTTGCCTAGTACCGAATAATGCGACCCCCATGCTTTGGGCAGCGCGTTTCGTGTCCTCACTTGTATAGATTTCTGTTTTAATTCACCGTCGCACCACCACATGGAGGTTTTTACAAATTTTGTTAATTTGTGTGGTTCTTGTATTATCAAGTGAACCATCGAGATATCACCTTTGTCGTCTTGTTTGCTGTTTTTAATTTTAAACTCAGCTTTATAGGATGCAAAAAATGTTTTTATCAATATTGGATTCACTGCATATTTTTTTCTATGTAGGATGTGTGTGACAACTAATTTCCAGGAAATTAGTTCCTGATGTTTTTTTGTATATTTAAGTCCAATTTTTTTCTCTGCATTAATTACGTCGTCAAAACTAACATTATAATTGCAATCGCCTAACAATTGTCAAATATTTTTTATAATTTTTCGGCTGTTAGTTTACCCGATAAAACATATGATAATGAAAAATTTTAATAAAATATCTGTTCTCTCTAATAAAACAAGAAAACTCTTCAAGAGTCAGAATTTTAATTTTAATAATAAAATTAGGAACCAGATCTGCAAAATTATCAAAAAATCTGATTTTTCATACAATTCATATAAATGTTTATTACGGGATATGTTGGCACTCTTTCTCTGATCTGGGCTTCTTTTTGAACAAGGTACTTTCTTAGACAAATACTGAAATGTCTCAAGTCTCAATCTAATTTTTGTCGGGATTTTTTGTATACAGCCATCTGGTAAAAGGTAATTATCCTTCCTACCAATATCACTCTCCTAAAACTGTAGGCAACGAATAAAAGGATTTTGAATGTTACAAAAATTATCTGTATTTATGTTTTCAACCATTTAGCTTTTAAATTATCACCTTGTGGGAAACCAATTGTCGATACAGCTTTCAGGGTACTATTATAATTTAATTGACAGTCAGTTTCTTGGCATTTTGCTTCTAAAAACAAAAACTTACCTATTTTACAGAACAAACATATTCCTAAATTAACATAATTTATAGGTAGAACAGTCGAATTAAAACATAATTGAACCATCACCATGCGATTTTATTGATAATACTCTAAATGTGTACCCTATCTCACGTATTTTACAAAATTTTGGAAAATAATGATATTTTACTTGATGGTCATATCGATTTAAATAGTTTCCCATTATTAAACATATTTCAGTAATATTTCATCAGCATCATGATGTTAAAGGTACTTGAAAATCCTATAAAACAATATAACTCTTAGTAAAAAATATAACAATCAATTTTGTTCATTCCTAGTATATCTGAAGAAGCTACAGTGCAAGGAAACATTTTAAGAGTTTTAAATATTTAACGTGAATATAGTTTAAAACTTTAAGAAAAATTAAATAGTAACAAATATTTAAATATCAAAGCATCAATTTCAGGCACACCGTATAGATATTAGTTAAAAACCTAAAAAGTATTATTCATCTTTTTCGAACTATTTCCATTGAAATAGATATACATGTTAATTCATGGGCTCTATTTACTGTCAGTGGTAATTTATGTCTCTCAATGTAGTTTCATCCATCATCGTAATCATTTAGTGGCACCAAAAAAGCATCACCCAGATGATTATTTGACAAGCCGAACTTGGCATCTATATTTGATGGTACAGGTATTAAAACTAACACCTTATATGTGGATAATTAGGCCTGGTATTTCGATTCATCACATGTAAATTGTATGGAGTTGCGCAACTCCCCGCTTTTTATGCAGCTTATCGTTTGCCCATGACTTGCACCATTTGATTGCTGTAACGGCTCACTTAACAGTTTTTGAACTGCCGAAAATATAACGTAAAATTTACAGTTTTAAAATTTCGGTTTTCACGAAAATATAATATATAAAATAGAAACATTTATATTAACCAATATTTTGAAATAAAAGAAAAAACACTAGAAGTAATTTCACACGCACATAAAGGTGGTGGCTTACTTACCCTCAGGGCATGAGATTGTGTTTTTAATGGACTTCTAAAAAAAGGAGGTTCTCATCGACCGCTATGTATTTTTTATGTATATGCATCGATTACTCCAGAACGGCGCACCAATTTGAATAAAATTTTTGCATTCATTCCATAATATTTTGGCCCCCTGAGCGCATCCTCTGTGGTACAGAGGGCGATAGTATCCTGTTCTATCTCTATCTCTGCTATTCTAGTAGAGAGAAGTCGCTCTATCCATTTGGATGTCATTTCGTCCACTCCCCTGTCACCAAGTACTGAATGTTGATGCCCCTTCTTCAGTTGGTTGAAAATCTATTTTAGCTTATTTTATTCAAATCTTTAAAATAGCTGACTTCCTAATCTTGATCTGGACTGATAAAAATGCTCCTTAGTGTGAATAAAATTTAATAAAAATTAAATTGCCAAATATTCACATCAGATTTTGAGCTTTAATTTAAAACTTTCGTTACGATAATCAGTATAGCTGTGCAACAACTATCTAATTTTACAATACATGTTAATCGAAGCCTCTCTAAGTGTGTTGTGATTAAAGGGAGTGTTTCGGCCTTTTTATTGTTGCATTTCTCTTATGTACGTCAAAATAAAAGAAAGTGGTTATATCTTTTCGTTTAACCGTACTTTACTTCGGCATTTAAGGTTTTTTTCTTCCTCTTATTCCTTTTTACTTTTATTGCATAGAAATATGCTTATGTTGCGTATTTACTGCTATGTAAAATATATTCTTAGCACGGTGTGCTATCTAGTTAAAAGTAAATTCTGTAATAAAACTAATCTGAACATATGGCAGTACCCCCGTCAAGTTGAGTAACATTTATTGGCACCAACTCAGCGTAGTATCGAGCACCCCGTATTGTTGCACTCAGAACCGCTGGAACTTAACAGCTAGATTACTATTTATCCTAAAAAATATAACAGTGGTACAAGAAATATCTACCCAATTATGGCAGAAACAACTGACAAGGGGAGGTCGCGACTTGTCATCGCCGATTTTTATGAAATAAGAATTATACCGACTAAAGTCATCCAAAGAAATCCCCAAAAGTGCAATCGCTCTTTTGTATTTTGTGAAAAAAATTGTAAGGTTGAACGTGTTATACGCTGACGAGCGCCATTCTCTTGTAGAAGCTTTCTCACATAAACCGCCGTAGCACAAATGGATAAGCGCTTTACCATTGCTCCGAGATTTGAGTGTTATCTCTCCGCGCGATGTAATTTTTTTTTATCATTTCATAAAATAATTATCATCGGTTTTTCCAATTATTAATTTTACACACGAACTTTTAAATTCAAATAACTCTCTGAGAAGTCGGCTCACTAAGGTCAAACCAACAACTCAAAGAGACATGAAGAACTGTGTATATCAGATACCATGTGAATGTGGCAATTCCTACATTGGCGAAACAAAGAGACCTCTTGACGTAAGGATCAAAGAACACCAAAAATGCACATCTCGAGGAGAAACAGAAAAATCTGGTGCCGCCAACCATGCCTGGACTCATGGACACCACATAAAATGGTCTGAAGCTAAAATACTATACCGAGAACAACATTGGAGAAAACGGAAATTCAAAGAAGCCGCGGTTATACATCAGAACCCGAGTTTTTTAGTAAACCATCTTTAGATATAAGAGAAGTGTGGAAACCACTTCTTAGTAATTGTAAACTAAAACTAAATGCAGCATAAAAAAAATATGATTTTGCCATAGCAGGCATAACGGCACCCATCTCAATCATACTCTACTGCATTTACCTTTAGTATAAATAGTCACGTAGCTAAGGGATTTATTTAGTTTCACTTGAAAAACGGCTAGAGAGAATTTGTATCGGGCGACCTAGGTGGTCATTCAGTGGGCCCTCTTTTACCTATCCACCTTTCATCTGACATATCTACCACAATGGGCTAGCGCTCCATCTTGTTGACTAAACTTGTTAAGGATGTTGCAGAGTGTGTTCAACCATTCAATGAGGATTATAATCAGGCTAATACCAGTAAGTTGGGCCTGTTGACAAAATCGTTAAGACAGAATGTGGCTTCAACAGAAAATAAGCTTACAAAATCAGCTTGTAGATTCATAATGTCCATTATTTCTAAACCAAATTGCATACGTCTATCAGATCGACTTCTAATAGTTCCAAATCAATAGTATTTTATCACTAAAATAAAAATATCTTTTTTGTTATTATTAATTACAGTTACAAAAAACCTCTTTTCATTTGCCTAGTGGATCTTAAAAAAGCGTTTGATAGAGTTCGACTTAAAGACGTCTTGCAAATACTTCAGGAAAATGGCGTTAACCACAACTATATTACGGTAATTGAAGAGCTAAATAAAAACAATAAGACACGCATAAAGACACAACAAGGAGTAACAGAGGAAATACCTATCATGACGGGAATACGACAAGGCGACAGTATGAGTCCATTTCTCTTTAATTTAATTATGGACAAGATAATTCAAAATGTAAAAGAAGTCAATGGAGGATACAAAATGGGACGAAAATCTTTAAAAATCTCATGTTTTGCCGACAACGCCTTACTGTTAGCAGAAAATGAGGACGATCTGCAACGACTACTATACCCATTCCAGTCCACATAAAAAATTTAAATATGGAAATATCTACAGAAAAGACTGAAACGATGGTAATTTCAAAAGATCCTGTCAGATGCAAATTGGTGGTAAAGAACCATCCTATTAGACAAATCATGTCTTGCAGATACTTGGGAGTTGATGTATCAAGCAATAAAAATCTATACTAGGAAGTCAGAGCACAGGCTAACAAGGCCTCAAGGATATCAGGATGCCTGAGGGACATTCTGGAAAAATAAGTATATGTCTACAGAGAACAAAGTACGCATCTACAGAACTGTGATAAGACCAGTACTAACTTATGCATCGGAAACTCGAACCGAACATCTAAAACAAAAAGTATGCTACGAACGGCTAAAATGAAAACGTAAGAACAATCAAAGGAGTAATCCTAAGAGATCAAATAAGAAGTTCCGAAGTAAGGGAAGAGCTCATGGTGCCTGATGTGGTACGGTTCATAAGGTCAAGGCGCAGATATTGGAGGGACCATGTGGACAGAATGGGCGACGATCAATGGGCAAAATGGGCTAAGAACGAGATATCAAACACTAGAAGACCCACTGGTCCACCTCCACAACGATGGCACGAATGTTGAACCTCAACATCACAGGAAGAAGAAGGAGAAAATGATGAAAGGGATTTCTTGCTCGAATGCAGGCATTCAATTTTCTTATGGGAAATACGCCGTCATAATGCCTGTGATCACTGCAGTTGCGTTGACAATCTTTCATATATCGTCACAAGTAAAAATACATAATGGGTCTTCTTGACCAATCCGGTGAGTTCCATTAATTTGATTGAGAAATTTTCTTGCGCAGCAAATGTTGACACTACAACAAATTGTTTGTGACATTTAATGCAACAGCTCAGTTAAATCATTTTGGAAGAAATGTGGATAAGAGATAAGATTCGTGATTTATTGAATTCAGTAGAATCACAGGACCAATTCAATGGTTTTCAACAATTCCCACCCAAATATTTATTGAAAATTGATATTGTGCACTACTTACTCGCATTTGGTTAGGATTTTCATCGAACAATGCTTAAAATCGTGAAAATTAACGAAACTTTTTCGGGTAAGGCGCGCTTCATCAATAAAAAGAATATATCTTAAAAAACTGAAATTTATTCCTAATTTGTTGTAAGAGTCACTGACAAGGTTATAAATGAGGAGCAAGGTCTCTAGGAAGTAGCTTCTGCACGCGGTGTAATAATAGGGGTAAGTTGTTTCTCATGAAAAGTTCTTAAAACTGGAGAAGCCGAAATGTTTCTTAGTTTTTGAACACCGTTTCTGATGCTAATAAACGGGTCAGTTTGAACAAGATATAGAATTTGTTTCTCAACTTGTGGCATTCGACGATATATTTTCTCCTTCCTGAATTTACTTTCTATGGTTTTAAACTTCCGTGTTTTCATAATCGCCGAGTAGTACTTTCAAAGATCCTTTTGTCTCTTCGATTAGGATATTTATTGTATTATAAACGAACGGCTTCTCTTGAATTTGATTTGATTCTCCATGCACTAGTAATGCCAGTTAATCTCTAAATGATAATTTACATAAGGTATTATAGTTTTTACGATAACATTTTCACAATCAAAATTTTTGCAGTTTCAGCTTTCTAATTCAACTCTACGTGATTTAGTTTTTTTCTAAATTTTCGCCAAACATCTTGCCGCAATTGATAATTTGAATACATTATATAAGCTAATAATGCACGTATCATAATTTAGATGAAAAAACCATAGGAATGATCATTAGGCTAAATTAAAAGTAAATTTTTAAAGACTAATCATTATCATTTGTGCATGAATTGGCACAATTGGATTAATTTCCTAAACCGAGTCAAATCGAGAAACCTTTAGAGGTAAATTTTAAGAGACATTTATCATATTTTAGAAAAATGATGTCAAAAAGCAAAAAAGTCAATGACGTAGGTATTTTTACTCAATAATAATAAATTTATTAACATTTAGGTAAGTTTCTGGTGCAGTTATAATTTAATATACAACAATAATTTTTACATTGCCTAAACTTTTTTTAAGTAATTTAAAAAAAAAATTAAATCTTTAACACCCTGTATTCTAGTAAAGACGCTTCAGTGGGCCCATGTTAATATAAACTTTTAGTTATTTTACTAAATGAAGCATCTTACATATTGGTCCATGTTTTTTGAGACACCCTGTATATTCATACAGTGCGTTCACGGATAGAGACGACAAGAGGAAAAAAAGAAAAATAATTCTTTATGAAAGTTCTACTTGTCAAAATAATTAGAAATATATAAAGCGATCGCCCCCCCCGCCCCCCCCCCCCCCCAAGAGCTTTGAGTTTAGGAAAATGGACCCGATTTTTCCTCTTATACTATAGTTTATTCAAGAACTAGAGAGAGTAATAAATCATTTTTTACTCTTTTTCTCTTCGCAAACTACCTGTTTTCTTTAGTCCGGTGTTTTTAGCAAAATTTGTTAGACACATATATTTTTCATAGGAATGGGTTAGAAATTTATAATCAAAAATACCGGTCTATAATAATAAACTAAAACGTAGGATTATACTCTCAAAAAATTATAAGTTATAATTTAAATACTTACAAAATATCCATTGTCAAAAATACAAAAGTTAAACATAGATAAAAAAAAATAAATTCGTCCATATAATAATAAAATGTTTTTGGGGCTGTCGGTCATTTTATTATTAATTAAAAACATTTTTAGGGTATTTGACGTTGCAGTTTATTTACTTCTTAAACCATCTGCAGAATTAAAATTAAAAACTAAAAAGGATTCAAAGGTAATTACTTTTTTTTATGTTGTAATTAAATTAGACCTACTTATTTTTATTTCTATTGTACTGATATCTTAATTTAATTTACTTTTATATATGGAAATACGATAGCCCCAAAAGAACAAGATAAACATGTTAATTCTACACGCTTAAAAAAAAAGACACAAACACAATAATAAAATAATAAAAAACTTACGGCTAAATAGAATAATATATATATATATATATATATATATATATATAGAAAATTAAAGAGTGGGACACACTAAAATAAAAATATATAAAAAAATAAAAAACATATAAACATTAAACAATAAAATACAAGAAAAACAAAAATTTAAATAATAAATTGTGTTTACACTAGTAAACCATACGTATCTAATTCCTAATCAAAGTCAATGAAACTATCTTCGCTAAAATTAATTATAATTGGTTCCTCTATCTCACCGATTATGAGATCGAGTTCTCACATTTTGTTTTATTCTTTTATTATATGGATTTTTCCCAATTTTCCACAGTAACTTTATTCAAAAACATTTTTCAAAAGTTTAGTTAAATTACTAATTTATTAATTGTTTTATTTTTAGCAACTCTACCTTTTACTTGAGAGAGATATTTACGTTTCCAACGGACAGTTTCCGGCGATTTATAAGAACAGATTTTCTGTCTGGTTTTTTCCCAGCAAAAATTAAGTTCCCTGAGCAATCTCCAGAGATCAGTTCTTGTAATTTCAGGTAAATCGCGATCTTCAATGATTTTAGTTAGAATTTTGTAGATGGTTGGGATCTGCTTCTCATAATAAAATGTTTATACAACCCCTTTAATTGCAGTTTTCATCTCTTCTTTCAACGAGGTTTTTCGTTTCCCTGTGATCGAATGTGGCTTGGAAGTACTAACAATTCCAGTCGTTTTTTCTCCTTGAGTATTCGGTACATTTTCAACTCCTGTCATGTTGGAACATATCTGAACAGAGCTTTTAACATTATTATCTAGATATTGATATCTTAAGGCATCATAAACATTCATCGTAATAAGTTTTTCGTTGAAGAAAAAATGCCCTGGTTTAACGATTTTGGAATAAATATAGAGGTGAAAGCCATATCTTTTGGGTATCTCACTAATCTCAAATAATATATAAAATCAAGCGCAAACAATATAAATCATTAAGAAAAAACTGTAAGTTGTACTTTGCTCACTGACAGAAATTAAATTAAACTATCAGAAATTCTATGTTGCAGTAAATTTATAAAATATATTTAAATATAATGAAATATAATTCGATTTACGGCAGTTCTCAGTTACCTGCGGCACTGGAGCAGGTACGTTGGAGGTTTCGGTAACAGTTTTATTACTCTCTTTAGTTCTTGAATAGAGTATAGGAGTCTGTATGCTTGCGATCGCCCCCCCCCCCCCCCGTCCCAAAAGCTTTGAGTTCAGGAAAATAGAACCCATTCTGCCTTTTATTATTAGGAATGAGTATGCTGCTTACACTCCCCCCCATTAACAACTTGTTTTCTTGCCATACTGTACTTTTGTGATATCACCCCCCCCCCCCCCCAAAGAGAGAGGCTGAATCCGCCCCTGAGTCCTAGAAGAGGACTTTAACTTAAAACTTTAGTGGGACATCAAAGGTATAAACATCGACGGAATATACTTGAACCATCTCAGATTTGCTGATGATATAATCTTAATAGCAAGTAATCTCCAGAATTGAACGAAATGCTATAACAGCTAAATGACGTATCCGCATCTGTAGGCCTTAAAATGAACTTCAACAAAACAAAAATAATGAGCCACGAACAAGCAAACATAACAATACAGAACCAGAGGATAGAAAACATCGAACACTATGTATACTTGGTCATGACATCAGACTAAGGAAATCAAACCAGGATGCTGAAATAAAAAAAGAACACAGCTGACATGGGCCGCTTTCGGCTTGCATACATCCTGAAAAATAATTCAATTACCATAAATCTAAAAAGAAAAGTATACGACACATGCATATTACCGGTGTGTACGTATGAATTAGAGACCATGTCCCTCACCAAAAAGAAAGAAAGAAACATGCTTGGAATATCATTAAGAGACAGGATTAGAAACACCGAGATAAGACGCAGAACGAAAGTCAAAGACATCGTGAAGGAGATTGCAAAGATGAAGTGGCGATGGGCTGGTTACATAGCCCGATATGAGGACAACAGATGGACACGAAGAATCCTGAAATGAGAGACCGAGGGAGACAACAAGAAGCACGGGAAGACCTCAAAAAAGATGGTTAACGACATAAGGACAGTGGCGGGCAAACAGTGGATGAGATTGCGAAGAATAGAGAAAGATGGAAACAATAGAGAGAGACCTACATCCAAGAGAGGTTGGACAGAGGTTGACACAGAGAGAGAGAGAGAGAGAGAGAGAGAGAGAGAGAGAGAACAAATTTTATAAAATAAAGTCTTTTAATTGGAAAAAATAATAAATTACTTCATTTTGCCGACGATAACCATTTATTGACCCTATTTTGAACACCGAGAGGAATTGTTTCTTCCTGATGAAATAAAGTCGTTGCAGGATAGGTGACGCAAGTACGTTATGGTTAAAGGAGATGTTGAAAAATAAAGTTATTTCAAAATTCGTACGTCTTGAGTTTGATTGTGGGCGAGAAAACTTTTCTAGTGCTCCTCGTATGTTAAATAAAGTCTACAATATTTGTTGTTGAATATAAGTAGTATTTGTCTTGTCTTTCGTAACTACCAAGTTATTTAGTGTTATTTTCCTTATAATTGAATAAAATGTGTTTGTCGGACTGATAAATTGGTACAGTTTATACTTAACAACAATTAGAGACACAACCTAATCGAAACGTCGTACAACAAACAAAAATAAACACAATGCAACCACATTTTGATCAATCTTCAACATTGTCTAAAACCTTCAACCTTCCTTAAAATATTGAGATTTGCGCAGATTTGTAAGTGAAAGTGTCAAAGTTAATAATATTGTTGCTATAGATGGCTCCATATGAGATCAATCTAAATTTTTGGCTAAACACGCTTTTTACATGTATATTTGAGACAATTTCGGTATTTTAAACATATTGAAAAAAGATCATAACTACATAAATAACCCATATTCCATTTCAGTTTTAAGTAATTCCACCATAGAACGTTGGAAAAAGTACTAAAGTTTTGTAATTTACGCACTTACTAGAAATTAAGGAATTTATACTGTTTTATGATTTTTACTACGATAAGTAATTAGATATTTTAAATATTAAATATGACAAGTAGAATATTATTGTAGCACCTACGCTTTTAATGTAAATCACATATTACTCATACAGTTTACTTTAAAAATGTTAACAAAATAAATACTATTCATGCAAATTCTCGCTCTTTATGAAATCACTTCGTAAGTTTAGTCATGTTCTTTCACAAGACATAAGAACAGACATACTCTGTAAATACGAAAGATAATCGGTATAACAACCGCATTACTTAGCGTAACGAACAAACACAAATATTTGAAACACAGTTATAGAGAGATCACATAAACATTCGGAATTTGTTTAAAATATTAAAAGTCAATTTTAAACATATCCTGAAATATAATGTAAATTCGATTATAATTTACTTGCAGGCCTTACTTGAACGGAAGGTTTAAAGCGAACGTCTTGGCTATTAATATTTCTTTATACTGAGCAGTAATGTAAGAATTAACATTCCTTTGTCGCTACACCGAAGGAAACCCATAAGCAACGTGTTCAATAATCTGCCATAAAATTAATACGACCTAATAGGTATATATATACAGGGTATCCAGTAAGTATCTCTTAATTTCTCGGGAGCGTACAGGGGAGGTCAAAATAACCCTAAATTGTCATAGAAAAAAATTTCTAAAGTGCCCCTTAACGGAGATACAGAGCCCTAGAGGGATACCCAGCGATTTACCTTATCGGCTGAAAGATTTACAGCTCTAACATTGCCAAACAAGTCCAAAAACCTTTTAAAGGATTGATCGAAGCCTAAGGGAAGCAGATAAAAGATGATTAGAAGGTAATTATTAGAATTAATAAATTAATTTTTTACTTGTTTTATTCAGGGTCATTTTTGCCGCGATATGGCGGTGAGGGTCCTCCCAGGAAAGCACGAGACCCTCAAGTAGAGGAACAAATTTTACAAGATATTGCTGATAACCTTCAAAACAACATAAGAAAGCTTGCGGTACAAAACAATTTTACAAAATGAATTGTACATGAAACTCTAACACAACAGTTAATTCACCGGTACCACGCTGTGTATCCGGATAATTATCCCGCAAGACTTCAATACTCCAACTGCTTTATACAGCAACATAACCTTAATCTAAATTTTTCTAACCTTCTCTTGTTTACCGATAAGGCCGTTTTTACAAAAGATGACATAATAAACTCACACAATTTACATTTTTGGGCTGATGAAAACCCGCAAGCTATAATTCAAAACAAACACCAATAAAGGTTTATTGTAAATGAGTGAGCTGGCATCATCGGAAATAACCTTATAGGTCCACTTGTTTTGGAAGAAAGACTCAACGGTGAGATTTATTTACAATTTTTGCAGCAAAATTTAAATAATTTATTGAAAGACGTACCTCTTGATAGAAGAATGAAAATGTGGTACATGCATGATGGTGCTGCACCTTATTTCAACCGTCAACACTTAACTAACGTTTTTGTTCCTCGATGGATAGGGAAGAGACTTTGGACAAAATCGCCATGAACGAGGATTTTCCAGCCTACACAATTGAACTTGCAGAACACTGCCTAAAGAACACATACTTCATGTCCAATAACACCTGGACGATTTCCTCATATACCTGAATAATATCCACCACAGAATCCAATTCACGCTAGAAATCGAACAAGAGAAGAAACTTCCTTTTTTGGACCTGCTATTAACTAGGAAACTCAACAACACCCTGGGCTTTAGCATATATCGGAAACCCACACATACTGACCGATATTTCAATGCAGCGTCACATCATCATCCCTCTCAAAAGCAAGCAGTAGTAGTAGTGAACATAACCCGATTCGCTCGATCCCCCCACTCCTCGACCTTGACCTTGTCCTTGCTTCACCCTTCTTTGGCCCCGCCCACATGTCCTTGTCATTGACCTTGAAAGTGCACGTGTGCTTTGGCCTTGGCCTTGTGTTCAAGGTTGTGTGTGTGACCTTGACCTTGACCTTGGTCGAGACGACCTTGACTTTGTTGAAGGTCATCTTGGGTGTGTGACCTTGAAGTAGTTATTTGTGCATTGTAATAGTGTGGGATGATCTTGAAATGATTTCGACCTTGCAAATTGTTCTATAAATTGTGTGAGTCTACTTGCATTCATTCAGTGTGAAATGTCAGATACGGAACTATCTAAAGAAAAAATTATAGAGCAAGTCGGCAGAGTAATTTGTTTATATCAGAGTAATTTAAAAAGTTTGTGTGATTTTGAAGAGAAGGATCTAGCATTTTTTCCTCTCGAATATTTAAAAACTTGCGTTGATACGCTGAGTTTACGGCAAATTTGGGATAAGCTGCCAGCGTCATATCGGTGTAACAAGGAACTACAGTTAAGCTTACCCTGTTACATTCACTATGAACAAATATATCGTCATCATATAGATGGGCCACCACCAGCAATAAAAAAGTGTCCTGAATGTAAAAATGAGTGAATAATATGAATAGTGCTTTGCAAGAGACAGTAAAAAAATTGGGCGATGAGTTCACTGAAACGGCTAGTAATTATTTCAATGATGCAATGAAAAGTCGAGCAGAATGGGCGTCGCGCTATTGTGATTTGGCTTATGAATATGAAAAGGCTGCGAATGCATGTCGTAAATATTGCAGCAAAACAATAAATTTACAAGACTTTGTTCGTGAGATAAAAAAGTTGGGGTTTAGTGACTGTTTGGAAAAACTGATTAGGTTCATTGCAGATCCGGTTGTGTTAGATGAAATTAGAGTGTAGGACTTAAGTTTAACGTAGTAGTAGTTAATATGGAAAGTTTAGTGCGAGAAATGTACGAGGAATTTCTAATTTCTGCAGCCTGTTCGGAATTTTACGCATATGAAATGCAAGATTCGGAGGCTCAGGACTTTAGTGTATTTTTTAAGTATATGGACCATGCCGAAGTGTGTCTTTTAGCTAGTATAGTTTGTAAGAATTTTCTTAGAAATAAAAATAAACAATTATTATTGAACAAATTAAGGAAATTAGGTTTAGGTGATAATGTTAAACGCATAGAAGAATGGCAGAAAAAAATCAATGAATAAAGTACATAAAATGTAGTTATTTGTTTCATTATATTTTGTCCTTGAAGTTATCCTTATACCAATTTAAATGTGTGACGTCATTTGACCTTGAATACTCCTCCCACTATTTCTATCGTTAAGCTACCCCCACCATTGTTACAATTCGACCTTGAAACCCCGCTATAAAGGTTCGTGGGAGAAGAAGTGACTTCAAACAGTCGCAGATATCAGTGGCATAAACATCAAATATTGTGTTCGTGTAGTGTTCTGAAAGTGCTTTTATATTCACGGTAATTTTTGGATTTATATACCATTTTTTTCAATAATGAGTATTGCAAAAGAAACTCTAGATGAAATTAATGAAATGTTTAGCAAAGATTTCGAGGTTTTAGAGAAAAAAAAGGTTACCGAAATGATTGTAGGCAAAGTGTATAAAATTGTAAAGATGGTTTCAATGACTACACGATTTGGTAAAACTCTTTTAGTGGCTTTACACGATGACGGTGATAATAGCACATTTGAGACTTTTTTACCAAAACGTGTGGCCGAAACACTATCTGACGATATTGTAGATATTATGAGTAAAACTAAAGATAAATACACTCTAACTTATTTGGGGCAGGGCACTAGAGTTTTTGGAAACAATACTCGAACATTATTACGTTTTGGCTCATTGGAGTAAATTGTATGTAAATTGTTTGAAAAAAAGGATGTAATTAAATTTAAAATATAGTTGCACATGTCAGAATACTTACGCGTGTTCATTATTTCTGTTAAAGATGTCTGCTGATGCGACGACGACGACGACGACCGCCAACGAATGTGTAGATAGATACATATTTTGGTTGGGGAGAGAATTAAGAAATAGGGCTCACGATATGTTAGATAGCGTAAATGATTGGTCGCATATTGATGTAACCAAAGATCAATATAAGAACGAGATCAGGGATACAATCAATTTTATGGCTGGGGCACACTTGTGCGACAAATTTTTATATGGTTCCATAGACATGGATACATTTTGTGCTGAAATGGTTGAAGAAGAATTAAAAGAATACCTCGTCAATATTCCACATTTACCAGGTGAGCTTGCTGCAAAATATGAATTGGTTTCTGCAACAGCAACAGCCCAAGACATTGACGATCGAAATAGTGTCGGATGGGATAGAATTTTGAGCAACGAAAACGAAGACATGGAAAATTAATTTTTTATAATTTTTGTATTTGTGCAATTAAATAACTGTAAATAAATATCTGTTACAATCACAGTTTTATTTTATTTCTTTTATAAACATACCAACCCAGTAGATCATAGTCAGTGTTTCTTTTTCTCAGCTGAAATATTTAATATAAGTAGGGCAAATAAAAATAAAATAGTTTAGTAAAGATTGAAAATGAGTCGAGGAAACAACACAATTGATAAATTTGGTCGTCAGAAATATAATGAAAAATATCATATATTATCTGGGCCACAAGGGATTGGTTTTAAACTTACAGCGGATGGGCAGTATGATATGGGTGGAAAAATCATAACCAACTTAGGCGAACCTAAAGATGATGACGATGCTGTGACAAAACACTTTGTTAATAGAAAGTTTTACAATTTTGCAGCTGTAATATGTGACATATTTAACAAGGATGTCCTCCCCATGATATACAAAAATAATAGTGAGCTTAAAACAAAAATTGAAGTTATGCAGAAAATACTCTATCATCAGCCTTTAAATGACTCATTAAGCGCACTGTCGTACGACTCGACTTCAAAAAAAATCTAAAAAAAGCAGGTTAAAGAATAGGAGAACGCACTCCGAGTGGCATAGCCTTGAAGATAACGTCGTAGTCGTCGGTGAATTGGACCTTCCCTCCAAGAATATTGAAATGTTATTTATGTGTATGATGTTTTATTGTCATTGTTTTTAATAATGAAGATTGAAATAAAAAACTTTATTTTACAATATATTGTTTATTTATTTTACATTTTAAATAAAAAATATAGTCATACAATATGTTATTTAAACAATATTAGCTTTATCTATCCAAGAGTTGAAGTGGTTGGGAAATCCTAGCCATTTGACAAATAATTGTTCGATGTGATTTTTCTTGCGTTGTCTAAGGACCTTTTCTACTAGATAAACGTCAGGACTGCTTGTTTTTTGTAGTTCTGATTCGTAAAAACACCCTCTTATAGGCTGACCTTCTAACGATTCCAACAAGTAAGTAGGTGGATTTGTAACGTTAACTTTTACAACTTTAAACAATTCGGTTGACCAAGAGGGCGTATATCCTTTCTCGAATAAGCTTTTGTACTTGCTAATACGCACAATGTCACCCATGGAAAACTTAAATTTTTTAGGTACAATTTTTAAATAATCATATGCTTTAATATGTGTTTTTTCTTGCACGTCTGCAGGCTTCATTCCAATGGTGCGATGTTTCGAATGGTTATAGGTTTTTGTTACTGCCGATAATATATGTATCCATTTGTAAGATCCTCTTGTCGAGAATTGTTTATATAAATTATTTTTTAAAGTCCTTATGACTCGCTCAACAATTGCAGCTTTCTTTGTGCTGTATGTGGAATAATGATTTATATTATATTTTTTCATCAGGGCTTGAAAGTTTGTATTATAGAACTCCTTTCCTTGATCACTTTGCAGATTTGTTGGTGTATATGATGCCTCTTCAATGATGCTTTTCATCGCATTAGTAACTTCTATACCAGTCTTGTTTTTTATGGCTTTGGTATAGACAAATTTCGAGTAACAATTTATACAGAGCAAAATATAACGATAACCATCGTTTTCATCAGCATACTGTTGCATTTCAGCCAAATCAATTTGCCACAAATCTCTGTATCCTTTTATTATCGTGCGCCGTCTTACAAAATTTTTTCTAGCCGTTCTATGTAGTTCATTAACAATCTTGATTTTTTCTAGACTGGGCTCCATATTATTAGTAATACTAAAGGTTTCAGATCGAAGGAAGAACTGAATAATATCATTAAATATTGAGCTTAATATATTATATCTTCTTCTCGTAATTCCTCTATGATTGACATAATTTCATTTTCGTGTCCAGTGTGACCGGCCATTTTGGAACTCCACAACAAACGTAAACGATCCACCAACTCTTTAGCTTTGTTCCAGTAGACATATTGAAATTTTTTCGAAGATAATTTCTTGTTTGTGGGTAACTGTAGTTTTTCCGAGAGAGAGATTTTTTCTTGTAATAGTACCACCTAATTTTGTGCCCATTATCAGAGGTTTAATAATTCGTAAATATTTGTTCCATCTGGTCTCCCGTAAACCATCACTTTTTTTAAATTGTTGTAGACAGCATTCGTTGATTCCAAAATTTCCTTGTACGTTGAAAGTACATTATCACTTAATTGTTGTTGTTCCTTGCCTACACTTGGGGGTGTTTTAAGAAATAACAAATCATAAAGTGCCGGTGATCCACCATATTCTGCAATATTTTTCCCTTTTTTGTATAAGACAATATTTCCATTTCGAAAACGCACCTCTAAATTACCAATAAAATTTTTGTTATCTGTTTTTGAACCAAAACGTACACCATATACAGTATCGTATAGAGATGGTTTCGAACGTAATCCTTTCAGGTGTGCGTTTAAAGTATCGGAAGTTGTGGTGTCAGCGGATGCGAGAGATGTATTAGTTGATGTCGAGGGTGTATCAAACACCGATTGGCTAATATCTTCTTTTGAAATGCGATGCTGCTGCTGCTGCTGCTGAATAGGTGTGGAGGTTTGAAAGGAATGTGTAGGTTGGGGAAAACCTGATATTTGAGTCGACTGCACTGATGTACTGAGACTATGTGGCTTTGTAGCTGGATAATGTTGTTGCTGTTGTTGTTGCTGCTGCTGCTGCTGCTGACGTTGCTTAACCACATCAGATATAGTTGTCAACGGCTTAGAAATGGGTTCGTAAAACTTTTCCAATTCCACAACATTAAACTCTTTAGCCGCTTTAATTTGTTTAAATTTTTTTCTGACGGCATTGGTAGCTTCACTAGTTTACGTTTTAAGTCGATCGCGTTATTCATGATGTTAACAAAGGACGTTTCAACAATCAAATGAGCGTTTTCTCTTATTATTACAGTAATATATAGCTATCAAATCCTTTGCGGTATCTTCCCGATTTCACATCACTGTCTTTATCAATTACTAAAAATCCATACTTATTATCCCAACATTTTGAGCACATTTCTTGAAATTGAGTAAAAGTTAGATCCGGTGAAACGTGGTCGGAAAATATGTGTTTCATATTCAACTCATCTTGTTTAAACATAATAATAAAATTGGCGTTGTCTCGCACAAGCTGTTTAGGCACTCGCGAATATGTTTGCGCTAGGTAAAAGGAGTCGATATTTTTATGACGTCCCATGCTAAAGTACGATCTTATAACATCTTGTTTTTCACATATAACATCATCAAAGATAAATATAGAGTTTGGTTTTGCATCGGACGGTTCCACAATATTACTGGAATCACTAAAGGCATAGTAGCCTAAACCTTTGATGGGCGCTAAAATTTTCCTTAAATACTCATATTTCGGTTGATACAGAGATTTCGAGTAAATATAGACATTTTCGAAACGTAGCCCAAGGGGGTGTGTAAGCAGCGAAATCATGACATTAGTTTTTCCACAATTGGATGGACCAATTAACAGGCCGCGAATAGAGGAAGGAAGTAAAGGACCGTGTCTCTTCATTATCTTCTTTTCAAATCCAAGTCCGACTTTTTCATCGAGATTGTCAATAGGAAGTTTTTGTTTAAGATCGATAACGCGCATCTTAGGAAAATTTGATATTTTATAGGCAATTTTTCACAAAAACTGTCATTCAGATGCCGAGCGTCAAACGAAGTGGACGGTCTCACGTTTCCAACAAAACTGGATACGGTATTGTGAATTCGTTAATAAATAAATTACCATTCGAGGTACACATTCCTGGTTATCAATATTGCGGACCCGGAACAAAAGTAATAAAACGTGTGACAAGAGGTGATCCAGGCATTAATCCTTTGGATGCCGCATGCAAAAAACACGATTTAGCCTATTTACATAATAAAGACAACATAAGTGCGAGACATCGAGCGGATTACGAGCTCGAACAAAGTGCTTGGAATAGAGTAAAATCGAAAGATTCCAGTTTAGGTGAAAAAACAGCAGCTTGGTTAGTTACAAACATTATGAAAGGAAAACAACGTTTTGGTATGGGTGTACCATCATCATTATCAACAAAAAAAACATCTAGTAAAGGCACGCGTCATACAAAAAGGAAAGGTGTTAATAAAAATCGACATGTTCGGAAAGCCAGTTTCGGAACAGCTATTCGACAAGCAGTTCGAAGGGAATTATTAAAAGCGAAAGTAAAAATGTGTTGGAAAAAAATGTCATGAATGCATCTAAAATAGCTCTGTCGGCAGCACGTAGATCGGTAAAAGCGGCAGGTGGCAAAAGGAAGGTTCGTACACCGAGAATAATACCGATTCCTAAAACTGGTGGAATATTACCATTAATACCAATTTTTGCCGGGTTATCAGCTTTGGGTTCATTAGCCGGCGGGGCAGCGGGAATTGTGCGCGCCATAAAAGCAGTAAAAAAAAGCAGCGAAGATAAAACCGGTGCCGGCCTGTATTTAAATCGAAAGGAAATGGTTTGTTTCTAAAGCCATATCGTAAAGGTATGGGATTATTTTTAAATCGTAGATCAAAAAACTAATTGAATCCCTACCTCGAAGACCACTATCTAACATCGATATAGAAAAATATGCCAAAAAGAAAAGAATAGGACACTTTCGAGGCGTTTATATGAGGGATTTATTACCTAGACAAGGTCCTCGACGTTACGAAGCAGCAATAGTGAATTTGGATAGTACGCGTGGTGCAGGGACTCATTGGGTAGCTTATAGAAAAAATAATTCTAAAGTAACATATTATGACAGCTTCGGCGATTTACCCCCACCGATCGAATTGGTACGATATCTACAAACGGGATCGGAACCATCAAAAATTATTTACTATACATACGATCGTCAGCAGGATTTTGGAACAGTCTGGTGTGGACATTTGTGCTTAAAGTTTCTTGTCGAATCATCAGCGTAAAAGATGTCATCATCATCATCGTCACCATTAACACCGCAAATGGATCGCAATAACTATACTAAAATGTTGCAATCACTGAAAGCATTTCATCTAGCCGGTGGATTAAGGAAAATGACCGTGAAACAGTTAGAAAACATGCCCAAGGAAGTAATGATTGCATTAGCCCCAAATGAAATTCCATTCGTTTGGGAAAAGTTGCCGGAGCACCTTAAAAGCGATATCGATATATTAAAATATCAGTGCGGTTGCAAACATTATTTCAGCAGCAGCAGCAGCAATTTAAACGAGGTTATGACTGATGAGGATCTTACGGCTAGAAAAATATTTTGTTGTTATTGCAAAATCAGCGATGTGCGCATAAAAGCAGAAAATAGCATAAAAACATCACTATCTAATGCAGTGAGAAAAGGTGTGACGATGAATCTTTTTAAATGTTGCCGCTAAGAATAAAACCGAGATGTGTGATGTTTTAATGGTTAGTCATGTCTTATACGTTCACACTAACAGGACACTCGAGCGTCTTAAGCGCCGATTTTTATCCACCAGTCGAATTAAATAGAGAAAACAAATATGGTCTGGCATTGCTGGGATTTTACACATACAATTCAATTTTTAATGTGGACGAAAGCAACAATAAGTTTGCCTACATGAAGGAGGGTTACACCACCGAGCCGATACAATTGCAGATTCCACCTGGGGCCTATGAAATAGATGAGATAGGTAAAGCTATGTTGGAGGCTTTGAGGATTTCAACTGAAGAAAAGAACGATGGAATCTTTTACTTGGTTGCTAATAATAATACGCTGAAATGTGAACTGAAATCTCAATATACTATAGATTTCCGGGGAGAGGCGAGTATCGGTAAAATGTTAGGATTTAATCATACAGTGTTAAAAAGAGACAAAAAGCACGAATCAACCGAGATGGTGGAAATAATGAAAGTACGCATCATACGCGTAGATTGTAATATAATTTCCGGAGCATATATGAATTCGGTGGAAGGTCATACCTTGTTCGAATTCGATATCGACGTGGAGCCCGGTTACAAAATCAGTAAAGAACCACAAAATAATATTTATATGCCGTTAATGCCGGCAGGACGTCAGTTTATCGACAACATTACTCTTCGCATCTTGGACGATAGCGGTGATCTAATCAATTTTCAAGGCGAGAAAATAATCGTGAAATTGGAACTGAAGAAACTTTCATAGAAATGGGTTTTTGCTTCAATCGTCAATTGTGTGTGCTGTCGACTAAGATGGGGGAACCGCCGAAACATAATAAAAGTAAAAGAAGAGTTAACGTCAAGGTTAGTCGTCGTCCAGACGTTAGATCACAAACATCTCAACAGTTATCTGCCGAAGACTATAAATTTTTAAAATCAATCGGCCTTAAAGTGCGAAAATGATTTCCACCACCAGCGATAAAATAGAGGTTTTCTCCGAGCCCATCTTGGACAATTCCATTATTAGTCTAGAAGAGCATACGTATAAACCATACGGATCTCCATCATTCAACAATTCGGATGAAGTCCGTATCCCCATTAATTTTCAAGATATTATACTGGATATCGCCGAAAGTTACATATATATCGAAGGAAAATTTAAACCCATAGACGCAACGAAAAGATGTTTTTTATCAAATAATGCCCTCGCATTTTTGTTCGATGAAATTCGCTACGAGATGGGAGGTGAACAGGTCGCCGTGGTTCGTAAACCTGGAGTTACGACGACATTAAAAACCATGGTTTCATTCGGAAGTTTGCAACAAAGATCTCTCATGACGTGCGGATGGGGTCTCGACGAAGCAAACCAAGATATCGTAGACACGGCAAGTAACGTATTCTCCGGGAAATTACCCTTAAAATATCTTATGGGATTCGCCGAAGATTGCGCAAAAGGTGTTTTCAACGTAAAACAAGAGCTTATTATGATTATAGCTCGCACTTTTACCAATTGTTACGTCGGCGAAGTAGAGGTAGAAATTAGTATCGACAAAATCGAATGGAAAATTCGTCACATCATTCCAGACGACAAGCAAAAATTGAAAATACTGTCTCGCATTAATAAAGGAGGAAACAATGCCAGTATTCAAATGGCATATCGTAAATGGGATCTGTACGAATTACCAGCTTTAAGGCAAACATCTTCCGACGTGTGGGCCTTGAGAACGAGTACAAGTCTGGAAAGACCGCGCTATATAATCGTCGGGTTTCAAGACAGCAATAATTGCGACAAGAAAGAAAAAAACGCAACCCAGTTTACCCACGCCGACGTATGCGACATTAGACTGTATCTGAATTCAACCGTTTATCCATACGAAAGATGGAATTTAGATTTCGCCAAGAAACTGTACGCAGCAGCCTATTACAATTACGAAAACTTCCAAAGCAGCTACTACGGGCGCGAGATAAACGATCCGATGATAACGTTCGCGGAATATATGAAAAACCCCGTTTTTATTATCAATTGCAGTCATCAACCAGAGGCGATTAACTCATCGACAGTGGATGTAAAATTGGAGTTCCAAACGAGAAAGAATAAATTCCCCAAAGACACTAAAGTGTACGCATTAGTTATTCACGACTCATTTTTTAGTTATAATGTATTAAACGGTTCGGTGACCAATAAATCTATATTTTAATGTATCTATTATATGTAACACAAAATAATGTTCTTGAATCAATAAATTTGTAATGAGTGAAGTAGTAGTTTTATATTTATTTGAAACCCAACCAAAAAAAAAAAAAGCTGGCGGAAAAGCCCGCTCTTTAAGAAAAGAGTACGGGAATTTAGAAAATGGTGGTTTATTAAGTGGAAAAAAGAGCTTAAATAACACAAGAAAAAATTTTTAAGGCAAAATATGAAAACAACGATTTAGAAAATTTGTAGGAAAGTAACGGTTAGGAATAGGGAAAAAAGTTATAAGAAAAAATTATAGAGGAAATCGAGTACTATAAGCAAGCATTTTTCTCGATAGTAAAAACGTAAAAAAAATTTTTTTCAAAAAAAAATTGAAAAATGGTGAATGCGCGCCAAAGTTGAAGTTTTGGAGCAAAATGATATTAGGAAATTAGAAAGAGAATTTTTTTCTACATATGGTAGTACTTTTCAAAATTCGGAAAGATGAAATTTTAAGAAAAGGGTTATAGTAAGTTAGTAATTTGGATATTTTAAAGCGCTGTAGCTCGGGAACCGTTCAAGATAGAAAAAAAATAAAAGCACTTTGATAGCCCAAAATTTTGAGGAGAATGCGATGGTGTAAAAAAAATTATAATTTTTTTTTTTTTTTGAAAATGCTGAATACGCGCTAAAGTTGAAGATTTAGAGAAAAACGGTATTGGGAAATTAAAGAGAGAATTTTTTTCTACATATTGTAGTATTTTTGAAAATTGGAAAAAATGAAATTTGAAAAAAAGGGTTATAGAAAGTTAGTAATTTGAATTCTTTAAAGCGCTGTAGCTCGGGAACCATTCAAGATAGAGAAAAAATAAAAGCACTTTAATTACCTAGAATTTTGAGTAGAATACAATGGTGAAAAAAAAATTTGGAAAATCTTAAAAATGACAAAAAAATTAGATGAAAAAATTGAAATTCTTGAGTTAGGAGGCTAGGGCCGCCGAACGGGAGTATGTGGAAGTTGTAGGGGAGGGTTTTTTTTTTTTTTTTTTTCTAAGTCCAAGGGCTGCACCTAGGTCGGTGTTAATATCGTTGGGTATTACTCCACGGTAGGCACCCCACCCTCCCCCCAGGCCCTTTTAGGGCCACAAAAACGGTCCTTTTCAGGACCACATTATATTTTGATCGTAGTTTAGTAATCGTCACTTATGGGGCGAGATATTCGTTTAACGACGATTTGTCTCGTAGCTTAAGTGCCAAGTTATATGCTTGAGAGCCTATGAAAATGTTAACAGTTCAAACAAGGTTTCTATTATTTTTTTTTGTAATGTATTCTTCACAAAATATTAAGAATAAGTCTTATTGTCTAAACAAATCTAATTCCTTATTTAAAGTTTTTGAAAAAATCAATAATTCTATAAGCTCTCACCAATACATAACATTTAGAATCCGTTGGTGGGGTGGGGGTAGTTCTATATATATGAGACTGGGCCAGTTACACAGTCATATATTCATCAACCCTCATACGATGAACATGGAGGAAGAAAGACCCGCCAGCCGAGGCTCATCCATCTTTAGTGATGACACCGTAGCCGACAACGTTGGAGACCTGCAAGTCTTCGACGACGACGACGAGGTGGATTTTGAAATTGACGTCCTACGTTGGGACGACTTGGATGAGCCGATTCCGCTAGTATATGACCATGATCCGGGTCTAGTGGAATTAGACGATGCGGGCGATTGGGTCTTACAAAGACTCGAAACTCCGTCGCCGCAGCCAGAGCCGGACTCGACGGAAGATGCGGTGCTGGAAATTCCAGCATCACCAACACCCGACGACCCACAAGGCCCCTGCGATTCGTCAAGCTGGTGGTCGACCAGCGAGGATGGGGCACCATAAGCCCCACACTCTCCCTGGCCCTTTTTAAGGGCACACAATAACGGTCCTTTTCAGGACCACAAAATACTTTGATCATAGTTTTAGTACATATTAGTACTTTGTTACTAATATTGTATGTATAGAATATACAATATTAGATACAAAGTATTAAAACTTTAAGTGCTGGTGGAACCCAGCTAAATCGTTCGTTCGTATTTGAGACCACAAACAACTTTTGGTCTCAATACGTAATACGACATTTGTTTTCACGCCCCACCATTAATTTGTCTCTATATATACGACCACCAATACTTATTACAATCATTTTAGTTCAACATGTCTGCGACTCAACAACAACAACAACAACAACCCATCCAATGCCCTGTGGTAGATTCTACCACAGAGAATTGTTTGGAGTGGGAGCCGAACGATCCTAGATAGGATGAACTTTGGCGGTTCATCATCGAATATACAGAGGATAGCACCACCACCCCCGCTGATGATGACGGGCCGTGCGACTCCACAACTCAATAAAAGAGTCGCATGTTTTACAACCAAACGGTCCTTTTTAGGACCACAAAATAATTTGATCGTAGTTTTAGTTGGTTATAATACTTTGTAACCAATATTTTATGTTTTTTTCATAAAAACATACAATATTGAGATACAAAGTATTAGAAGTTCTGGCGACAGAACCTTAACTTCATAAACCGAACCACGTTTTAGCATACTTATAAATATTATCAGAAAATATTTACAACTATTGCTATTGCGTAGTTTTAGTGGATTATTCACTCTTTTTTTTTTATTACCTAATATTATGTGGGACAGGGCCTATATGAAATAACACACAAAAATAAATTTTCAAGTCATTTTTATTCTCATTATAAAATATAAAAAATTTGATCAAACACTTTTTTATTAACTACAATATATATATATATATATATATATATATATATATATATATATATATATATATATATATACATATATATATATATATATATATATATTTACAAACTTAATACTATAAACTAAAAGCTAATATCTACAACTACCTAACACCTACTACATAATTTATTAAAGTCCTCTAATTGTCTTTTTAACCGCGCAGATTTCACCTTTTTTATCTCTAATTGTTTTTCAAGTTCTATAATGTCACTGTCACACTCGTCCACTTCTTTCACTAAGCGTTTTTTCATTTCGTAAATGTCTGTCAATTTGGTCTTCTGAGAGTTGGTGAAGTCTTCGACCCACTCCGGTTGTGATGGCTCGGAATATATTAACGAAGAAGACGCGGTTTTATTTGGTGAAGACGATGACGATGACGACGACGACGACGACGAAGCAGCGGAAACTTCATCGCCTTCAAAACAACGCTTAAACCGCTTCTTCATGGGTTTCCGGCACCCCAATATCGGCGACAGTGGCGCTGGCGCTGGGGAAGACTTCACCTCCGACACTATTTCATTCTCTACGCTGGCCGGTGTTGGTGGCGTTGGTGGTGTTGGTCTATCGGGGCCTTCTATGACTTCCACTTCTACTGACAATGGCTCTTTTGGTGCTGTTTTTGGGAAGTCGGGTAATGGAACAGGGGTGGAGGGACGCTTAAAGTTAAACTTTTTCTTCTTCCCTTGTCCCACACCTTTAATCGCCGAATAAAATGTTTTTTTATCGGCGATTTCCGACTTCCGCATAGTCAAGAGCTTTTTCAGTTTCGAAGCTTTCGGAGAAGATTCCCTAGGCCGCGATGCTTTTCGCACAACCACATCACTAATCACATTTATCTTTGGCTCCTTCTCCTCCATCCAGCATTCCAGGAATTGCGCTGCCGACTGAACTAACTCTTCGTCGCGACCATCGTTGAGGGCTCGGTCTTCGGCATCTTCATGCTCCACGCCATTCCAGTTCTCGAATACCCCCGGACTTAACACTTCCAAACCACTCATGTTATCCAGCATGCCTTGCTGTGAACCGCAGCTCACGTCAAGAGCATCTAAAAGAGACCGTACACTCGACATTTTCGATATTCAAACTCACACAATTAACTTTTTCTTAGCACTGTACTGTTTGCTGTTCTGACGAACTGTGAAGAGCTCAAGCCAGCAAGTCTGCTTTTATGCCCATTTCCCCCACTACACCACCTTTATTCCTTTTGTTCGATACATTAAGTATAATATTTAAACTTGTCAGATGCAAGGCCAAGGCCAAGGCCGACGTAACCGGCAATACCAGGGTCGTTTTCAAGGCTGTAATTTTCATGGATTTTTTTTTGTCCCTGTCAAGGTTATTTTAAAGAAGCATATAAATATAGTACTAAACTTGTTAGATGCGAGGCCAAGGCCAAGGTCAAAGTACCCGTCAATGTCAGGGTCGTTTTCGAGGTTGTAATTTTCAAGGATTTTTTTTTGGTCCTGTCAAGGTTATTTTATAAAGTAATACATAATTAGAGTACCGCGATTGAAAAGTACAACATATTCAAACATCATGTTGCCAACCGATGAACAACCTAGTGAAGCAGCCAAAACATACAGTCATATACCAAAAGCTTTTTATTTAACTTGTCATCATTGTAAAAGACTAGGTATCTGCTGGCGAAATGATCTTACGTACGACTTCAACTACATTGACCTTTTCAGGGTTAAATTTGTACAATGCGGCTTTTGTGGACTAGTTTACTACCAGTTCAAGGACATTAATGAACGCGCCATCCAGAGAAGAAATTGGGTCATAGAAGAAGCTTATCTGTACAGAAGAAATTAACATGTATTTTATTTCTTAATTTTTAATTTTTTTGTTTGTTATATTTTTTATTTTTTAATAATAAAAAGTAAACTCAATGTTTTGTTATATTTTAATTTTTTTTTTTTCAATAAAACAATAGTAAAATGAATCTGTACGTGTATTTATTAAACATCACCTAAAATACGTTTTGCAATCCATATTTTTCTGCAGAGTCCGTTTATTAATGAAATAGAACCATATATTAGGGTGAAATCTAATGGTTTCAAATCAGTCTCACATAACAATGTCAGAAGTAAACACTATTGATAAGTTCGGTCGCAAAAGAAAATTTAAGGATTTTAACTTTATGCGAGGTCCTTCAGGAATAGGTTTTAAACTTACACCTAATGGAGATTACGACATGGGAAGCAAAAGATTGTGCTATTTAGCAGAACCTCTTGAAGGAGACGATGCGACCACACGAAATTATGTTGATAATAACCTTGCTCAGTGTGTGCAAGATACGCAGAAAGCTTTACATGACTCAACAATTGTTATTAAAGATATATTCAGAAACTAACTTGAAGGTTACGTACGCAAGAAATTAATTGAAACCGGTCAAGAACTTAGAGGATACATTGATGATACTGTTATTGCAATATATGAACTTAGGCAAGACGAACTGCGTGATGAACTTAACTCTAGAATGTTGAAAATTGAAAAGACTATGGAGGATCTTGTCAGCAAACCTGTTTCAACATTAAACATTTACTCGTAGACCTGTGCGTTTAATTTACTATTAGACAAATTTTTCAACAATAACTTTTACAGTTTGTTATTTGTCGACACTTCATTATATTTATAATTTTAAAATAAAGGTTCAATAAAAAAGCAATCAAGTAATGAATACATGTTTTTTATTTAAAAAAAAAAAAAATACAATACTATCGTTACATATTAATGTTGTATGTTTAATAGAAATAATAAAAACAATACAAATAATGAAATATGGATTTTCCAGATTACGTGCTGTCCTGACTTAGAAATGATTCCAACACGGTGACTAAATTTGCTAAGTTTTCTTCCGGGTCTGTTTTGTAAAAATCTATGTCTGCATGCCCCCAAGGTAGAGTTTTGGTTGAACTGGGAATTACATAACGTTTATCATCGCTATGTGACAATGCTACTTTATTTATTATGTTGGTATAAATGTTATGTAATTCACTTCTAAATGTCTTCATCTTTCTTAATATCAAACCACCCCGTTCAACAATTCTTTGGTAGTCTTCCTGATGAAGGTCTTTCTCGATAACACATTTTTTGATACCTTTGGCTTCTTTTAATTCATTATTAATGGACTTTACATAATAAGCCTTCGCGCCGGTACCATAAAAACTTATTATCGGATCACCAGGAAACTCATCTTTCATTCTACCAACTACAGAATTACTTTTAATTATGTTGAAATTATTAATTTCGGGGTAATTTGATGTATCGAATTTTTCGGGGTTTTCTGATATAGTTTGATTAAAGTTTTCCGTATACACTTTTAATATAAGCGAGTCAGTATCGGTGTAAAGTAACGAAGCATCATCGCCAAACTTGGATTTAATAAAATTATAATAAAAATCGTATATTACAGTCTTTGATATATCTAATATGGAAAAACCGATATAAATTGGTTTATTGTACAATATTTTAACTTTATTCATATGTATAGCAACAAAGTTCTCGGTAAATATCGAGCTACTATTGAAATTGGGGCGGGATATTAGTGCTCTAGCTCCATTTCTGCCTACACTGTTCTCCCAATGTGTTACTAATTTTATATCCTTTCGATTTTCCACATTTTCCATAGTTTTACCAAATATCGCGTTATTTTTTAATTTAAAAGTGTCCTTCGCAAATTTTGTGGTGGCCTTGTTACGTAAATTGGTATTAAAATCAATATACGATTTTAGCCATTTTGATTGCTTAAACTGTAATACTCGATGGGTTTGCATTACCACTAAGCCGTTGGCGATGGCTTGTTTTAAAGTTCTATAGTGTACAATGTATTTTTTTTTATCTTGTAAATTAGGAATTAATTTCGGTAATTTAGCGTTTTCTGTTGGCGGTATGATATTTTCTACTAGAAATGGAAGATCAGAATGTGCATCATGCAACTCAGTCGGATAATGCACATCCACTTCCAAAACGTAGCCATGTAAACTATCATCACCAACAGCCATAATATTTAAATCCAGAATTTCGCGCTCGCTTAACCATCGAAAACCACCATATGGTAATGCTTGTGACATACTATGACCATATAGATTTGTAGCATCAAGGTATGTTATAAATGAAGAAGGTTTTGTTGGGTCATAGTCTGGTAAAAAAATATTATTAGCGATGTGCTTCCTTTCTGTACACTGGCTTATGCCGCCGCATATACCTTTCTTAAAAAAATGTATCATGTCTATATCAGTTAAGAGCTCTAACTCTACCTTGGTCATACGCAGCATACAATCAAATGATAAACTTGGAAGGGTATAGTAATGTGCTGGATCAAGTTTATCGAATTTTAAACAATTATTCCGAAATTGCTCAAAAACATCACACAATAGCAACACATCTGATTTTAAATACACGTCCGAATAGTCCCCCAAAGTTTTACACCCAAACAAGCGCCATACTTCTTTTGCTCTTTTATAGCTTTCATCGCTAATATGTTCTTCCCGTAAATTATCATAAAATTCATCTTTACTTGGAAGACATGTATTTTCCATTTTTTCTATAGAGTCAATAAAGCTATAGGGAAAAACACCCTTTTGACGCATCAAATTAAATTGGTTGATATTTGAAAAATGTTTCCGCGTTTCAATAAAATCGTCGTCGTTTAAACCGCTGCCTAAATTTTCCAAAGACGTTGACAGAAATTTAAAACTATCAATAAATAGCAACTTTAAATATTTCCTCTTGACTTTTCCACATTTACTATCAAAATAATCGTGCACATAAATGCTTTTGGTAAATGATATGTACTTTTCCTTACTTTGAGCCAAAACACCAATTTTATCCCCATATTTACATAACTCTTTTATAAATAAATGGCTGTCGTAGCCGCTTAAGTTATGAAATATGATAGGGATAAAAGAGGGTAATTTATAATTTAAATTACAAACGGAATGTGCAGCACCAAATCTTTTTGCACCAGTTATGTGACAGTGGTCTCGTACTTTAATCTCACCCTCTTCAAAAGGGCCTTCACATATACCACATATTTTAGCATCATTAATCTCCCTTTTTTCTTCAGGCGTTAACGGTTTCATAGGCTTAATGTCTTTTAAATATGTGTTGTATAGAGCCCTTAAATCACACTCGATACGATCCACAAAGACTTGAGCTGCATTATTCCCCCGAAATAGCTCAAATTTCGAAAGTGAGTCGTCAAAAGAGCATTTAATTAAATAAGCAAAAGAATATGGTTCATGTTTAAAACTTTTTACAGTGTAAGAATTTTGTGGGTTTGGTTGTACCGTTTCAACGGGTTTTAAAACAGATTCGAAATCTGCATAAACCACGAATGGAACGCGCATTTGCTTTTCTATACCCTCGAATTTTAAAATATTTTCCGGCACACTCTTTCCAAATTTATCGATTTTTAAATCCACTGAGGGTGTTTGCGTGAAAATGTGGTTACAATCGTAGCTTTGATGTAAAGTTAAAGCTGACGGTGTACTAAAATAAATGAGGCAACCATCACAGAAATATATTTAATGTTGTTGACAACTAATTTGACTTGAAACTAAACGTGATAAATCCCGAATCCAACAATAATGACTCTTTGAACAAGTCGTATCACAAAAATGTTCACCGCCATCTTTACTACTACAGTCTTTTGTAATTAACAATAAATTTACATGCCTATCCAACTTTTTTGACGCATACCTCAGTGGACCAATAACTTCATGTATTACTTCATTATTTTCATATTTAGATTCCAGACCGTATACGTTAATTGATATGTTGTTCATTTCCTCAAATTTTTTAATGTCACGTAATTTTACTGGAAAATCCATACCTGTTACATTTAGCACTCTAGAAAAATGGGGGTAGGATGTCTTCTGTGAAGGCTCTGCTGTTGGAGGAAACAATGCTGATGTTACAGCCCACGCAAAGCAAAATTCGTCCTGGTTAATCACATTGACGACAGCTCCTTTCTTTTCAATAGAACACGGCAACTTGATGTATGATGAGCCACCCATAGGCATATACTTGTTGATACCAACTTCCAAGTATAAAATTCGCACAAGAGCCCATCCTATAACAAGAAAAATAATATATAAAAATCAGTTTAATATATCGGGTTTTGATTTTTCCATACCTGAATCTTTCTCCTGGAACTCTGTCGCCTGCGTTTTTATTAATTCGGTGAAAGAATGGTAAACGGCATCCAAATCACTTTCTACACTAATTATTTGATTAGCAGTGTTGAAGGATTTTTCACTGAATATTTCTTGTGATGGAAGCATGTACTCGCCAACAGCTGTCATGTTAACTTTTAAAGCATGATGCACACGCAATAAATTATTAACAAGTTCCACCACCTTGGATTTAATGTCTGCAAAGAACATTACGTAATCGGAATGCTCCATATCACTGCTAACCCGATAGGTTGCAATTCTCCTTTTGAAGGCACATTCAACGAGTTGCACACCATGACATACCGGCAAACATGAATTATTTTTATGTTGTTGTGTTCGTTTATGCACCGACATATGATTTATTGGAACATCTACATTACATGTAGCGCAATTAATTAGCGAAATCGTCGATGTATACTCTTCAATTCGGAGCCGTTTTCCTCCAGGCACTTCATTAAATCTCGTCGCACACGATTCTCTTTGATGACGTCTCATATTATAAATATTAGTAAACTTAGAACCGCAATTTTCACAAACATATGCCATGATTTGTCAAATATTAACACATGTACTACCTATACAAGTCAGAGCCAACTGATGAATGAAACTGCCCCATACCTTATATAAAACCATTCAAGGTCACCCCCAACCACGTAACATATTTTCAAGGTCACACACCCAAGGTGACCTTCAACAAAGTCAAGGTCGTCTCGACCGAGGTCCAGGTCAAGGTCACACACACAACCTTGAACACAAGGCCAAGGCCAAAGCACACGTGCATTTTCAAGGTCAATGACAAGGACATGTGGGCGGGGCCAAAGAGGGGTGAAGCAAGGTCAAGGTCAAGGTCGAGGAGTGGGGGGATCGAGCGAATCGGGTTATGTTCACTACTAGTAGTCAACACACTAATATCAAGATCTCTCCGCCTAACAGAAGTTGACACAAAACAAGACGAAATAAGACACATTTCAACAGCTCTAAAACGGAATGGTTTCTCACAATTAGATTTAAAGAAAGCCATAAAAAGACAAGAGAAGACTACAACAAAGACCAAGATCAAACAAGGGACAAAGCCATAATACCATACATAAAAGGAATAACAGACAGAATCGGAAGAATCTTAAGAAAACACAACATACAGCCCATATTTAAACCACAAAAAACAATAGCCAACATCCTGAGAAATCCCAAAGACAAGACCAACCTTGAAAATCAGGGCGTTTACAGCATTCCATGTGCAGATTGCCATCAAACCTATATAGGACAAACAAACAGGCGCATATCAGCAAGAATCCAAGAACATAAAAATAACCTCAAAAACAAACAGACAACCTCAGCCGTATTTCAACATCACCAAACAACCGGACATACCATCGACTTCGAAAAAACAAAAGAAATAGCACCAGTACAGAACTACAAGGTACGCGTCATAAGAGAGGCCCTAGAAGTCGAGAAAGCGGGACAGCTAAATAAACGAGACGATGCTATAAATTTTTCAACTACATGGAAAACATTAATAAAAAATCAAGACAGAAAACAACAAAAATCAACTAGTACACAAGAGACCTGCATACAAGAACAAAATATATCGCACTCGGCAGAGAGGAGGAGCCTGCGAAGCCGCTCATCCAATCAGGAAGCGAGCCAGCTAAACAAAACTCGAAATTCATCAAAGGCCACCATCAGTTCTCAGCGAGTAACGAGACGAACCGCACTTGAAAATGCCAAATGAGATTTTGGCGAAACGTCGTGAAAAAGATTTTTTGAACGAACGGATTGAAACCCGGAATAACCAGACTATTCATTCTACCATCCGTGAAAACCTACGATATAACATATATATATATATATATATATATATATATATATATATATATATATATATATATATATATATAATAAGTATGACTACTTTATACATGTAGTTTTAATATAAAAATGAACCATGTACCCAAGAATATACCCAACTGAAAACATATTTACAAGTTCACGAAAAATTAATTCCTATATATATATATATATATATATATATATAATATATATATATATATATATATATAAAAGCCATACTGCAAAATCTGGTCAACAAAAATCAATACTACATAAAAGATTCCACGGATTTTAAAAATAAAATTAAAATCACAACCTTACCCGAAAACTACATACTGATATCTTTAGACGTAATTTCCTTATACACCAATATTCCAATATGCCTAGCAAAAAAAATAATAACAAAAAAATGGGAGGAAATAAAACAATTTACAGACATACCCCTCAATGAATCAAAACGCAGTAGAACAAACGCTTACATCAACATACTTTCTCTACAATGATAAATTTTATAAACAAACAGAGGGATGCGCCATGGGTGCCTCAATATCTAGTGTTATAGCCCAGCTAGTGTTGGAGGACCTCGAAGAAACGGTTATATCCAATTTAGACGTCAATATACCATTCTTCTATAGATATGTAGACGATTGTAGAACAGCAATCCCAAAAAATCGTAGTGAAGATATTCTCAATAAATTTAATGCCTACCACCAAAAATTACAATTTACCATAGAAAAAGAAGAAAAAAATAAAATCAATTTCTTAGACCTCACAATTTACCACCAAAATAATGTCATTAAAACTCAGTGGTATACAAAAGAAACATGGTCTTCTAGATATTTGCATTATAATTCTCAACATCCTCTATCCCAAAAAAAATCGGTAGTAATAGGAATTGCAGACTGAGCCATAGAATTATCCGATCCAGAATATCGAAACGAAGCAATTCAAAAAGCAAAGGAAGCCTTATTACTAAACAGTTATCCCCCTAAAATTATAAACAATACCTTCAAAAAAAGAATACACAAATTCTACAATAACAACAACCAAAACCCTCAACACCAAAAAACAAAACAACAAAACCAATATGTTTCCATACCATATATACCACAACTCTCAGAAAAACTTCAAAATGTCCTCAAAAACCATAATATAATTGTTAGTCACAAAGTACACAATCTATTAAAAAAACTTTAGTAACTTAAAATGCAAAATACCTAAAGACAAAAAAACACACGTAGTATATGAGATCCCATGTAAAAATTGTGACGGAGTTTACATCGGCCAAACCAGTCAACATCTTAAAAACAGGATTAATGGACATAAATACGACAAACATAATAAGACCGCATTGACAAACCACAGTACAGAAAAACAACACACTTTTGATTTTGAAAATGTAAAAATTCTCAAAACAGAAAACAATAAAAAAAAGCGTGAATTTTATGAAATGATCGCAATTCAAAAAAATAAGAAATCTATAAATACAAAAGCTGATACAAAACACCTAAGTAAAATATATTACAATATCCTAAAATAACCCCCCAAATAAATTAAATATACACAAAATGATCTCAAAAATAAATCACTCCAAAAATAAGAAAAAAATAATAGTCAGGCAAGGACTCTTAAGGCGAAAAAAAAAATCCAAACCCTTGACCACCGGAACCCATAAAAAAAAATTCATTTTAAATAAAGATGCTACACAAAAAGCAAGGTTTTTGTAGTATCTTGTCAAAAAGTAAACCATGTGTTAACAATATGTAGTCTAAGTTGTGATCCTCGGCAAAAACTTATATAAGGTATGTTTTAAAATTAAACTTATTAATTTTATGTTATAATATAGCAAAAAATTTGTTTCTGTTATAATTATAAAAAATCATTCTGAAGAAGGTCAAGTGTGACCGAAACGTCAATAGATATGCATAACAAATAAAACATATGCAGTTTTATTAATAAAACGGATTTTACACCCAAGAAAATCAAAAACTTAAAATATATATATATATATATATATATATATATATATATATATATATATATACATATATATATATATTATATATATTTACATAATTTTTTTTTGGATTCTTTGGAGTTAAGTCCTTTTGTGTTGATAGATTACGTACACATGTGTGTTTTTTAATATTGTTTTGCTTGATATACATTATTTTGACGTCTCAGTTCATAAACTTTCATCGGAGATCTTCTGAAATTAATGAAAATATACTTTTTTTTAATCAAGTTTTACAATTTTTTATATCCACACTTACCTTGCAAAATATTTTTTTGGATGGCACCTGTCACAACAAATTCATTTTAAGTATTAACATTTGTTTTTTGCTGTCTATTTTTCGACCTGCCATTATGCAGTTCATTTTCACACTAAAAATGTATATTACAAGTAGTACATCGACCTTTTTTTTTTTGTCAGTTCAGACTTCTGAGAATAGTATTAAACAGACTATCAATTCATTATGTTATTTTTCTCGGTCTTCCCAAATTCGACAGTTTTTCGAAATATCCCTTTTCATCATTACATGAAATTATTTTGGATACTCTGTATCTGAATACAACAAATTCTGAGTACCGGCCATATAATAATTGAGTTTTAAAAAAAACCCTTCCTAATCCGTCGAATTATATCGGCCAAACTAATCAGTATCTGCAAAATCGCCTACATAGACATACGACACAAAAATATCATAACCCTAAAAAAGCATGAAATGAAACACAAACATATCTTTGAATATGAAAATACGAAAATCTTTAAAACTGAAACCCACAAAAGAAAACGAGAATTTTACGAAATGATTGCAGTAAAAAAATCCAAATGCCGTAAACGAAAAAACAGACAATAATATAAATCAAATTTACTTTAATATATTAAAATAAATCAATATACTAGAATTCTAAAATATACGAAACAATAAAAATAATAATTCTCCGTTATTAATTCTTCTAAATTGGATCACGATAATGTTTTTCAGAAAGAAACTTTGTACTCCTTCTATTAAAAGATCCAAACTTTTACGTCGTTTAAAATACCCAAGTAATTGCAGTTATAGGGTCAAAAATGTAGTGTCCACTCTCCCAGTAAGACTTTTAAAAATAATTTTGTAAATTAATATAGAAATATAATAGAGTGCATGTTTATAATGTGTTGTACTTAATCGGTAAATAGAACAAAAATCGCTCTTCCTAATGATAAGTTTTTAATTTGTTGTTTCATATATAATAAAGTTAACAATGTGCCTTTTTGTAGAAGCCTCTGACACAAACAGTTGAAAAAGATTCCAAGGATTCGAAACGTCCTGAAATAATATAATATACACAATAATTATAACTACTTGATACATGTAATGTTAATACAAAAATGAACCATATGCCCAAGAATATAACCAACTAAAAACATATTGAAAGGTTCCAAAAAAGTAGTTCCTTATACTTATATACTTGTAGGGGGGGAGGGGGGTACACCAGCAACATTCCCATTTCTAGTGTAACAGACAGGGTCGGGTCTATTTTTCTGAATTTGAAGCTCTTGGAGACAGGGGGGCGATCACAAGAAAAAACAAGTTGCCGACAGGAGGGATGCCAGCAGCATACACATTCCACATAAGAAGCAGAATCGGGTCTATATTCCTGAACTCAAAGCTCTTGGAGACAGGGGGGCGATCACAAGAAAAAACAAGTTGCCGACAGGAGGGATGCCAGCAGCATACACATTCCACATAAGAAGCAGAATCGGGTCTATATTCCTGAACTCAAAGCTCTTGGGGGGGGGGGGGGCCTATCGCAAGATAAACAAGTTGTCAACAGGCGAGGAGTGCCAGCAGCATACACATTCCTAATATGAAAGACAGAATCGGTTCTATTTTCCTGAACTCAAAGCTCTTGGGAGGAGGGGGCGATCGAAAGCATACACATTCCTATACTCTATTCAAGAACTAGAGAGAGTAATAAAACTGTTACCGAAACCTCCAACGTACCTGCTCCACTGCCGCAGGTAACTGAGGACTGCCTTAAATCTAATTATATTTAAATATTATACGCTTATATAAATTTACTGCAATAATAAAATTTCTGATAGTTCAGTTTAATTTATGTCAGTGAGCAAAGTACACCTTACAGTGTGTCCTTAGTGTTTTATCTTATTTGCGCTTGTTTTTGTATATTATTTGAGATTTGTGAGATACCCTAAAGATATGGCTTCCACCTCTATATATATTCCAAAATCGTTAAACCAGGGCATTTTTTCCTCAACGAAAAACTTATTAAGATGAATGTTTATGATACCTAAGATATCAATATCTAGATAATAATGTTAAAAGTTCTGTTGGGATGTGTTCCAACATGACAGGAGTTGGAAAATCTACTATGTACCGAATACTGAAGGAAAAAAAAACGACTGGAATTGTTAGTACTCCCAAGCCACATTTGATCACAGGCAGACGATAAACCTCCTTGGAAGAAGAGATGAAAACTGCAATAAAAGGAGTTGTACATACATTTTATTATGAGAAGCAGATCCCAACCATGGACCGAATTCTAACTAAAATCAATGAAGATCGCGATTTACCTGAAATTAAAAGAACTGAATTCTGGAAATTGCTCAGAGAACTTAATTTTCGCTGGGAAAAAACAGATAGAAAATGTGTTCTTATGGATCGTCCGGAAACCGTCCGTTGGAGAAGGAAATATCTCTCAAATTAAAGGTAGAGTTGCTAGAAATAATACAACTTACAAAATTAGTAATTTAACTGAACTTTTGAAAGAACTTTTTAAATAATGTTACTGCAAAAAATTGGGAAAAATCCATATAATAAAGAGTAAAACAAAATGTGGAAACTCGATCTCATGGTCGGTGAGATAGAGGAACCAATTATAATTAATTTGAGTGAAGATAGTTTCACTGACTTTGATTAGGAATTAGATACGTTATGTTTACCACTGTAAACACAATTTATTATTTAAATTTTTGTTTTTGTTGTATTTTTATTGTTTAATGTTTTTTATATATTTTTTTATTTTTTATACATTTTTATTTTAGTGTGTCCCAATCTTTAATTTTGTTTATATTTAATTCCAATTAGTCGTAAATTTTTTATTATTATATTATTGTATTTGAGTCTTTTTCTTAAGCGTATAGAATTAACATGTTTATTTATTTTTTTTTTTGGGGGGGGGCTATCGGATTTCCATATAATAAAGTAAATTAAATTAAGATATCATTACAATAGAAATAAAAATAAGTAGGTCTAATTTTAACTGTAACATATAAAAACTAATTACATTTGAATCCCTTTTTAGTGTTTAATTGTAATTCTGCAGATGGTTTAAGAAATAAATAAAATGGAACGTCAAATGCCCTAAAAATGTTTTTAATCAATAATGAAATGACCGATAGCCCCAAAAATATTTTAATAGTATATGGACGAATTTATTTTTTTATATATGCTTAACTTTTCATATTTTTGACAATGGGTATTTTGTAAGTACTTATATTATAACTTAGATTTTTTTTTTTAGAAAATAAGGCTACGTTTTAGTCTGAATGTGCTTAAAACGGTTTCTATGACAAAATTAAAAATAATAAAAATACAGTTGTGATTTGTGTTAAATATGTCAAAATTATCTACATTTTGTAATGTATGTGAATTATTAAGAAATCATAAGAAATAAAATAATATTATAAAAACTTTTTATTTTAAGTTTATTACCGAAATAATATTCTATGCCATAAATACTTAGTGATAAAATAAACCTCCTTCCTACGCCTATGACAAGGATTAAAATCCTTTTTAACCCTTCACATTTCCAAATAATCCATTATTATAGATCGGTATTTTTGATTTTGCCAAAGACACTGGACTAAAGAACACAGGTAGTTTACGAAGAAAAAAGGATAAAAAATAATTTATTACTCTCTCTAGTTCTTGAATAAACTATAGTATAAGCGGCAAAATCGGGTCAATTTGCTCTTGGGGGGGGGTCGCCACCACCGCCCCCCCTTGGATCCGCGCCTGTATATACATATATATATATATATATATATATATATATATATATATATATATATATATATATATATATATATATATATATATATATATATCGCCTCGAATGAAAAATATTTTGAAGGCGACAGAGTAAACATCGTCAAAGAGGAAAAACAACGGCGTTACAAAACTGTTAGATATAGATTAACAAACGAACAAACATGACGAAATTTTTAAAGGTTACTAGTAGCTAGCTACGCAACCTTAATAACAAACTTTACCTGTTTGTTATATTAGTGCAAGTATATTGTTATTCATTAGGCAATGCACAGTATACACACTATAGACTATTTCTAAAAAATTAACCAATTTCCTTTAATAAATCATAAATATAACACACATAAGAATTTCTTATAACATACTTTATCTACTTTATAACACCAAAATATGACGGAAACGTTGGCAACTAATACCTTAAAGGAATTGCAATAACTTAATGAATTTTACAAAGCATTTGGTCATAAGTTCTTCACGCTAGTTGGTTTTATTAGGAAGAAATTCATCTGAGCAATACATGGTAAATCCATTAAAGCTCCCCGGTGATTTTACTTCTTACATAAACCAAGAACTTTTTTTAAATATTAAAATATTTATGTCCATAAATATTTCAAAAAAATACTACAATTTAGATAAATAAATATATATAACCTTATTTTATTACCAATTTTTTACTATAATTTGCTCAGATAACGTCATAGTTCCTGCTATTAATAAATACAATGAGGACGTCAAATATGGAATAAATTCCGTAATTAAACAACGGCTGAGTTTTTGAAAATTTATGCGGATACGTCGAGTTTGCTTTTTTTTGGAACGAATTTTTTCCATTATATTAAATTATATAGGGTGACTCTAAAGAAGCTTTGCTATAATCAACTTAGATTTTTTATTAGTAACCCCCAATTTTTTGTACACTTTTAGACTCCCAGCAAAATTGTAAACATCAAATGTCATAAACTTAAATGTAACTGTTTTCGATTTTTCGACATTTAAAACTCGAGATGAAGTAGTAACAACAATTAATTAATCATTTAATTAAATGTTGAAACTGCCTTCTATTGATTAATTGTAAATTCTGAATTTGAATCTCATGGGGGGGGGCAATCGCAAGAAACAAGTTATCGACCGGGGGGGAGGGGGAGATGCCAGCAGCATACAGATTCCTAGTATAAGAGGCTGAATCGGGTCTATTTTCCTGAACTCAAAGCTCTCGAGGGACGGGGGGCGATCTCCCCCCCCCCCCGGTTCTGCGTCTGGTCCTACACCTATAGCAACTGTTTATTTGACAGTTAAAACACGTGGCTAATATTGTTTTTGTGTCGGTCTTTTTTGATGAGAATTTAATTAACGAAACATATATACAGTTTCTACAAGGATACATTATTCCTGCTGTTTCTTGAGCAAGAGAATCCAGATTTATCCTATTAAAATATCTGCTTTCAACAAGACGGTGCTCTGTCACATTACGTAGGAGAACTTTGTGCCTGCCTTATAAGCCAATCAATAGAGGAAAAAATAACAGGATACCGACTATGTCATCATGTTATAAACAATTGAACCAAGAAACTGGCGTTTGTTTCGCTTTGTGCTTATTAAATTGAAACTAATGAAGCAGTCTCGATGATGTAAACAGATGAATTGTAGAGAGTTAAAATACTAACAAAATAAGCCATGGATCGACTCAATCGGATCATTAGGAACGGAGAAAAACAGGGAAACGTAAAAAGTCACCGTTTCTTCAAAAATTCATATCTCGGTCGTTTTCATTTGTACTTTACGAGGATGGTTCGATAAGTTCTCGGCCAGATAAAGAAAACAAAAGATTTTTGAAAATGTTTTTATTTATTTTTCAACATAGTCTTCTTGTACTTCAATACATTTAGACCAACGATGTTCTAAATTGTAATACTCGTAGTATAATGCGATTTGTCCAACTCTGCAAAATAAGCGGTTGTCGCTGCTCTGACCTCGTTATTTTGAACGGAGTTTTCTTCCAGCGAGCCATTTTTTCAAGTTTGGGAAGAGAAAGTAATCGCTGGAAGCCAGATCCGGCGAATATGGCGCATGTGGAAGCATTTCGAAACGTAAGTCATGGAGTTTTGCAGCAACAACCATAGATTTGTGTACAGGCGCATTATCCTGATGAAAGAGCACTTTTTTCTTGGCAAGATGTGGACGTTTAGCCTTAATCACGTGCTGCAAATGCTCCAGTTGTGAAGCGTAATACTCCCCGGTGATGGTATTGCCTTGTTCTAAATAATCTATAAGCAAATACGCCATGTGAATCCCAAAAAACTGTTACATGACTTTCCGTGCAGACAGAACCGTTTTTGCTTTTTTAGGTGCACTTTCACCTGCCCCCACCCACTGTTTAGACTGCTGCTTTGTCTCTGGCGTGTAATGGTGGATCCATGTTTCGTCTACAGTTATAAAACATCGAAGAAACAGCAGGATTGCGTCTGAATAAGTCTAAACACTCTTTCGAAGTATTCATTCCAAGGCGTTTTTGGCCGATTGTTAACAAACGCAGCACCCATCGCGCCGAAAGCTTTTTCATTCCAAGAACATCATGTAAAATGTATTGGATACGATCTATCGAGATGTTTGCTATACCAGCAAGCTCCCGTACTTTCAGTCGGCGGTCATGAAGTATGACATTGTGAATTTTTGTGACAATTACGTCAGTGGTAGCGGTTTTTGAGCGTCCCGAGCGCTCATCATCTTGAATTGATGTACGACCACGATTAAATTTAGCAGTCCATTTTTTTTTTCTGTCGAAAACGAAGGAGAAGATTTCTTTAAAGTAAAGGGTGTTTTTTATACAGGTATAGGACTTTTAAATGGAATAAAACAAAGATGAATTTTTTAAATTGACATGAAATTTGCTTTATTCGAAAGATAACCTTCTGGCATTATAATTTAAATATGACTTCTGGCATATGACCGCCACGGCTGGCTCGGACGTAGCCTAATCTAGAGGTCCAATTTTCGATGACTTTTTCCAACATTTGTGGCCGTATTTCGGCAATAACACGGCGAATGTTGTTCTCCAAGTGATTAATCGTTTCGGGCTTATCGGCGTAGACTAGCGACTTCACATATCCCCACAGAAAATAGTCTAGCGGCGTTAAGTCGCACGATCTTGGAGGCCAATTCACGGGTCCGAAACGTGAAACTATGCGGTTACCAAACGTTTCCTTCAATAAATCAATTGTGGCACGAGCTGTGTGACATATTGCGCCGTCTTGTTGAAACCACAGCTCCTGCACATCATGGTTGTTCAATTGATGAACGAAAAAGTCAGTAATCATGGCTTTATAGCGGTCACCATTGACTGTAACGTTCGGACCAGCATCGTTTTTAAAGAAGTACGGACCAATGATTCCACCAGCCCATAAAGAATACCAAACAGTCAGTTTTTCTGGATGTAATGTTGTCTGAACATACACTTGAGGATTATCATCACTCCAAATACGGCAGTTTTGTTTATTGACATATCCATTAAAACAAAAGTGAGCTTCATCGCTAAACAAAATTCGCTTATGAAAATCGGGATCAACGGCAATCTTGTTTTGGGCCCATTCACCGAATCTACGCCTTGCTAGGGGATTGTGTGGCTTCAATTCTTGCACGAGTTGGATTTTGTAAGCACGCAAACCAAGATCTTTCCGCAAAATCTTCCATAAAGTGAATGGACACATCTCCAATTCCTGTGCACCATGGCGTATAGACTGATTCGGGTCTTCCTCCACAATGACTTCTTCTGTACGCACTGTGCGACGTCTCTGTGGATGCGTATTATCATTTAGAGTAAACGTGGTGCGAAAACGTTCCATAGTTAATCGAATTAATTGCTCTGATGGACGATTATGTTGACCGTAAAATGGACGTAGTGCGCGATACGTATTTCGAACAGAACCATGATTTTCAAAATAAATTTGCACAATTTGGAAGCGTTGTTTAGGCGTCAGTCTACTCATGTTGAAATGCCAAACCAAACTAAACATAAATCACTTGACAGCTGACAAAATGGCCGCCAGTTAAAAAAGTGTTGCCAACTTAAAGTTCTATACCTCTATAAAAAACACCCTTTAGAATCTAACTCATTTTTAATGTCCGTAGGAGTTAAGCCCTTTAAAACAAAGTACTTTATAACCGCTCAAACTTCAATTTTATCCATCTTTCACAAAATATCGAACCTTATAGTGTTCACTCGATCGCCACAAACAAGCAACTGAACGCAAAAATCTGATTGTGATATGGTCATAATTTATATTATATTATATATATATATATATATATATATATATATATATATATATATATATATATATGTCAACAAATAAACGCTTATATAAGGATATTAAGGATAAGAACCTTGCAATATAGCCCTGAAATATTTAGGAGCATTAGTTGTATCCCGAAAACAAATAAAGTTCTCCATTTTTGCCGGTTCAGTAATAAATGATTTTTTTATGCTTTTATTTTTAGGGTTTAAAATTTGCTTGACTTACTGTTGCATTTGTCTACTTAAGATCTCAGCTGTCAATTTAGGTCGGTTTTAAATTTAAACCCTGTTAGTGACTTCCGGCTGATTAGAAATTACACAAAGACACTCTTAATTAGAACAAAAAGAAATAAGACACGTATTACATACTGCAGCGTGGATTTCAAAAAGTGGTAAATAAATAAATATATTTACAAGTCTGTTTAATGAAAATTTTGAAATTTAATTTAAAAACCATATTTTATTAAATGATTCAAAATTTTCTTTTACAAATGTAAAATCTTGTTTTCCAATAAAAAAAACCCCGACATGTTTATAGCTTATTCTTAAAATTTTACAGCTGGATTGTTGCCAGTATTTTAAAGTAGTCCACCGAGAGTATGAATAAGGAACAAGTTCACAAGAGAAATGTTTTATGCATTTGTGTATGTTCCACGTTTTAGCCAAAAAAGGAAGCGGTTGTCATTGAGCACTCTCATCAAGATTTATAGTTTGTAAATTTATTTTATTTGTGTCATCAAATGAAAAACGATGACAACGGCAACAATGTGCATTTTGAAAAATTTTATAGTATCCATATACGATGAAGACATAAAGTATGGAATAAATTCATTATTTAAAAAACGCTGGGTTTTTTGAAAAATCGTTCTGACATATCGACGTTGACCAATTTTTTCAATGTTATATCATACAAGGTGATTCGAAAGAATTTGTGCTATAATCAACTTTAATTTTTGAAATAATGACTCCTAATATTTTGTACACTTTTAGACTCCCTGAAAAATTCTGAACATTTTTATTATTACATGTCCTTTACAGAGGCGGATCCAGCCTCTCTCTTTGGGATTGTAAATTTTAATTTAAATGAACCTCACTGAATTAGAAATCACTATTTGTCATGAATTATAATAATTTACAGACATGAATGCTTAACCAATAAAACTTTCTTATTAATTAAAAGAAAAAAAATTCTGTAAGCCCCTTAACGTTCATATCAACTGAAATGTAGCAATTTTAAGAATAATTATACATGTATGAAATGACATCCTTCAAATGATATCCTTAAAGGTAAAAATACTATAGTTTAACTTCATTTCAAATAACAAGTAATGTCCGATTTGTTATCTCAATTAGAACTTGAGATGTAAAAAAGTATTTGGGGGTGGCTCACTCTCTTTTACTACTTACTATATAAAACTTAAGTGACTTATAGTATTCGTAAAAAAATATTTTCAAGCAATTCTATAAAATTTCGTAATTTTTATAATTAAATTACGTCCATAAATATATGGTTTGCCCTAATAAAAAAAAACGGATGATATCCTTGGGGGTGAAAATACCATTTTAATAACAAATAATTTGCATTTTGTTTTATAGAGTTATCTTAATTAGAACTTGAGATATTAAAAAAATATCTGGGGATGACTCACCCTCTTTTACTGGTTTATTTTTGGAAACCTCAAAAAATATATAGAAAAAAATATGTTCAAGCAATTTTATTAAATGTCGTAATTTTTAGAATTAAATTACATGCGCGAATAGATGGTTTACCCTTATAAAAAATAAGGGATGATATTTTTGGGGATGAAAATACTTTAGTTCAACATCATTTCAAATAACAAGTAAATTTCATTTTGTTTTTTAAAGACATAACAATTAGAACTTCAAATTTAAGAAAAAAAGTATGGGTGTGGGTGGCTCACCCTCTTTTACTAGTTATTTTTAGAAACCCCGAAACCTGGCAACTTAAGTTACTTATAGTATTCGTAGAAAAAATATTTTCAAACAATTATATTAAATTTCGTAATTTTTAGAATTAAATTACGGGCTTGAATAGATAGTTTACCGGTATGAAAAACAAGGGATAATATGCTTGGGAGTAAAAAACATAGTTTAACATCTTTTGGAACAACAAGTAATTTTCATTTTGTTTTGTACAGATATCTCACTTAGAACCTAAGATATTTCAGAAATTCTGTTTTTAGGGAGTGAATTTTAGAGGCGGTTTTCACCCCGTTAAAATGAATCTCGCAAATAAAAAAAATGCGTGTCTCTCATTTTTGTACTCGACAACATATTGAAGTTTCATTAAAATCGGAACCGGACACTTCAGGTACCTTCTTTGCGAGTATTCTTTTGTAACATTAACTTGCATTGCAAATTTTACAATCGGCTATGGACTACTGGATTGGTAGTGCTTGCGAGCCGATGTTGGCCCTCGGGCCCTAATTTGGAGACCCCTGTTCCAATTCACTACACTAAAAATTAACGTGAACACATTCGCACAATGCTCTGCTTACACAGTCATCCCTAAACCAACTCGACGAATTTAGTCTTTTAAGCCGTCTCACGAGACTAATATCATCGAGGAACCTGATAGGTCGAAATTCACGTTTCAGTATCTGCTAATACGGAAGCAGTTGAACAACTACCATTTTTTACGAAGTTCTCCACGTTTCTTTTCGACATGAGCTAATCAATGTAATTTTATTAAAAACTGATTGAACTAATCAAATATAAAAATTAAACCCTCTTTAAAAAAATGCAGAAAAAGTAAGAATTAAATAAATTACTGCTTATTAAATAACAATTAATATAATAATCGTAGATTTGCTTATTTTGCACTTTGTTGAAGTCGGTGACAAAGCTGATATTTATAAAAAATATTTGCAAATATACAGACACTCAAAAAGACATGTAAAACGAATCAAAAATTATGGAAACAAATAATAATACAATGGGAAAAATATCAGTTCACTAAATCTATTTTAAAATTAACCACCTTAAATATTGCCGCCCCGACTCCAAAATTATTGACTTTTAGTGCAGTTTTTTAAAGTCAATGTCATTTTATTTAATTAATATTGTATGATTACGATCAGGGCATGCGGCAATTTAAGAAAATATAAATCATCTGGTAGAAATTATTAATATAAAAGCAAAACAAATTTACTGCCGATTTACAAGCGTACAACTTAAAATAAAAAGCAGAAAAATACGCAACTTTAGCGGCATTTTTAAATAACAAGGAAGCTAATGGCCAGATAGAGGCACAAGGAGCAGCGGGCGGTCTTTTGGCCTCTGCCGGGCTGTTAACCAGCTGTTAACACGCGCCGACAGAGACCATCCATCAAAATGTGCAAGCTAAGGGCCCGCTTTATGCCTTTTGAATGTATTACCATCGTCATGCAACACTCATCTTGCTTGGGAACTGTAAATTTTTAATGTTTTAATGACAATTTACTTAAAGAAAATTGAAATTTGAAAAAATATTTTTTGTGTATGTATAAAAATTTAATTTTTGGAGAACCGTGTTAAAGAAGTTGGCAAGCGGCATTTTTAAATAACAAGGAAGCTAATGGCCAGATAGAGGCACAAGGAGCAGCGGGCGGTCTTTTGGCCTCTGCCGGGCTGTTAACCAGCTGTTAACACGCGCCGACAGAGACCATCCATCAAAATGTGCAAGCTAAGGGCCCGCTTTATGCCTTTTGAATGTATTACCATCGTCATGCAACACTCATCTTGCTTGGGAACTGTAAATTTTTAATGTTTTAATGACAATTTACTTAAAGAAAATTGAAATTTGAAAAAATATTTTTTGTGTATGTATAAAAATTTAATTTTTGGAGAACCGTGTTAAAGAAGTTGGCAAAAGATAAACTCTAAGCTAACAACACTAAGCTAACTGTGTTAATTTTTTATGACGTGGGGAAATTTTGTGTCAAATCGTACAGATATGCACGAGGGAACATTTTGCTCTAAAGACTTACACTAATAGTTTCTAAAAAGGATCATTTTGTTACATAAAAACTTTCATAATCTAACCAAAATAAATGACCTATTGGGAGTTCATAATACACTTTTTAAAAAAAATTGGCACAATATATTACGAATGATATAAATAGATCATAATTAGTAAAAATTTGGAACTTGATATTACAAGGTAATCTAGAATTTAATTTGAACATCGAACTAAAATATAATTCTCGCCTTGTTTGTACAGGGTGGCCCAGAAAGAAATTCATTTTTGAAAATTGAAAGAAAACAAAACTGTTATGTTTAAAGACGTTTAATTTTCTACAATGTAAAGTTAATTAAGTGTAATTTTAATGTTTGAAAATTAAATCATCAAGATGGCATCCTTGACGGTTACAACATTCATCCAATCGGACTTGAAAAGTTTGAAAAACTTTCGTAAGAGTTTCTCTTGAAATGTTTACCATTTTTTGCTGAATATTCAGCTTCAATTGCTGCAACTTTGTCGTATTACTGGAGTATACCTTGCTTTTAAGGTGTCCCCATAAAAATAAGTCTGCTGGACTTAAACCGGGGCTCCTCAGAGGCCAGGATATGTCACTCCTTCGTGAAATCAGTTTCTGAGGAAACATATCCTTTATCACGCGCATGATCTTGTTTGAAGTGTGACACGTGGCTCCATTCTACTAAAAATAATTGTTCCTGTTGTAACCACACGATTTCTGCAATTTTGGAGCCAGAAAATCCGTCAGCATATCCATGTACCACTCTGAATTTAGGGTTACTGTTCCGCCACGATTGTCTTCAAAGAAAAACGTTCTGATGATACCCCTTTTTGCGATTCCTGCCCACACCGTAACCTTTGGTGAACGAAGCGACTTCTGGTGGGATTCTCTGCAGCCCAAAACTGACAATTCTGTTTATTCACGAAACCATCTACGTGAAAATGAGCTTGATTGGAGAAGATGATGTTATTGAAGTCAGTGAAGGCGTCTAACATTTCATTTGCAAACTTTAATCTCGATTCGAAGTCTGCTAGCGTCAATTCCTGCACTAATTGAATCTTATAGGGATGCAATTTCATATTGAGGTGCAAAATTCGCTGCAACGTGGACCTAGATACACCTATAGTGAAGTAATGTTTACGAGTCGACATTCTTGCATTCGCGCGTAAAGATTTTCCAACTCTCTGAATGGTTTGTCGGTGCGTCAAACTCTATTGCGACCAAAACGCCGCGTTTCTTGTGTAAATTTGCATAGAGCAATACAACAGGCAGAAGCTTATATAAAACGGTGTTACATTAGAATTAAAATAACTAGAGTAAATTTACTCGAATTCTCAGCAGTCAAAGTTCTCGATGACCTTGAAGGCATCGCCCCGATTCCTCCCAAAAAAAGTTAATTTTTCTAGCAAACATTATTTTAATAGGTTCTAGATAATCGGAAAATAGCTTATATAACATCCATACTAACAAAACTGTCAACTGAATTACTCCAATTACTGACACCTATCGGTAACTACTACTTAAATAAAACAATCCGTAAAGATCTGATTCAACAAAAAGAAGAGGTATAGTCAGATTTCCGTTATAGCAGAAATTTTAGTCATAATGTGTTCGTCTTATGCAGAAAAAATCAAATACTAGCCGGGATAATCCCTTTATTCTTATGGATCTCCACAAAGCATTTGATACTATGACCGAAAAGAAGTTGCGGAAAGGAACAAACAGCGTTAATAAAGGCACTGAAAAACGTATACCACACACTATTATCAAAATTTAGGAAAGTGAGCTGATAAACAAAAAAAAAAAAGAGAATTCCTGTTAACAAACCTCTATGACACTTGCTATTGCTTTGTTTAATATATATGTGACTAACGCCAGTTGAGAGGAAAATACAGTTATATCTAACGGAAAATATGCCTACATTTGTACAGTTTACTAATAGTTAGCTAATAACATGGCGCGACAATTCAGAAAGAATTCAAAATTGAGGATTTGGAACTTATCACTTATAAAACATACCTTCTTACAGAAGCTGAACTATCATATACTCAGTTAGACCAAAGATTATTATAGCTATAGCGTCTGGTTAGACTCAGAGGCAATCGCCTGACATCCAAGTGGGTGTTAAATTTAATACCTCCAGAACGTAAGACCTGGAAATTAAAAAAAAAACAGGTTTATAACAAGAAGAATAATCGGAGGTTTAAATGGAATTCTGTGGAGCTATGAGATTGAGAAAGATACCGGGAATATAACATCTAAAAGTCTAATTAAGAGTAGTCTAACATATGGAGCTGAAACCTGAAAAATCACAGAGAATAACTGAAAGAAACTTGAAGCAATCAAAGTGGTGTCATTGGAAAATGGCTACGAATATCAAGAAAGGAATGAAAACGGGGAAGACTCAAAAGAGCATGTGAGACCTGAGAGAATGAAAGTAGACAGAGCCGGGCGTAGTTTATATTTCGGGAATAACAAACGAAAACAAATACTGAAAATAATTTTTGAACGCATCGAAAACAAATAGATAAAAATAACTACTAAGAAGGGGAACTGCCTAACCTAAGTTACATTTTAAGAAGTAATATATCAAAGCTCAACCATATGTTTATTTCTAAAAAATGGTTAATTGTTGCCTGGCATAGTATAACTAAATAACTATCTTTCTAAACATATTGTTTTTAAAATAAATAAAAATAGTCACATACCTAATTATGTTAATATTATCCAACCAGGCCTTACAAAGAACATACGCCTATGGTGAATTAATAGTAATTACTGTTGAAATCCATTCATTTTAGCGCCAGTCAAGGTCCCAAGGAATTTATGAATGAATTATTGTAAAGATAGTTTTAGCTATACTATGACAGTGCTTTGTCTATCCAATTCTAATATAGAAAAAGACGTGAGAGGCATATATGTGGTGTTATCTTCAAAAATTTCAATAATCAATTCGATAGTTTCATATTGAATAGAAAATCGTGAGGAGCTTTTTTACTGATAATTTTAAGGTTTTTAATGGAAATTTTTTCTTTAAATAGCTAAGATACTATGAATAAATAATTGTTATTCTTTTGCTTAAACAGAAGATGAAAATTAACCAAAAAAATAGTAGTCACGTGATTGCTTTTAGACACAAGCTATATTTTCAAAAATAGTTATTTTATGAAGTTACCTTGTACAGGGTCAAAAACAACTAAACTTTGCATCACATGTGGCCAAATTTTAATAGCCCTATTTGGATTTTGTAGAAAAACACTCATTTAATATGGCGCTACAAGATGTGTCTGAAATGAAGCATTATCAAAACTAAGAAGTTTTAATGTAGGTTGCGTTGACTCTTCTTTTGCAACAGTGGTGAAATGTACTAAATCTTTTTTCGATATTTTGTGATATAATCCACTTTTTAATTATATATATATATATATATATATATATATATATATATATATATATATATTTAAAAAGATTTTTATTACTTTTTATGACTTGACCACGGACCTTAAAGAACAATTGTTTTTCCCCGTCAACGCGATATCAATTTTTCTTTTGGTAATAATTCCGAAACAAGTAAAGATATGAACTAACTTTTTTACATTTTCTCTTGCAAATTTATTATACTTTCACAATATGATATAAAAGTTATATTTCCATTTAAAATGTCAGGAGTAAAAATTGAAAAAAAGAGAAGGATTGCAAATAACGCCCTCTAGCGATGGCTATTATTTCGTTTTAATTGTTAAATCTTCATTTCTTAAAGGAGGCCAAGTTTATCAAGTTTGGTTCAGCCAAACCAAACTTGGGGTAACTTTTATCAATAGACTTTCATCCTCCTCTCCTGCCCTAAATTAACATCTTACAATAAAAAGTGTTAAACTAAAAAGATGTAGAATTGTAGTGATATTATCAGTGTAATATTTTTTTGATAACATATAGAGATATTTTCCAGAAAAAAATCATCAGGTCGGTAAAAAAGTACCTAATTTCGGTTTTGTAGTGTGAAATTAAACTCTTTTTTTATACAAAAAATAAACTATATATTTTCCATTTTGTTCAATGACCTTTTGCCATTTTTCTTGTAGCGTCATGATTCCGCATTCATAGAAATTTTGGTCTTTATCAGCAAAAAAACTAAACCAAGTACGATATAAGGTCTTCATCATTTGTGAAGGTTTTATCATTCAAAAAATTTGCAAACTTCGAAATAAATGGTAATCAAATGGCATCAGGTCAGGGCTGTATGGGTGATGCGATATCACTTCCCAACAAAGCACCAATAATTTCCCACGAGTTACTAGAGATGAATGAGACTTTTCATTATCATGATCGAAACACAATTTCTTTGCAATTTGGCAATTCTAGCCGTTTTTCTTTTTTTTTATGGCTTCACCCCATTTCATTAGTTATCGACAGTAAACATCTGAATTGATCGTTAGGCCTCTTCGAAGCTGCGCAAATACCAAACACCTTTGTAGTGATATCATATTGAAAACATAACTTTCCAGGATGCAATTTAGCTTTAGATGTGGTGTTTAATGGTTCATCACGCTTGGACCATAATCACCTTTGAATCATGTTAGTGTAGATGACATATTTTTCATCACCAAAGATGATTTTTATTTAAGTGAATATCTTTCAATTCATTCTGAACCTAAATATCGAACTTCTTGGCGAGTCCAAATAATTTTCAATTATTGGGTAATATATTGAACCTCTCTGGAAACTCTCGAATAGTTTATATGACGATCTCCTTCAATTATGACTTTAATTTAGTCATCGTCAATTTCAGTAGGTCGACCAGAACGTTGGTCATCTCTGTAAGTGAAAAATCTCCAAAACGAAATTTTTTAAAACAATTTTGACACCTGCGTTCTGTTATGCAATCAAATTATAAACTACACATATCTCTTTGTGAGCTTCAGCAGCTGTCTTTCCTTTACAAAAATGTCTGTTTCTTCACTTCATGTTAAAACTGACTCTAAACTAACAGCTACAAGTAAAATTACAAATTGCTTCTAAAGTAACCTAAATGTGATTGATATCAAATGCAAAGGGAAGAAACCATACTGGAGGCTAGATGTAGGATTACGATCCATTGGATGCGCATGTCTGTTTCCTATCATTTTTTAATTCGCGGTTATGTTTGTAATTTTTTTGGTGTTTACAATGGCTTTTATTTAAAGAATTGTTTAGTTTAGTTTAAAAAAGAAAAGTTCTCAGGTGTTTTCCAATTCAAAAATGGGTCTTTATTGTTGTGTTTGGGATATTTTAAAGTGTCAATTTTGAAATGCAAATAAATATTGGAGTTCATATTTTCATTTTAAAACGTTTGTAAAGGCAAAAATAAGTAAATTTGAACACTTGAAGAATAAAAATAGGAAAACATATTTAAATTGAAGCAAATCTATCGATTATTAGATTGTCCGTTCAATTTTGAGGAATAAGGATAACATGCTGAAAAAAATGGAAACCTGAAAAAGTTGAGTAACTAGTAAATAACTTAAAATCCTCATGATATCCTATATAACATTATTATTTGCAGACATAAATGTTGTGTTTACCTTGATAATTTGCAGTCACGAGTAGTAGTAAGATAAAAAAAAAAACAAATAGAGGATGAAGTTGAGCTAAAAATGCAATTCTACTGCTGGTGTGTCTTCAAAACCAGTTAAGGAAAAAATTATAGATGAAATAATCTCTAATTTATTAGAAGTAATTTCTAATATAAAAAATGAGAAGCCCAGTTTATATTAGAAAATCTAAAACCTAAAAACTGAAATCAATAATATTTTCATATTAATAGAAAACAATATTAAACAGGAGCAAGCGAAAAAGAATATAAAAAAAGAGTAATTTTACTTTACTTAAAAAAGAAACTATTAAATATAAAAATAATAAAAAACCAAACGAGGAGAAACGAAAAATTATTGTTGAAATACTGGGGGGGGGGTACTGAAATAGCTTCAATTAACTATTCTTTTTTTGTTTCTATTTGTTGACCGTGTAGTTATTAATTAGTTTTTACTTTTTTGGGTTTCGGTCATATTATTACTTTATAAAAAAATTAACACATGTTTTTTTTTCTTCTGACGTTTCGGTTTATTTTATTGATTAAACCATCTTCAGAGAATTACTGTAAATATGAAAAGGAATATGTAAATTTATGCTATATAAACTGAAAATTTTACTTTCTTACCTAATGTTAACAGGTGGTTCACTTTAAAAACTTACATTTAACTATTTTATTACTTTAATACAATATAATTAAATACTTCTTATTTAATATAAATATAAATATAGAAAACTATTATTTTTTGAATGCATTTTTTTTCCACATCTGGTTTGTTTTGCTTTTGACCGAGTACTATCAAAGAGTTTGAAAGTTTCTGGACCATCTGCAATTTTATTGCCCTATTAGATTCGTATATACATTACTCAGGTCATTTGTGTCCGTTCTAAAAGTTTTGTTATAGTAAACCCTTAATAAAAAAGATTTAAAATTATAAGCTAAATCGAAAATACGATTCGTATATAGGGTGTTCTATTTAAAAAAATACAACTTTATGCTGTCCTAGTTTTTTGGCTCACCCTGTAGAGTCCTAAATATTTTTAAAATCTGCATAAAAATAAACTGTATCAAACAATAAATATAGTTTCTTTGTTAATTTCACCGAAAAGGCACAAACCTACTTCATCCAATCGTTGACTCACCCTGTACATTTATTTATTAAATTAATAGTTCCTAAATCATATTACAATAAATTGAAATGTACCATTTGTTTTCAGATTGGAGACCGATTGTTTATTGGTGCACCGGGCAGCTACTATTGGCAAGGTAAATGATTAATGAATAGATATTTTTCCCCACATATGTTACTTTATTTTGAAATTGTAATTAGTTTTTTTAATATTCTTTTCCAGGCTTTTAGTGTTTTAGTGGCGCAATTAATGATGATTTTATGTGAGGATTATAAATCAAATATGTTTTTTTTAATTTTGTGTTTCAGGGCAAATATACTCAGTTGATGCACATGCAACGTTTAACTATACCCCCGGTCTTCTAGGCATGACATATGGCGCCAAAGGTATTTTTTAACTAGCGTCAGACACCATCCTAATCAGCGCCTCCATATTTATTGTCATTTCATTATTATAGGGTGCTTTAAAAAATTTAATTAAACAATGCAAGCCTGCATAATATCAATGCGTGAAAAATAAATCTTTTTTACTGATTTCCTGCTTAAATAAAAAAAAAACTATATCGCCTTTATATAAGAACCACAGCATATGAATTAATTTAAAAATACCACAAATTACTATGTATACAGTTTCATCGAGAACAATTTATAATGCTACAGTATTTTATATGCATTTTCTATTAATGACAGCGCCATATTTCTTCTAATAAATATGGTTTTATATGGTATGGAATGGCACAAGCCTTAATGAATTTGTATCATAAATATTAAAATTGTTGCGAATAGTTTGTTTGATTAGTTGTGGATATAATAAATGATTGCGACTGAAATACCATGTTACTTATACTTTACGAGTAATTCGTCCATTGTTTTATTTTATAAATAAAAGAGTTGAACTTTCTTCAAGATATTACCATAATAAATTATAGTCGGGGAGCCAAGTAGGATTTCATAGTCAATAAAGAGACATGGGTCCATCAAAGATTTTTATATGTATTTTGACCCCCTGATTACGAATATTGAGGGTAGATTCCCTAAAAATGGTCAGGTAATTTGTTATAAACAAAAAAATTCTCAATAATTTAAAAAAATATATTTTTTTGTAAAATGAAAAACATTTTCGTGTTCCTCGGCCGATTCTAAACAAAAAGTATCCATTGTAACCATGTTGTTAACAACCATATTTAAAGTAAAAATGAAGCATCTGGGAGAACAAGCTTCTAAAGTTTTGCTGTCGGCAAGATTTCCGATTAATCATTTTTCATATACTCTTACAAATACTGTGCATTTTTTGCAATTTTAGAGAAAATTTGATTTTTTCAAATTTGTAACCATGTTGTTAACAACCATATATGAAGTACAAATGAAACATTTGGGAGAACAAGCTTCTAAAATTTTCCTGTCAGCAAAATTTCCGATTAATCATTTTTTATATACCCTTAAAAATACTGTGAAATTTTATTTGCAATTTTAAAAGAATAATTGATTTTTTCAAAATTATAACCATGTTGTGAACAACTATATATAAAGTACAAATGTAGCATTTGGGAAAACAAGTTTCTAAAGTGTTGCTGTCAGCAAAATTTCCGATTAATAATTTTTTATATACTCTTAAAAATGCTGCGCAATTTTTTTGCAATTTAAAAAAAAAATTTTTTCAAAATTTTAACCATGTTGTTAACAACAATATATAAAGTACAAATGAAGCATTTGGGAGAACAACCTTCTAACGTTTGCTATTAAAAAAAATTCTAATTAGTCATTCTGTATATACCCTTAAAAATACTGTGCAATTTTATTTGCAATTTTAAAGAAAAATTGATTTTTTCAAAATTGTAACCATGTTGTTAACAACCATATATAAAGTACAAATGAAGCATTTTGGAGAACAAGCTTCTAAAGTTTTGCTGTCACAATATTTCCGATTAATCATTTTTTATATTCCCGTAAAAAGGCTGTGCAATTTATTTTTTTTTGCAATTTTAAAGACAAATTGATTTTTTTCAAAATTGTAATCATGATGGTAACAACCATATATAAAGTACAAATGAAGCATTTGGCAGAACAAGCTTCTAATGTTTTGCTGTCAGCAAAATTTCTGATTAATAATTTTTTATATACCCTTAAAAATATTGTGTAACTTCATTTGCAAGGGTAAAAAAAAATTGATTTTTTTCAAAATTGTGACCATTTGTTAAAACCTCCATACATAAAGTACAAATGAAGCATTTGGGAGAACAGGCTTCTAAGTTTTTCTGTCAGCAAAATTTCCGATTAATCATTTCTTATATACCCTTAAAAATACTGTAAAATTTTATTTGCAATTTTAAAGAATAATTGATTTTTTCAAAATTGTAACCATGTTGTGAACAACCATATATAAAGTACAAATGTAGCATTTGGGAAAACAAGCTTCTAAAGTTTTGCTGTCAGCAAAATTTCCGATTAATCATTTTTTATATACTCTTAAAAATGCTGTGCATTTTTTTTGCAATTAAAAAAAAATGATTTTTTCAAAATTTTAACCATGTTGTTAACTACAATATATAAAGTACAAATGAAGCATTTGGGAGAACAACCTTCTAATGTTTGCTATTAGCGAAATTTCTAATTAATCATTCTTTATATACCCTTAAAAATGCTGTGCAATTTTATTTGCGATTTTAAAGAAAAATTGATTTTTTCAAAATTGTAACCATGTTGTTAACAACCATATATAAAGTACAAATGAAGCATTTTGGAGACCAAGCTTCTAAAGTTTTGCCGTCAGCAATATTTCCGATTAATCATTTTTTTTATTCCCTTAAAGAGGCTGTGCAATTTATTGTTTTGCAATTTTAAAGACAAATTGATTTTTTTCAAAATTGTAATCATGATGGTAACAACCATATATAAAGTACAAATGAAGCATTTGGCAGAACAAGCTTCTAATGTTTTGCTGTCAGCAAAATTTCTGATTAATCATTTTTTTATATACCCTTAAAAATATTGTGCAACTTTATTTGTAAGTTTAAAGAAAAATTGATTTTTTCAAAGTTGTAACCATGTTGTTAACATCCATATATAAAGTACAAATGAAGCATTTGGGAGAACAAGCTTCTGAAGTTTTGCTGTCAGCAAAATTTCCGATTAATCATTTTTTATATACCCTTAAAAATGCTGTGCAATTTTTTTTTTGCAATTTTACAGACAAATTGACTTTTTTCAAAGTTGTAACCATGTTGTTAACATCCATATATAAAGTACAAATGAAGCATTTGGGCGAACAAGCTTCTAAAGTTTTGCTGTCAGCAAAATTTCTGATTAATAATTTTTTATATACCCTTAAAAATATTGTGTAACTTCATTTGCAAGGGTAAAAAAAAATTGATTTTTTTCAAAATTGTGACCATTTGTTAAAACCTCCATACATAAAGTACAAATGAAGCATTTGGGAGAACAGGCTTCTAAGTTTTTCTGTCAGCAAAATTTCCGATTAATCATTTCTTATATACCCTTAAAAATACTGTAAAATTTTATTTGCAATTTTAAAGAATAATTGATTTTTTCAAAATTGTAACCATGTTGTGAACAACCATATATAAAGTACAAATGTAGCATTTGGGAAAACAAGCTTCTAAAGTTTTGCTGTCAGCAAAATTTCCGATTAATCATTTTTTATATACTCTTAAAAATGCTGTGCATTTTTTTTGCAATTAAAAAAAAATGATTTTTTCAAAATTTTAACCATGTTGTTAACTACAATATATAAAGTACAAATGAAGCATTTGGGAGAACAACCTTCTAATGTTTGCTATTAGCGAAATTTCTAATTAATCATTCTTTATATACCCTTAAAAATGCTGTGCAATTTTATTTGCGATTTTAAAGAAAAATTGATTTTTTCAAAATTGTAACCATGTTGTTAACAACCATATATAAAGTACAAATGAAGCATTTTGGAGACCAAGCTTCTAAAGTTTTGCCGTCAGCAATATTTCCGATTAATCATTTTTTTTATTCCCTTAAAGAGGCTGTGCAATTTATTGTTTTGCAATTTTAAAGACAAATTGATTTTTTTCAAAATTGTAATCATGATGGTAACAACCATATATAAAGTACAAATGAAGCATTTGGCAGAACAAGCTTCTAATGTTTTGCTGTCAGCAAAATTTCTGATTAATCATTTTTTTATATACCCTTAAAAATATTGTGCAACTTTATTTGTAAGTTTAAAGAAAAATTGATTTTTTCAAAGTTGTAACCATGTTGTTAACATCCATATATAAAGTACAAATGAAGCATTTGGGAGAACAAGCTTCTGAAGTTTTGCTGTCAGCAAAATTTCCGATTAATCATTTTTTATATACCCTTAAAAATGCTGTGCAATTTTTTTTTTGCAATTTTACAGACAAATTGACTTTTTTCAAAGTTGTAACCATGTTGTTAACATCCATATATAAAGTACAAATGAAGCATTTGGGCGAACAAGCTTCTAAAGTTTTGCTGTCAGCAAAATTTCTGATTAATAATTTTTTATATACCCTTAAAAATATTGTGTAACTTCATTTGCAAGGGTAAAAAAAAATTGATTTTTTTCAAAATTGTGACCATTTGTTAAAACCTCCATACATAAAGTACAAATGAAGCATTTGGGAGAACAGGCTTCTAAGTTTTTCTGTCAGCAAAATTTCCGATTAATCATTTCTTATATACCCTTAAAAATACTGTAAAATTTTATTTGCAATTTTAAAGAATAATTGATTTTTTCAAAATTGTAACCATGTTGTGAACAACCATATATAAAGTACAAATGTAGCATTTGGGAAAACAAGCTTCTAAAGTTTTGCTGTCAGCAAAATTTCCGATTAATCATTTTTTATATACTCTTAAAAATGCTGTGCATTTTTTTTGCAATTAAAAAAAAATGATTTTTTCAAAATTTTAACCATGTTGTTAACTACAATATATAAAGTACAAATGAAGCATTTGGGAGAACAACCTTCTAATGTTTGCTATTAGCGAAATTTCTAATTAATCATTCTTTATATACCCTTAAAAATGCTGTGCAATTTTATTTGCGATTTTAAAGAAAAATTGATTTTTTCAAAATTGTAACCATGTTGTTAACAACCATATATAAAGTACAAATGAAGCATTTTGGAGACCAAGCTTCTAAAGTTTTGCCGTCAGCAATATTTCCGATTAATCATTTTTTTTATTCCCTTAAAGAGGCTGTGCAATTTATTGTTTTGCAATTTTAAAGACAAATTGATTTTTTTCAAAATTGTAATCATGATGGTAACAACCATATATAAAGTACAAATGAAGCATTTGGCAGAACAAGCTTCTAATGTTTTGCTGTCAGCAAAATTTCTGATTAATCATTTTTTTATATACCCTTAAAAATATTGTGCAACTTTATTTGTAAGTTTAAAGAAAAATTGATTTTTTCAAAGTTGTAACCATGTTGTTAACATCCATATATAAAGTACAAATGAAGCATTTGGGAGAACAAGCTTCTGAAGTTTTGCTGTCAGCAAAATTTCCGATTAATCATTTTTTATATACCCTTAAAAATGCTGTGCAATTTTTTTTTTGCAATTTTACAGACAAATTGACTTTTTTCAAAGTTGTAACCATGTTGTTAACATCCATATATAAAGTACAAATGAAGCATTTGGGCGAACAAGCTTCTAAAGTTTTGCTGTCAGCAAAATTTCTGATTAATAATTTTTTATATACCCTTAAAAATATTGTGTAACTTCATTTGCAAGGGTAAAAAAAAATTGATTTTTTTCAAAATTGTGACCATTTGTTAAAACCTCCATACATAAAGTACAAATGAAGCATTTGGGAGAACAGGCTTCTAAGTTTTTCTGTCAGCAAAATTTCCGATTAATCATTTCTTATATACCCTTAAAAATACTGTAAAATTTTATTTGCAATTTTAAAGAATAATTGATTTTTTCAAAATTGTAACCATGTTGTGAACAACCATATATAAAGTACAAATGTAGCATTTGGGAAAACAAGCTTCTAAAGTTTTGCTGTCAGCAAAATTTCCGATTAATCATTTTTTATATACTCTTAAAAATGCTGTGCATTTTTTTTGCAATTAAAAAAAAATGATTTTTTCAAAATTTTAACCATGTTGTTAACTACAATATATAAAGTACAAATGAAGCATTTGGGAGAACAACCTTCTAATGTTTGCTATTAGCGAAATTTCTAATTAATCATTCTTTATATACCCTTAAAAATGCTGTGCAATTTTATTTGCGATTTTAAAGAAAAATTGATTTTTTCAAAATTGTAACCATGTTGTTAACAACCATATATAAAGTTGTTAAACCATGTAAACCATACATCGCTGTCTCGCTTAATTCAACACTTACCAAAAGTTTTTTTACTTAAAATTCTTTTATCCATTTATAACCACTTTCTGGAATTCTCTTTAGGTATAAATTGAAAAAAATTGACACATGAATTTATACTATTTGTTCCCTAAATTACCGATAAGTTTTTAAAGCACTCTAAACTCATTTTTAATAAAAATAGAATTATGCGTCATATATACCATTTCCATGCCATATATTGGTGCGGGAGCCTTAACACCATGGTGCCAGTGTTTTTTACTAATGGTCATTGTTAATATCTTACAATACTAAATTTTTTCAGGCTTTTTAATAAAATTACTAAATTATATTAATCTCGGTTAATTGTGTTTTAACAAGTGTTTTTTTCTTGATTTTGTTTTATCCTTTTGCAATTTTATCTTTCCATAATTTCTAGGCGAAAGAATCAATCAGTGTTTCATCTAATTATGCCCATTTTCCAAAGTACTAAACGTTCCGAAGAATGGTCATAAATATTGATCTTTGGTGTGAAAAGTAATTTCTTTTTACTTTTTTTTAAGCTGGCCAGATTTATTCTACAGTTAAGAATATCAATTTATATTACATTCTGCGGTATTAATAATATTATTTAACCTTCATACTGACCTGATATGTTTTGTTAACTTTGTCAGTAACTTATTATTTTGCCAGTTTAACATGGACGAAAAAATAATCATTTCTTTATTCATAAAATGAAGCATTTCTTTGCAATCGTTGTTAATAAATCGATGACCTAGTATTTATTCGTAAAACTATTTATTAACAGATGGTCAAAGTTACGTCGATTGGCCTACGCTTCCACACCAACAGTGACCACACAATTTTAATTGTTTCAATGACTCTCTACTTAAAAGGCGAATAAAAGCGCACTCACTCCTTTGCCATTTTTATTTTGTTTTAACCATGAACAAGTATACTAGCGAGAAATTTAAAATGTCAAGTTTAATTCACTTGTTATCAGCAAAGGCAAGGGTAAATAGTTAGAATGGGAGGGTTTAGCGCCCCCTGTTCCAAGAAGTCAATATGATGAACAGTATTATTAATCACACATAGTAAAACATATATAATTAAATTAGAAATTCAGGTTACCATGAAAGGAAAACACATATAGGCGAGCGGAAAAGTTGTAAAAAAAATTCATTCTTTTTTATATTCAAATCGCTATATTTCAGGCAATTATATACAGTGTGTCCCACGACGAACTGCCGCGATCTATTTCTCGAAAAATAGACTTTTAGAACAGAAAATTTTTAAAATTTGTCAGTTTACTAAAGTCGAATTCGGCTAAAGTATTTTCAAAATGGTAGCATTTCCGGTTATACCGGAAGTTGATGCCTTCTTGCTTATTTTAAATGGAACACCCTATGTGTTATTTCATTTTTAGATTCTACGCTAAATTGTAGACATATTTCATGTATAATGTCATATACCTAAATCTAAGTTGTTTTGACATATTTTAAATTTTAGTTCAAAAATGGCGTTTGCAGGCTTAAACCTAACTATCAATTTTTCATATATGAAAACCTTTATTATTTAATTGCGGTTGATTTCTTTCTAAGAAGGAATGTGTTTTAATGGGCTGTGGTGATATTTTGATAATAAATAAATACAGGGTGATCAAAAATTAACATTAGATATTAACTTGAAAAAATCGTTAAAAGTTAATTTTTTTAAATGTAAATCCCCAAATTTTGTAATGTTATCTTATTTAGCATTAAAAATAAGGGTAGATTTGTATAAGATTGTCTATTCCAAAAATTTGCATTTTTGAAATATTGGTGATATAACATTTTTGTAACGTAAAAATGCTAAACGGCTTACCTACACCGAGAAAAAAGTTATTTTAATAAATGTTCAATATTTCCATTTTCAACTTCCAAACATTTTTCGCATCTCCGAGTTAATTCGTCACGGGTGGTTGTTCTAATTGAATCTGGAGATAAACTTTTGAACGCGTCCCTTACCCTTACGCCATAGAGTCCTCCATTGTTACCAGTCGATTACAATAAACAATTTTTTTTTCGTTCCCTATATAAAATAATCTAAAACAGTCAAATCAGGAGAATGAGGAGACTACAGAAAAGGCCCATAGTTGGCAATCCACTCGTCATGAAATGTTGCTTGTAAAAATTTTCTTCTTCTTCTTCTACTTCTTGGAGATCTGTCGATCTGTTAATTCTGAAGCTGCCTCTGCATCTTTTCCTGAGAGGTAGATTGCCAACTATCTTTCCACCTTTTAGGGGGCCTCCCGGGAGGTCTTGAGCCGGGCGGGTTATTTTCTAGGACTATTTTCGGAAGTCTGTTCTCGTCCATCCGTCTTACGTGGTTGTACCACTGCCTCTTACGTTGTCTTCCCCATCTCACAATGTCTTGTATCCCGCATTGTTCTCTGATATCTGTGTTTCTTACTCTGTCTCTTCTTGTTTTCCCCACTATTGTTCTCAGTGTTTTCATTTCAGCCACCCTTAGCATGTGTTTCGTCTTGTTAGTGTCCTCACGGACTTCCGTGCCGTATGTCATGATGGGTCTGATACAAGTCTTGTAGATTCTAATTTTGCTATCTTTGCGCATGTACGAGTTTGACCAGACTATATCTCGTAGGCATCCTGATAGTGCGGATGCTTTGTTAATCTGGCTCCTTAGGTCTTTAACTGGGTCGTGGGTGCTTGATATGTCTATGCCTAGGTATTTGAATTGCATCACCTGCTCTATGGGATTGTCCTCCACCACCAGCTTACATCTGAGTGGATCCTTTGCGATTGTCATGTAAAAATTTGGTAACTGAAATGGTTCTGTGTGTTGAGGCGCCATCGTGTTTTGCCTGTGTGCCGCCAGAGGTAAATTGCTTAAATATTCTAGAATATTTAAAGATCTTTCTCCTACAAAAGTTAATACATAATATAAAATGGGGACTTAATTTGCTTTGTATTATTAATGAATTAACATTTAAGTTGTCTTCATAAGAATGTAGTTCCGCACTCTTACTACATGAGGATCAACATCCCAATTCTATATATTGAGCCCTTCGAGATTCCTGTTTGTAGAGTCACTTGTTTTAGCGATGTCATACGATATGCCGCAAAATATCCCAGAATTACAATTTCAACAGAAAATTTTGTTGCATTCCCCATAGATAATAAATTTAAATAATCTTCGTGCGTATATTTTAATCGCCCTGGTATGGTTTTTATTAATAATTGTCATGGTAAGAAATAGTGACATTTCTGTAGTGCCCTATTATTTTCTTTCGTCACGTTTCGCCGTTATGGCCAACTAATAACAAAACCTAAAAGCCCCATGGCGATTTTATAATATAAAAATGTTAAATTGCTAATATTTCAAAAACTATAAATTTTCTGAATAGAAAATCTTATACAAAGTCACCGTCATTTTGAATGTTAAATAAGATTATAAAAACAGGGAGTTTACATTTGTTTAGTAACTTGTTAAGAACGGTTACCTCCTCTCCCAAAACGATTATCTGTTCTTGGGCAGTGTAAACTTAACCTACTAAGACGGGCTTTTAACCTCAACTGTCAAATGTCGAATTCATTCTTCAATTAAAATGGCGTTTCAATGACGTCTACGTGTTAAAAAATTAGTTTATTAATTACTTAGATAAATTTTACTTTTTAAAACATTCTTTTCATGTTATGTGATCTTAGTGTTAAGTGCTAATGACTGTATATGTTGAACAAAACCTGGTATTTTATACACACTCACTTTGGTAGCTCTTTTTTCTTTATTTTAATTTTATAAGAATAGAATTAAGGAAGGTTTTTCTCTTTTGTAGAAGTCCTGATGAAGGAAATAAAATTTCTCGAAAGCTAGACTAACAAAAAAGAGTTTTCTTTTCTGACCAACCATCTTTCTAACTGCAGCCCCACAAAAGTGCCTTCAACCTCTCGGTTTAATTAGCTTTTTCTTATATATATATATATATATATATATATATATATATATATATATATATATATATATATGTGTGTGTGTGTGTGTGTGTGTGTGTGTGTGTGTGTGTGTGTGTGTGTGTGTGTGTGTGTGTGTGTGTGCGTGTGTGTGTTATCTGATAGTTTACCTTTGGTTTTTATTTTAGTGAAACAATGGGAGTTAGATTCTTTAATGATTCTGGTGACTTTCGGAAGAGCGGCGTTTTTTTGCGAGAATCTGTATGACATCATTTAGTTTTATTTTGTCGAAAGCTTTCATTAAGTCGCCAAAACATAAGAAGGCTGGTTTGTTAAATTCAATTGCTTTTTCAGCGATTTATCGAATGATATATATTGCGTCTACTGTAAATTTGTTTTCTCGAAATCATTGTTGTTCTTCATTGACTTGTATTAGATCATTTAGGGTTTCTGCAATTAACATTGTGAACAGTTTATACAATATCTGTAATAATGATATGGCTCTATAGTTGTTCGGTTCTTTTTATCACCTTTTCTATGAATTAATATGATTATGCTCAGTTTCCAGTCTTGTGTATTTTGGTTCATGTTCGTTTGTGATTGTGTCTGCCCCTGACACTTTTCTGCTTTTCAACTTTCCTATGGCTTCGGATACTTAGTATTCTGTGAGTGTCCATGTAGATCCCCATGTGTCATTTTTCGGACTTTTCTTGTTGTCGTAATTTTCTTGAAGTATGTCGTTCATTCATTTTTGTCTATTTCGTTTATCTCTTTATATTCGGTGATTGGTCTTTTCATTGATCTCAGTAATTTTCAAAACCTTTTTTGGCAACCGTAAAATTCATGTTCGATGTCTTTCGTAAATTTCTCCCAGTGTTCTTCTTTTATGGTCCTTATTCTTAAGTTAGATCTGTTTCGAATATTTATGTTTCTTTCACGTTCCTCTGGTGTCTATCTACTTCTGTATTTTAGGTAGACTTTCCTTTTTTCTTTTCATATGGTTTAAACTTCTTTCGTGAACCATGTCTATGTGTCTCTTTTGTTGTTTAAATTATCTTTTCGATATCCTATTGCTTCTTCTGTGGCTTTTTGTATGTTCTTCGTTGATTTTTCCCAACTCTCCTCTACATTATTTTCACCTTTGATGCTGTTTGCATCTATTGTTCCTTCCAAGCTTGTTCTATACAGCAGTTTTGTGCTCTCATTTTCCAGTGATTCTATATTTGTTCTTTGGATGTATTCAAGTGGACTTTTCGTAAGTAGAGGTTTGTTCATATGTATCTTCCATAATACCAGTCTAGGATCTGAGCCTATATTAGCGGATGATAAGACTCTGACGTCCAGTATATTCTTGGGATGGAGCTCTTTATTTGTGATAACATAATCTGTTATGGATTTTCATCCTCTTGTGTCAGACTAAGTGTATTTATGTTGATCCTTATGTTGGAAAAAGGTGTTGTTAATCCTAAGTTCGTTATTCGTACACAGTTCCGTTAATATTTGGCCGCGCTTATTCATTGTATCTTCATTATATCATTCTTTTACTCCAGCGATTTCTCACTCTAGCATTCATATATATCCCTCATGATAATGATTTTTTTCTGAGACTGGAATGTTGTCCACTTCTTCCTGTAAATTCTCACAAAAGGATAGGACGTCGCTTTCTGGTTTAGCTGCATCAGGAGCGTAAAGTGATATTTGTTTGTTCTCTATCTGTGTAATGTTACCACTAATCTTCTGCCACTTATGTATTTTTGTATAATTTTGGGTTCAGCTCTTTCGTGTAGTAATATGCCAACTCCTGAACTGGTAGTTCTGCTTTTTTTCCTTTGTCATTATAAATAAATGTGTAATTTTCATATTTATTTGTACCTTTCCCTCTACATTTAGTTTCAGAGATGGCCCATATATCAGTTTTGTGGTTGTTCATTTCCAGTATCACTTCTTGATCTCTCTTGCTTCAAGACTGTTCCAGCATGCAATTCGTAGGATATTTTTCGTTTCCATATTCTCCAAAATCTGAGGCTAATGTATCAGTCCTTTGAGCATTTAACTTTATTTAACGGATAGTAAGTTGCTAACCTTGCCACCCAACCCTCCTTATTTATCCGGGCTTGGGACCAGCAACACCAGCCACTAGGCAACTCTACTTTCAAATATTTATTAGGTAATAATCAAGGTAGCCGAGTGAGTAAGATGTTTACCTCGCAGTCAAACGTACACAAGTTCGAGCTTTCTCATAATAACTTTTTTCTTTATATGATATTTTCATGCAGAGTAATGAAGATTCCACTTTAACAAATGTATTTTTTATATCATTATCGATTTACAAGTAAACATAATATAATATCTCTATCTCCGACTGATTAGGATCCTGTTTAAGGTTTTTGGAGAGCACTAAATATATTCCATTTCTAATTCCTAATTAGGAATCCTAGTTATCGTGTAGTCTACAGTGAAGAATTAAAACGCGCTATGAACGGATGCAAATCGATTTTAAAATTTTTATTTTATTCACAAGATACACTAAATTTTAAGTATTATCTTGCAAAGAGGACATTTACACTTTGAACCTATACATGTTTGTTAGAAACCTTTAAATCAACAAAACAAAATTTATTGCTTAAACCGTTAACATTAAATCGGATTTCTTGCCTAAAATATAAAAATCTAAAAATATCCATTACAACACACTTTTAATGGTTTGTTTTAATACCCATTTAAAATTCTTGAAACATTCGATGTTTTAAAACCTGACTAATAATTATTAAAATAAATTAGTTTTATTTTTGCGAATACTAAAATTTGTTTAGAGCATATCTGAAGTTTTTTAAATAAACATAAATTTTGAAATATTAATGGATCGTCTTGTTGAAAGTAATTTATTTATTCATACAACAAGGATATTAAAAATGTTAAATTAATAAATAATTTTTTTAAATTAGTGACATTCATTCTGGATTGTGGAGGTTTGTGAAGCTTTTAGTGAGGAATAGCCTCAACAGCTGCTTTTAGTGATATCGTAATGTGTTTAATTCTCATTATGTGTGAAATTTGTGAAAAAACATTTTTATCATTGTATTTCGGGGTCATCCCTGTAATTACCCTAGTTTATTTGTAGTGCTTTAGAGAAAAAAACTAACAGATACACAAATTTCTCTACAAAAAGGTACTCCTATTCAAAAGCTATTTAATATCCTAAGGGCGACTGCCTTAAGAGATCAGCTAATAATTATAAATTTTATTCTCTCAGTACGATATCTAAAATCGATCTACCGATTTGGGTATTCCTGCTGATCTTATTTTAATTTAATACCTGTATGCAACGCCGCATTGCTTCCTTATTTTTAGAATATATCTATTAATAATAATGCTTCCCATATGTTGCCACGGCTTGTGCAATAATGCATTTGGGATTTTTAAAAATTTTTGCAGCTATAATTATATAATTATTTCTTGCTATAAATATACATTCAAGTTTACGATATTAGATATAGTTGGAGATAATATACACGGCATTGCAATAATATTTTATACAGGGTGTCCGGTAAGTACCTCCTAATTTCTCGGGACTATACAGGGGAAGTCAAAATGCCACTACTTTGTCGTAGAAAAAAAATCATTAACGGAGATACAGAGCCCTAAAGGGGTACCCAGCGATTTACCTGATCGGCTCTAAGTTTTGAACCGACTTGTATAATTTAATGAAATTTTAATATTTTATAGAGGCCATAAAGACTCATTAAACCATACTACAGTAGATGTAATCAGAGAGGTCAGGTATGAACTTGCAGCCACACTCGTTGAGCCTAATTTTTGATAAGTGTCATTTTACAGAGCTGAAAACTGATTTTTTTAAATACCTTGGTCATTTCTCTTCAAAAAAGGTACTCTTAATTTATTTTGATACAACTGGCGGTCAAGATAAATCGGTTTTTATGGGAAAAACTCAAAAGTTACTAATGCTAAACACAAACAGGTAAAAATCAGATTGTTATTGTTAATACCTACATAGTGAATTACTAGTGACGGAACTTGTCAAAACTGCCTTAGAGTAAAAATAATTTTAAAACATGTAAGAATATTCTTATGCACAATAGGCTGAAATAATTTTTTTCATGTTTTATTCAGGGTCATATTTGCCGCAATGTGGCGGTGAGGGCCCTCCCAGGAGAGCACGAGACCCTCACGTAGAGGAACAAATTTTGCAAGATATTGCTGACAACCCTTCAAACAACATAAGATAACTCGCAACATAAAACAATGTTACAAAATGAATTGTACATGAAACTCTAACAGAACAGTTACTTCACCCGTACCACTTTGAAAAAGTACACGCTATATCTCCGAATGATTATCTCGCAAAACTTGAATACTGGTTTATACAGCAACATAACCTAAATCTAAATTTTTCTAACCTTAATTTGTTTACCGATGAGGCCAGTTTTACAAGAAATGTCATAATAAACTTCCAAAATTTACATTTTTGGGCTGATGAAAACCCGCGCGCTTTAATTCAAAACAAACACCAACAAAGATTTATTGTAAATGTGTGTGCTGGCATCCATTTGTTTTGGAAGGAAGACTCAATGCTGAGATTTATTTACAATTTTTGCAGCAAAATTTAAAAAATTAATTGGAAGACTTACCTCTTGATAGAAGAATGCAAATATGGTACGTGCATGGTGTTCATTTAGCCCTATAGTACGTCAACACTTAACTAACATTTTTGGCCCTCGATGGATAAGACAAGGTGGGCCTGTTTTATGGCCATCAAAGTCTCCAGACCTAAATCCCTTAGATTTTTACTTCTGGGGACATTTAAAAGAACTAGTTTATTCAACACCAGTAAATACTGGAAAAGAACTACTAGCGAGAATAGTACAGCATTTTAACACAGTCCGTAACAATGCCAGAATATTATTTACAGTGTGGCGGAAAAATATTTGAAGAATAAGAAAATGTATTGAAATACGTGGAGCCCATATTGAACATTTTCCAAAATAATATTTAAACGTTTTCACTATTTTTACATTTTAATAACATTGTAAATTAATTGAGACCAACCCTTTGAAAGGTTTCTGGACTTGACAATGTTTGAGCTGGAAATCTTTCAGCATACATCTTTTTGCCTGCGAAACGTGAGCCAGCTCTTCCCCATAAATTGAAGCACATCAGCACACCCTGCGTATTTTATTTTTACCTGTTTGTGTTTAACATTAGTAACTTTTGACTTTTTCGCATAAAGACCGATTTATCTCGAAAATCGCAAGTTTTATCGAAATAAATTAAGAATACCTTTTTTGAAAAGAAATGACCAAAGTATTTAAAAAATCAATTTTCAGCTCTGTAAAATGACACCTGTCAAAAATTAAACTCATCGAGTGTGGCTACAAGTCCGTTCCTGACTTCTCTGATGATTTAAAACATCTACTGTAGTATGGTTTATTGAGTCTTTATGACCTTTATGAAATACTAAAATTTCATTGAATTATACAAGTCGGTTCAAAATTTAGAACCTTTAAGGTAAATCGCTGAGTACCTCTAAGGCTCTGTATCTCTTTTAAAGGGCACTTTAGGACTTTTTTATCTATGACAAAATAGGGTTAGACATTAGAAGGTACTTACCTGACACCCTGTAAAAGTTAAATTATAAGTATATTAATTTTTTTTCTAAATTCAAAACGCATAACAATAACAGTAGATTCCAAGTAAATAATTAATTTTATATAACTTACCCCACGTGAATTAAAGCGCAGTAAATGAAGAAAATTAATATTTTGGTTCTTCGACAAATCTAGAGCCATTCAGGTGTAGTTACAGTGGTTTTTGTTGGACGTAGTTTATACTTTGTGGCAATTTTTACCATGTCTAAACCAACTGAGCAAAGAATTTGTTAATGAAAATGTTAAATAAGGTCTATCCAGAGGATTGTATGTCACATACAAGAGTTTTTGAGTAACATAAGGCGTTAACAGAGGGATCTGAAGGTGTCGAAGATGATCCGCAGATGGTCTTGAACATCAACAGACAACATACCATCACGTTGAAAAGGCTACATATGCGAATCTAGACATAAGTTAACCTATGTGCAAACTATGCTGGTGGGCCCCTTTTTACTCAAACTCACCGAAGTTGAACTTTTAAAATAATTTCACACAAATTATTTTAATCAGTTAAGTCATTAGAAAACACAAAATTTAGTAAGAACAAAATCAAATAAAGCAATAACATTATTCTATTCCAGTTTAAATCGCAAAAAAAACACTACATTAGAATATTAACAGTAAGTAGTAGATACTTCCATAATACTACAAAAAGTAATATAATGAAAATAATATATTATTATAGGGCAATTTTTCTAACTTTGGCATTTGCAAGGCGTTCTATTTAAAGTCATATTTAAAGTTAATGTAATTTTATTTTCTACAGACAATATAGATCAATCATGCCAACGCTGCTCGGTGTTAGTATATCTCATACAGTTTTTTAATTTTTGAAGTTTATTGAAGGATCGTTCCAAAGAGACAACCGTTACAGGAAGAGTAAAAAAAAAGAAAAGCTGTATAAACACAAGACTGCTTCGAAACAAAATAATAAATTCAAATAACTATCTTACTATATATCTTCTTTAAGGTTATGTTCATATTTGATTAAATCAAGCATCACATTAAACGGATTCACAAAACGGTTAAAATTTTGGAATATTTTTAGACGATTCTCCACATTTGAGTAGAATTTATTTTTCAGAGTTTTGAATTAAATATCATGGTTCCAAAAAATCAGAAGTTTGTTTTACCGTTCTAGAAATTCGGTTACAAATTATGTCAGTAACAAAGACACGAGACTCCCGCGCATCACGGTGAACTGCCATGTATCCGCCCTTGAACTATTGTAATCAAAAGTCGTATTATCTCAGTTAAAGGATTAACACGTGAGGTAAAAATCTCAAAAATTCAATACTATATGATTTTGGTCGAAAAATTGGATATAAAATGCGTGACTTCTCGCATGATGACAATAATATTAAACTTTCTCCCAAAACAGCATTGAGTATGGATCTCTTTCGAGATGATTTTCAAAGTAGCCAACGATCCAAACTTCTTGAATCCGTTGATGGAAAGTACATTTACGACTTTAACATGGAAACGTCGTCACAATCGCCAAAATGGAGTCTAAAAGGAAAGCAAAGACCAAAAAGAGCAAGTCAAAAGTTAAAGTCGTACTCACGCGGGGTCTTTTGGTTACCAGGGCTGAAACTGCCACTGCAAGGACATCGTTTGATACCATAAAGACAAAGAAATTCTCTGTGTAAACCTAGGACGTTTAAAAACTGGAAAAAAACGTTGGCACATGTGTATTGCCTTGAATGGGGAATACTTTAAAGCGCACAAAAAAATGTGGAAGAATAAATTTCGTTGCAGCTGAATTTTTTCAAAAATTAGGATATATATATATATATATATATATATATATATATATATATATATATATATATATATATATATATATATATATAAATTTATTGAGAAAAATATTTGTATGCAAATATATTAACTGAGCCTAATAAAAAATCGTTAATTCATACCACAACCATCAACCAATCGTGAAGTCGGCACTAAGAAGTAGCGTCTTTCGATCTGTATAATGATTTCAAGCCTTGAATCTGCCTGAATCACTGAGTTTACGCGACCAAACGCAGATAAGCGACCACAGATATATTCATTTGTTAAACTCTTAACAAAATTTAGACTGTTACTGTGGAAACAAATTATTAAGATATGTGTGCAATTATGTTATCTCGTAATTTTTTGATAAGCCGATTTCCCAAATTTCTGTGTTATCGTTGGCATTCATTAGTCGGTAAACCCAAAATCCCCCGGTTCTGTGGTTTAGACAGCTTGGGGTTTGATGCTCGCTACTCTCGCCTGTCTGCGGTCATGGTTGCGTGGAACCCGCTGATTCCATCAGATTCTAGACTTAAAATGATTATATAGAACAGAAGCCGCTGTATATATCACAACATAGGCCAGCGCCTTATCACCGCTACATACGTGATTGAATTTAAAAAATATATATTAATAGCTCCATTCGCAGAACAATCAGAAACAAGTTAGCGCCAGTCAGATCGTTCAAAAACAATTTGTAAATTTCGACCTGACGTTTTTGTAAATTCTAGTTGGCGCTGCCTGGTTTGTGGGTATTCCATTAAAATGGTCACCAGCTGTATCCCAGAGACTAATAATCGACTTTGTATATTTTTTTTTGTAAAAATGGTCCTAAAAAATTGCTGGAAAATATTTCCAAGTTTCTAAGATAGCCGCAAGGGATGTAATAGTGACCACAAGTCATAAAAATAAAATTTTCTCGAAAAGCTTATATGATTTTTTCTAGCATTTACTTTAAATTTCAACCCAACTTTTGGACTAAGATAAATCGGGGTAGATCCTCATATTGTAGCCTCAGAAATTTGCTCTAGCGTTTTATACAGACCTTTTAAATACACCCTATGTATTAATACTAGCCTTAGTAAAATGACTAATTCAAATATATCGTTGCCTCCCTTTAAACCAATCGTCGCCAAATTTTAACTATAGCTTTATTATATATTCTAAAACATCACAGGCTATATAAAGATGAAGAATTACTTCTCATTTTGACTGCTAGGTGGCGAACTACTGAACTTTCATGGTTCTTCTTTATGGCAAGGGCTCCTTCAATTAAGTTGGCTCATATAGACCTTAGATATCGGTCAGTTATGCACATACAAAAATAGCGCAGACGAAGACTCAACAGTGGCTGCTAATATTCTATATATTTAACTCTCAGATTTGCTAATACAGGACTGATATTCATTGTACTTTTGTCAGCAGGAATTACCTAAAATTTTTCTAACTTGAAAGACAAGGCCATATGTGTTTATTAAATTTGAAATGTAGGCCAAACAAATTTAAAAATAATAAACCTATAATTTTTAGAATAGAACTGCTTTGCGTGTTTAACATAACAAGAGTATAAAAATAAATTTTCCAAGCTTTCTTTTTAGAATACTTTTTAAAAAATGTTATTCATATTTCAACACTTTTTTAAACATTTGTTAATTATTGTTGGTTTAATTTTAGATTTTGCTTGAAAATTATTTTTATGTACCTACCACCTGTTACCCTGATTAGAATATCGAAAAATTCTAAAACACGTGTTTATTTGTTATTAAGAGGGTATATACCAATTCTCATACCTCCAATCGTCTCCGTACATGAGATGTAAAAATTCCACAAAAAAAATCCGTTTTAGCCCTCTGTTGTCGAATTTTGGGAATGCTGAAACACGTACCTATTTGTAATAGGGATGTTGACTATTTTTGGGAAAGTGTTTAAAACCATGCACAAGTACCTAATGTGGCCCAAAATATTTAATATTAATTTTTTAATACAACTACTACTTCAAAAATTATATATTTTAAATTCCTTTTCAAATTTCGATCCAAAACGGTGACATCACTATGTCTTCTGTGCGAAGTTAGCGACTATTTCAGAAACGCTTTTACCAAGGAAATATTTTTAGAAGGGAACTTATCAATTGCTCCTACCATCTCAATAAAATTGGAAGATTAAGTGCTTAATTTCGTGGTATTCTAAAATATTTCACTATGATATTATACCTAGTGGAAAAATTAAAAGCCGTGAAGCATAAGTTATAGAGAACTAGTTCTAACCAGAAGAACGTACGAGTTAAGATATAAAATGTCCAGCAACGGGCAGTGAGTTAATAAAGAAATATGCAATTTTCACAAGTGAAACTTCGAGTCTATAACTTGGAAATATTATTCGAAAACGACTACTCTATTAAAGAAAATAACCCACCCTATAAGAACTGTAAACAACCCGTAGGAGTTAAGATACAGAGTAGAAATTGCCAGCGACGGACAGTGGGTCAATATAGAAATATGCAATTTTCACAAGGAAAGCTTCGAGTCTACAGCTCACCTCTAATCATAATTCTATAGATTTTCTTATAAAAATGTAATGTGAATAATACTGCTATATCTGGCCATCAGTCTGGCTGTTTAATGGAATGGGTTACTCTTGGAAGTTACAATAAATGTTGTAGCTAAATTTATATTTACAGTATATACAAATTCTTGTTAAACTTTACTGATTGTGGATTTATACACACCAAATTCGTTTCCAACTACCCTATATTCTTTACAATATGTATATTCAACATGACCATCTTTTTTCTTTATTAGATTTTCCTGAAACATCTTCAAATTCCTCATTTTCCACTATCTAATGTATTTTTCCTTTTTCTACCATAGGTCCTTTCCTTTACATGCTTGACACTAAGTTGATGAATCCTCAAAAAGCAAATATATTTTAAATGACTCGTACTAATTCATAGTAAAAGAGTTTTTAACTATTTATCCTAACACTAATTTAAGAATAAAAGATTTTTTGGTACACACGCCAATAAATGCCGTTCTATTCTAATTGCATTATTTAAATCACCGGCTAATCGTTACATGAACTGGTGAATAAACTACCTGGGCAATAAAATAAAGTGTGAATTTTTGATTAATATTAATAGTAAATAATCTAGAATAATATACTTACCGATAAAAAAAATCATTAAATTCTGTTTTGGTTTAAATTAATTATAAACTTCGCAGATTTAACACCGAATGGCTTATTTTTTCAGATAATTTTATTACTTCTATTCTGCATAGAGGCAACCTCTAGTATAAACATTTGAACTAATTATTAGGGCAGATAAATTAGCAAAAATGGCGGCTTTAATGCACCCTTAAAAATACACAAAGGCTTCTAGACAACCAAAAAAAAAAAAGAAATATTTACAACATCAAAACAATTGCTCCCTCACCTACCTTAAACAACAACCAAACAAACTTGTTTGAATCTACTAGTACGATCGAAGCCGGGAAAAATAGTTGTGAGAGTGTAGAGCCCTGTTTAATTTACAGCGATAAAACGAGTGTATAGATTATTATTTTTATTTCAACGTTGGTTCAGATTGGTAGAGCTTGACCAGTTTTTCGCTGCGTTAATTTTATCTTATTGTTAATTAAGTAAACTGACATTATATTCACAATCTACAGCCTGGAATTTATTTTAGTGTCTAGCATATTTTTTTGAAGTTTACTATCCGCTGTGTTCCATTGAAACTTCGTCTTTATTCTCTTTTGTAATATATTGTAGTTGTAATCATCAACGGTTATTTTCAAATAATCCCTGCAAAAATATAAAACTCTCCTTTTCTGACACTCTTAACTTTGTATCTTAACTCGTACAGGATGTTGAGAATTCTTATAGCCTTTTCTATTTTCGTCAATATAATGAAAGTTTTTGAAAAACATTTCCGAGTTGTAGACTCAAAGCTTTCTTCGTGAAAATTGCATATTTCACCGTCTGTTCCTAGCACATTTTATATCTTAGCTCGTACGGGCTTTAGAACTAGTTGTCTATAACTTATGTTTCACGGTTTTTAATTTTTCGACTAGGTACAACATTATAGTGAAATATTTTAAAATACCATGGAATTATGCACTTAATCTTCTAAATTTAATTGTCTAATTTGTTGTTTAAATGGTAGGCGCAATTGACAAATTCCCTTCTAAAATTCGTCCCTGGTAGAAACGTTTCCGAAAAACGTCGCTAACTTCACACAGGTGCCAAAGACTGACAAACTGAAAAGAAGATATAAAGTTGTTTCGTAATTTTTGCGATATAAGATGAATTTTAAGTTATTTTAAGTGTTGTGCTATGCCTTAGTGTACAAGTACTACAATTGAAACACCTAAAAAGTTATTTATTAACGTTCCCTGTTCGGAAATAATAGGAAAATGTGGCGGCAGCTAGAACGTAAGGGATTACAGCACTTGTGTCTACAAAATCTAAAATGTATTTTTCTGAAGATCATTTTGATGTAAGTTTTAATAATATTTGTTTATTTTTCTTATATTAGAAGTAATTATTTTTTAAGTAGTAAGCAAATTTCGAAGAAATTGTGCGAAAATTGCTATAAAATAGTATAAACCTAAGAGCCATTTTACACACAAGAATTATTCCGAAAATTATAACAAAAATTTTCAGCAAATTTTTGCCGAAAATTCTATAGAGATAATTTTTAAAAGAAAATACCACTCTGTGTGATACGTACAAGAAATTTGAATATAATTTTGGTGATAATTTTGTCGATGCTCATGCGCATTTTCATCAAATGTGACGTTCCAGCAGTTAAAAAGTTAACTTGCTCTGGAGATAACCCTAAAATATGAAAGTTTCCGAACATATATAATCAAGAAACCACAAAAAAAGGATATTTTGTGCAACAAACAATGAATTAATATTAGGTTTAGGTTGAATACCGTGGGCTGTCAATTCACAAATTTTATTCTGCGTCATTTTCGCGCACTCTGCATTTTAGTCATAAAAATATAAAACACGTTCTATATTTTTATGCCGAAAATTTTTACAAAAATTTTAACAATAATTCTTTAATGTGTAAAACAGCAAATTAGTTTTATGAAAATTTTCGACATAATTATGAGATAAATGTTGGCTATAATTCTTGTGTGTGTAAAACGGCTCTAAAAATGTAGTCACATCCTAGTGACGTCAATCATTTTGATTGGTGTTCGTTGTCACGTGACTTGGAGAAGATTTAAATTTGATCAATATATAAAAATTAACCCCCTAATTCACTAATATGGTTTAACTTAAAACCGGTCTAGATTGACAGTAAAGAATTTAAATTGACAAGGGTAACAATAAGTCAAGCAAGTTTTGAACCTTTAAAATACAATTAAAACAAAACTGGTCATCTAGAAAATCTAATTTCTAAGGCAACCAGATCGGATTTAAGTCTTAAACCTTTTTAGTGAATCTTGCTATAAATTCTTTAAAAATAAAAAAATATTGTGTTTTTTAGGATTTCTATTATGGAAACTACCGATTCGCGGCAAAATTATATTTTTATTTGAATATAGTCAACACTCCTATTACGAATCTATATTGACTAAAATGTAATTGTATTTGCTTTGTCATATTTTTAACCAACTTTTAAAAAAGGGGGTTCTACAATCGACGACTATGTATTTTCTATGTATGTATATGGATTACTGCTAAATGGCCGCACCGATTTGAATGAAATTAGTTACGTTATATTCAGGAAATTGCTGCGGCGATCTTATATCATTTTGGGCGAAATCGATGCATCCAAGATAGCGCCAATAATATAGCAGACAAAAAAATTAATTTTGTCCGATTTTCTTCAAAATTGGTATTGGGGAGTTTTCAGGATCACACATAATGAATCTGAAATTATTTTTTAAAAATTCAATATGGCGGATCCAATAAGGTGGATTGAGAATTTTACATTACCTTGATTTTGTCCAAAATCAGTATTGGATGATTATTGGGAGTATTAATTACGAATTTAAAATTATTTTTGAAAAATTTAATATGGTGGATGCAATATGGCGTACACATATTGCCTCCTTCGATTTTCTTCAAAATTAGTATCTTGAGGGTGTAAATTACGAATTTAAAATTATTTTCAAAAAATTCAATATGGCGGACTAAAATGTAACATCTCTCAATTTTGTTCAAAATTTATTGCTGTGATTTCTGAGAGTGTAAATAACGAATTTAAAATGGGTTTTCGAGGTCGTAGGTTACCAATCTGAAGTTAATTTTTTACAACTTAATATGGCAGATTACTTTTTCCTGTCCAAAATTGACATTGGGGATGCTTGAAGCGTATCCACTATGCAGGATAAAATATGTCGGACTGAAAAATTTATGCCTGAAATCCTCCGAATTGGCCATATTTAGGATTTTGGACGTTTACTTAAAATTAATTTTAGTCAAAACCCAAATGTAATGCAAATTGTTTGCTTAGTTGATTTTAGCAAGGTAAAAATCGCCACGAAGTACGAACAACGCCCAATCAAAACCAACTTATTACTAATGTATTTAAAGTCGCAAAATTTCACCTACAGTTATATCAATTTAAAAAAAAAAACATATACAAATCAACATACGCGCGTAATTGTGATTCAAAGGATATATAACGTAGGTGTAATTAATGAGATTAATTTAGTTGTCATAAAGTGCCTTTTAACTAATTTAACCCATCTCAAGAAAGATAGCGCTTAATATAAGAGCACTTGTATTTGTGAATCTATTAAGCACAGCTTATTGTATGTGAATCCAACCATAGGTATTGCTTCATTTAATAATTACTTGTATATGTAATAAATACAATTTTCAGGCTCAGTGCACCAACAAAGTCTAGAGACAAGACCAGCTGTATTTCAGACAAGAGAAAGCCAAAAAGAATATGACGCCTCATACCTGGGATATTCTACAATTGTAGGTGATTTTTTGAGCAATGGAGAGCAGGGTATTGCTGTCGGGATGCCCAGGGGAGCTGAACTACGTGGAAAGGTAGGGCATTAAAAAAAGTATTGATTCAAAGATAGGTAAATCAAACTAATTCCCGCATATCATGAAAGATTACAGAATAGGCTTCGACAAGCTTTCGAGAAAGTTTTGAAACCGTATAAAAAGCTTTCGTGGAATCCTGCGGTAATTACCAAATGTACACAACAAAATATTAACAGAAAGATTACGTCTAAGCTTACTATAACCTTTCAGGAAAGCATAACGTAAGATATTTTGTAAGCTTACGTCAAGATCCACGTCAGTTTCTGAAAGTTTCTAATGATATTTATTACCTTACATGAAAGCATTCTGGAATCTTTCAAGCAGTATTTGTGAAAATTTTCATAGAAACTTATAGTAATTACCTAATGTCCGTGACAAATATTATGGGAAATGTTCCATCTAAGCTTACTATAACCTTTCAAGAAAGCCTAAAGTAAATTTCTTTGCAAGCTTACAGTTAGTTTTCGTTGGTATATATATATATATATATATATATATATATATATATATATATATATATATATATATATATTATGACCTCGTTCTGAACTCAAATTACTTTCAGTACAAAAATACCTTTTACAAAGAAGTCGAAGGATGTGTTATGGGGTCACCAATTTTGTCTATTATTGCTTAGTTAGTAATGGAATATTTAGAGGGAAAAGTTTTAGAAAAACTAAATTTTAATATAATATCTTTCAAACGGTTTGTCGATGATTGCATATCAGCCGTGCCACAGGATAAAATAAATAAAATTCTCCAAGAGTTTAACAGTTTCAACGAAAAATTACAATTCACGTCCGAAACAAAATAATGATAAAATAAATTTTCTAAATATGACACACGCAGAAAAAACAAAATTTTAACTGAATGGTACACCAAACCAACTTGGTCAGGTAGATATCTAAACTGTTCCTCTAATCACTCAAAAAAATAGTGTTATAATCGATTTGTCTGATCGTGCTATCTCTCTAACATCTCCTGAATTATGACCAAGAATACTGCAAAAAGTGAAAAAGACTAATAATAATTTCAACGAAAAAGCTATCGCCGAAATAATTAATAAACGAACATATAAATTTTATAATAACCTAATAACAAGAAACAAAGAACATAAACAGCAAAAATATATAGCATTACCTTACACTAGTGAGCTGTCAGAAAAAATAAAACACATTTTAAAAAAACATGATATTATCATATGGCACAGTTCTCATAATAAATTAAATACACTATTCAGTAATTTAACAAGTAAAACTCCTCCCATGAATATAGTATATTCGATTCCTTGCACAATTGTCCCAATTACTAAAGAAGGGATTGAATGGCCATAAATATACGAAAAACGCCTCAACAGCGTCAAACAAACATACACAGGACGAAAAACATATCTTTGATTATAATAATGCCATAATTAAAAACAAAGATATGAATTACCAAAAATTGCAGATAAAGAAAATGATTAAAAAGGATAAAAACACTGTTAATGATAGATCGGATATAGGAAATTCGATCCTGTTAATAAACATCAAAAATTGAATATCCTCTTAAACATAAAATTAAATGTATGCGTGCGTCTTTTCGGTTTTTTAAATTGCATTGTAAAATATAAAAAATAAAACACATTCACATTCCATGTATCCATAGTATCTAAATAGATGACGTAAAAGTTGCATTTCATTATTAAATAATAAACAAAATGTCAAGGTGTATTCTGGTAAAATTAAATACTTTTTTAAAAATTTGAATAGTGTTTTAAAGTCTTTGTTTGTTTTTTAAATGGTAGATATGCTCTTATATGAATGTTTTTAATTATATAAAAACTATTTTTAGTGAGGTAAATAAATTAAAAAACAAAAAATTTTGAAAATGCCTTAAATAGAGGGCGAACCGTTAATTGTTTGGATTTTTTATTAAATAATATATATATATATATATATATATATATATATATATATATATATATATACACACATATACACACACACCAATGAAAAGTAGCTGTAAAGCTTACAAAAAGACTTACGTTAGGCTTTCTTAAAAAGTTATCGTAAGTTTGGACTCTACTTTTTCCATAATACGAGTATTTGTCACCAACATTAGGTAATTCCTGGAGGCTTCTATGAAAGCTTTCACAGCGCTGTTTCGTCCTAGCATGAGACTCATCACGCCATTACGTTCGGTACAAACCATCATTTCGCAACTATGCACTATAAACAGTCTAAAATTAAAAAACAGTAAACAGGACACAGCGGCGACATCTCGATGGATCACTCAATAACACCTTCAAGAAAGATATACTATATAAAAGGCTTACAAGGTAATTTTACGAATTCTCAGTGGAAGCTTCTAATCCAGTTTTCAGCAAAGTATCCAAGATTTTCTTTGAAATTTTACTGTTACACTAAACTTCTTACTTATTTGAGAGATTGCAATTTTTTTTCTTTAAAGATTGTATGTTATGTTCCAGAAGCTTGCAAGAAGGTTTCACAAAACTTTCTCAAAATATGGAAGTACACCCTAGATGTTGGCTTCCATAAGGTTTACAGTAAGGAAGATAAATAACAGAATTACACGTGGCTTTCATGAATTCTTAATAGAAACTTACATTCGAGTTTGTAGCAAATTACACATCAAGATTCTGAAAAGATTACTTCACGATTACAGTAAGTTTTCTTGAAAGTATCAGTTTAGAGTAACAGAAACTTTTTTTGAATTCTTGCTGGAGAGTTACACTGAGCTTCTCAGTTTGCATGAAGGTTTCACGAAACTTTCCGAAAATATGAAAGTGTATCTTAGCTTTCATAAACTTTGCATTAGGCTTTCAAGGAAAATATATGAGACTTATATGATGATTTCATAAATTCTTAATGGAATCTTTCATTCAAGTTTGCAGCAAATTATCCGTGAAGATTCTAAGAAGGTTTCTGACAACTCTTTTCTTGAAATCTTACTGAAAAGTTACGCTAAGGTATCCACTTTGCTTACTTGGTAAATTACAATATCCTTTCTTGGAAGACTGCACGTTATTTTCCAGAAACTTGCAGGAAGGTTTCACGAAACATTCACAGTTAATTTCACGTTAACCTTCCGTGTAACATCTTTTTATGTTTCTCGGAATCTTTCATGAAAGGTTACGTGGGATCCTTTAAAAAATTTATTCATAAGCTCCCTAGAAAGATCTTGGAAGGTTACTTAGGAAGCTTACATGAAAATTGTATCGGAAAGCGTTCATGCGACGTGTGGAAGCTTTCATGTTATGTGGGTTGTATTTTAATTATTGTTCGATTTTCCATTCACTAATACTTTGTCACTATAGGTGTCATTTTTTACCTGGAACTTAACAAATTACAAGAACATTTCCAGTAGTCAATTAGGCTCCTATTTTGGTTACTGCTTAGCAGCTGCAGATGTCGATGGGGATAAAAAATTAGATCTCATTGTGGGAGCTCCCATGCATACGGTATCAAACACCGAAGGAAAATATGACGTGGGAAGAGTATATGTGTTTTATCAAGGAGGTGGATATGTAAGTTAACATTAGTTTTATTCATAATTTATACAAATTTACAATAGGAAAAAAAATCACATATTTCTAGTGTCTGCGAATAATCAATATCATTTCAATGGATTAGAATTATGATATTAATATTGTTTTTGTATTTTTAGATTAGCTTCAATAGATCATCATTTGTAGATGGTACCAACTCAAAATCTAGATTTGGTCAAAGTTTGGCTTATTTAGGGGATTTAAATCTTGACGGATACGAAGGTGACACTTTTAAAAATATTACAAAAGCCTAAAATTGGCATTTACTTCACAAAAGCATTTTTCCTCAATTAGAATTTAGCATTATGAATATTTAACAAAGGCAAAACGCTTTTTTTTTTAGATTTTGCTGTTGGTGCTCCATATGATGGAGAACACAATCGAGGAGCAGTGTACATTTACTATGGTTCAGCAAAAGGAGTTCTTGAAAAATACGGCCAAGTAATTTATGCTGAAGACGTTAATTCCAGAAATGGCATTCCAATAAACACTTTTGGGTTTTCCATCACTGGAGGTTTAGACATGGACGGAAACGATTATCCTGATATGGCAGTAGGAGCTTACTTGTCGAATTCGGCGTTCTTTTTTAGGTAAACAACTAACTTTGTGGTCATTAGTTTGAAAGTTATATGCAATGTTGAAGATTGTTTATAAGGCAATGTCTTTGTTTTTGTTTCGCTTAGATTTTTCTAATCGTTATAAAATATAAATTATGGAGAATTGGACACGCTTCAGTGATTCGATGTTACAAAGCATCTGAATAGTTGGTCTACTAAAAATGTCATTCTCCTTATTCTTTTAACATTCCCCACTCCTAAATATAGACCTCTCCTACTCCCTTTCGCGACTCTCTTTATTGTACCAGTTAGTGCCAATTCCTCCCAGCCTTCTTTTGTAATCTTCGAGCCAGAGTGTGTGGTCTTGTTTCTTTTATGTAGACATGGTCTCCATTACATAATTTGCATTGTTCACCTAGAATCAGCTTGGCGTGCGACTTGCCCTACCTAATCTCACTTTAACTGAGCTGTTCGCGTTATTTCATTATCTATTTTGATTCTTTATTTGATGATTTCATTTGTCATATGTGATATGATCTCTGATACCCACCACTCTTTATTCAATTGTACTTTGCGCTGCTCTGATCTTGTTAGCTGATCTTAAAGTGAGGGTCGTGGTTTCCATTCCGTAAGTCAACACGGGAAGAATACAGGTGTTTATATCGTTTTCTTGAGATTGATTAGGATATTTGCGTTTTTAAATATATAAGGCAGTTTGTCTCTAATCAACCGAATTCGTCTACTGAATTCGATGGTTTAATTCTCTCTACCCAGTTTGATGTTATGTCCCAAGTCGACATAATCTGCAATTTTTTCGATGAGTTGATCGCCCACGTATACATCTGCGTTGTCTGTAGTCATGATTTTTCGTTTTACTAAGGTTCATAGTTAATCTTATATTTGCCGTTTTTGAATGAATCTGCCAGCTTATGCTGCAATTCTTGTATAATCTGGCTTATGAGCACAATGTCCTCCGCGAAACGAAGTTGGTTTATATATCTTCCGTCCATCTTTATGCCTTGGTGATTCTAGTCCATCTATTTTAAATCGCCTTTCAGTGCCAGAGTGAATAACTTGAGGGAAATCGTATCCCCTTGTCGAGTCCCCCTTTTTACTAGTATTTTACTCGTTCTAATATGGTCGGTAATGTGCCCATGACTACACTGAATCCAAGGCTTTGTTGTAATCATTACACACTAGATGCAGCAGTTCCTTATATTTGTTATATTTTTCGATTAGTATAAAGATGGATTGTATATGTTCAACCGTGCTATAGTCTTTACGAGATGCGACGTATTCATGTAGTTGATAGGCATTTAGTTTATTCATTAGTCTATTATCTAACATTGTTGTTAACAATTTGTATGGGTGGACAAGTAAGCTAATCTATTAAGAAATAATCTCAGGCATCTATAGTGGTATTTCTACCTAATATAATCATTTCAGTGATGATACCATCATATCCGGATGCTCTATTATTTTTCTCTTGCGCTAATGCTAACTCTATTTCCTCGATGGTACTAGCTGGTAGATCTTCCGATCCAATATTTACAATATTTGTATCCAGTATATTAGGTGGTTTTGGGTTATTTTCTCTAAATAAAATTTTGTGGAAACAATTTCAACCAAATCGTCTCTGTTTTCTATTATGTTTTTATTTATATTTTTCCCTTTTAGTGTTTTAAGAATTTTCACCTATTTTTTGTTTTGGACTAATTCCGTTGTGTCTTTCCTTCTTTTTGTATTCTTTTTCCGATTAGTACCCATCTTTTTTATGGCTGTGTTAATATTCCTAATTATTTTATGACTCAAGGTCTATACACTCATGCATTATTTTAGTTTTCTTTCTAATTCAGATTGGTATTTTAGTAAATTTTCTTGAAGTGTTTCTAACATAGAGTTTTTGTGGTGTCATTAATTTCATACGCTCTTTTTTGATATATATTTCTATTTGGGCTCTTATTAGTCTGTAGTCACTGCCGTCGAATTAATTCAAGACCAAGACATCATCAATGCCCGTATTATTTATCTTTTTCATCTATGGTTTCATATAAATTGGTGCAGCTTCTGACCACTTTATATGGTGTTGTTGGTCCCAGAGGTGTTCTGATAATAGCAGATCTCAATGTTTCACCTTTTCGCCTATGCTTTTTATATTTTTTCATTATAGTGAAGTTTTGGTTTCTTCAATATACACTTTACTATGCTCATATAGAACCTTGTCAATATATTCTTTTTGTCTGTGCTTAGGTTTTCTTTTTGTTAAATGAGTTTTGGGTTTATTTCCGGATTTAAAGGATTTTCTTCTGGGTTACTATTTGTAAGTCGTGTGTTGGTGTCCTGTATTTTAAAGTTTTTTAATTTAATTGAACCTTCCTTAGTTCTATTCTTATAAAATAAAAATAAAGAAAAAAACCTGCCAAAGTGAGTATGTTTAAAATGCCAGGTCTTGTTCAACAGATATATATATATATATATATATATATATATATATATATATATATATATATATATATATATATATATATATTACATCATCATATTATATTGTCTTGATTCTTGAACCATAGATTATATAATTTTTTCTTTATTTTGTCTTTTCTTATAAAAATAAAGAAAAAAACCTGCCAAAGTGAGTATGTATAAAATGCCAGGTCTTGTTCAACAGATATATATATATATATATATATATATATATATATATATATATATATATATATATATATATATATATATATATATATATATTACATCATCATATTATATTGTCTTGATTCTTGAACCATAGATTATATAATTTTTTCTTTATTTTGTCTTTTCTTGGGTTTAGGTTCTTTATTTAACAAAAAATGCAAAACAATTGACGTTTCGCCCTTTATTTAAGGCATTTTCAAAATTTTTGTTTTATTTTCCTTCCTAAATACAAATTACTTTCACTACGAAAACACCTTTTACAAACAACTCGATGGATGTGCTATGGGATCACCAATTTCATCTACCATTGCTAAGTTAGTAATGGAATATTTAGAGGAAAAAGTTTTAGAAAAATTAAATTTTAATATAATGATTGCATAGCAGCCGTGCCACAAAATAAAATAAATGAAATTCTCCAAGAGTTTAACAGTTTCAACGAAAAATTACAATTCACGCCCGAAACAGAAAATAATAATAAAATAAATTTTCTAGATATGACACTTATACGCAGAAAAAACAAAATTTTAACTGAATGGTACGCCAAACCAACTTGATCAGGTAGATATCTAAACTGTTTCTCTAATCATTCAAAAACTCAAAAAAATAATGTTATAATCGGTCTGTCTGATCGTGCTATCTCCCTAACGTCTCCAGAATTCCGACCAAAAATACTGCAAAAAGTTAAAAAGACACTAATAAATAATAGTTTCAGTGAAAAGACTATCACCAAAATAATTAATAAACTAACATATAAATTTTATAATAACGTAATAACAAAAGACATAGAACATAAACAGCAAAAATATGTAGCATTACCTTACACTAGTGAGCTGTCAGAAAAAATAAAATACATCTTAAAAAAGCATGATATTATCGTATGCCACAGGTCACATAATAAATTAAATTCACTGTTCATAAATTTAAAAAGTTAAACTCCTCTCATGAATAAATCAAATGTAATATTTTCAATCCCTTGCATAAATTGTCCCAAAAAACATATAGGGTTGACGAGCCAATTGCTGAAGAACAGATTGAATGGCCATAAATACACAAAAAACGCCTCGACAACGTTTATCAAACACACACAGGACGAAAAACATACTTTTGATTATAACATTACCATAATAAAAAACAAAGATATGAATTACCAAAAATTACAGATAAAGGAAATGATTGAAATTAAAAAAGATAGACACCCTGTTAACGACAGAACAGATATGGGAAATTTGAGCCACATTTACACAAGCCTAATTTAAACAAAAATATTAAGTATTCGATGCTGTTAAATAAGAATCAAAAATTGAATATCCTCTTAAACATAAAAGTAAACGTATACCTTATTTTGTTTTTTTTTGTGCATTGTAAAATATAAAAAATAAAACACACTCGCATTCCATGTATCGTCAATAGACGATGTAAAGATTAAATTTCATTATTAATAGAGTAACAAAATGTCAAGGTGTGTACCGGTAAAATTAAATATTTTTTAAAAATTTAAATACTGTTTTAAAGTGTTTTGTTTGTTTTTTAAAATTGTAGATATGTTTCTTGTGTGAATGTTGAATTGAAAATCTTTTTAGGAAGGAAAATAAAACCAAAAATTTTAAAAATGCCTTAAATAAAGTGCTAAATGTCAATTGTTTTGCATTTTTTGTTAAATAAAAAACCTAAACCCAAGAAAGATAATATATATATATATATATATATATATATATATATATATATATATATATATATATATATATATATATATATATATATATATATACAGGGTGTCCAAGATAAGGATCCTAAGCATGGGGATCTCGGAAACAGTTGGAGACACGAGGTCGGTTAAATTAGAGAAAAGTTGCGCAATTTAGTGCTAAATTAAACGCAGTTAAAAAAATTTAAAAATTTCAAACACTTCCGGAGATTTCCGGAAAAAAACGAAATTTGGCAAAATCGTTTTTAATTTTTGCAGGCTTTATTTAAAGAGATATCAGAAAATAAAAGGTAGATTCTCATTGCCACTTTTTATTTTTTATAATATGGTCTAAACAAAATTTAAATCCGACGTTTCGTTTCTGAGATACCATCATGAACTTTCATTTTTTATATGGAACAAAAAAAAAGTATCCCATGTATTTGATAGCATTTTTTATTACAAATTCAACGATGTATCACCCTTGCATATCGAATACGTAGTTCAAGTACTTTCCATAAGAGCTCCATGAGAGCGAGAGAGAAAGGTATATCAGTTTTATGAAAGCCAATGAACTACACACTTGATATGCAAGTGTGATACACCGTTGAATTTGTAATAAAAAATGCTATCAAATACATGGGATACTTTTTTTTGTTCCATATAAAAAATGAAAGTTCATGATGGTATCTCAGAAACGAAACGTCGGATTTAAATTTTGTTTAGACCAAATTATAAAAAACAAAAAGTGGCAAGAAGAATCTATCTTTTATTTTTTGATATCTCTTTAAATAAAGCCTACAAAAATTAAAAACGATTTTGCCAAAATTCGGTTTTTTCCGGAAATCTCCGGAAGTATTTTGAATTTTTAAAATTTTTAAATTGCGTTTAATTTAGCACTAAATTGCACAACTTTTCTCTAATTTAACCGACCTCGTATCTCCAACTGTTTCCGAGATCCCCATGGTTAGGATCCTTATCTTGGACACCCTGTATATATATATATATATATATATATATATATATATATATATATATATAACTGATTAGAGTTTTTTTAAAATAATTGTTTTCAATACTTAAATTTAATTTTTTTTTCTAAATAGAAAACATAATTTTTAGATCAAGGCCTGTGGTACGTGTTGAGTCGTTTGTAAGATTCAGCACACAAAACAAACAAATCGACATCAAAAAGAAAAATTGCAACCTAAATAACGGACAACTAGGAACTTGTACTAACATTGATTTTTGTATTAAGTATAGTGGAAAAGGAATACCGCAGCAGATTCGTAAGTTAGAACTATCGAACAATATTTAAAAAGTGTCCTGTTTTATTTATTTATTTTAGGACTTAATGTTCAATACATTCTCGACACGAAAAAACCGAACATGCCGAGAATGGCATTTTTGAGGAAAAATACCCATACCCTCAACGAAACAATTACTCTTTATAAAGACAGTCAAGATACTTGTCAAACCGAGAGAATATACATAAAGGTAAATTAAGCTTTTTATCTTATAGATAACATAATTATATTAAGCAAAAACAAACATTTTCGATTAAGAAGAAAATATTTAACAAAAACCAAAAATGTAAAGAGAAGTTTATTATAACCAAACAATAAGTGTAAAATTATTTTAATTATTTAGAGAATACTGAGTTTGTGGCTTAGTAGTTGGAACGGATTGCCACGCGAGGCGTCTCTGTAGGGTACAGTTCAATTCTTCACCATATATAATGCAGTCAGACGATAATAGTCGCAAGTCGGTTTCCTTATAACAAATTATATTGCTGCAATAGAGTTCACGATGGAGTTCGATTAGTTCAACCCAAAAGTTTCATGTTCTTCGCAAGATTAGCTCTACTTATGATCGAAAAATCAAGTTTGCTGCTCAATTCCTCTCCCGATTATTCGCATATTTGGCTTATATTACTTGGAATACGATATAAAAGTGATATCGAAAGAGATCTGAGATGTGCATGAATGTCTGGATTGAACATAATTGAAACCCACCGTGGGTAAAGTGGGTTTCAACTTCTATCGTTTTCCTTTTTGACGCCAGTTAATAGTTTTATACCTGGAGCCCGTTCGGAATGATATATTGAACTTAGAGCTGGATCCAACCGTTTTTGTAACAGGGATATAGTATATTGATATATTTCGATTACTAAACATTAACTAATGCTTTGTCTTCTTTTAATTAAGCAGGCAAAAATAATTTTTCCTTTTTCAGGTTGATAAAACTTCTAAATAATGTAGTATAATCCTTATGTCATCGAACCTAAACTACCTTAACAACAAACTATAAAATGAGGTGATTAAATTTAGGTCAATCAATTGGTTTACGTCTGATGAAGAATACATTTGAGTTCTTTAGTTTTTCGAAATATGTTCCGTCCATGGGAAGAAGTTAATCATGGTGCGTCCGATAGTAACACTCCTAAAAGAAAGTGTTTAACTGTTTGTGCCAAGGATATACAAAACAAATGTATACCATATTCTACTCAACAGAGGCTGGCTTTACTACTTTAAGAGAAACATATGATTTGACTAAAACACCTCTTTCCACAGTAAGGGACATTGTTTTAAAGCCTCTTAATATGAGAAAAAACATCGTGACAAGGGGGTTTCGAAAAAATTTGACGAAGGTGACAAGAACTTGATTTGAAGAAAAATTTGCGCCATGAACGAATCAAATCTGGTACCCACGACTTATTGCAAATGATACAAATATTTTCTGTTACTAGCAAGTCTTTGGAGAATTGTATCAAAAATGAATTATAAATACCGCAAAATCGATAAAAGACAAGTGTTAATGGAATCGCAGCGACTGTGACAGTGGCGATATGAATACCTTAGAGCTGTAAAAGAGAATCAAGAGAACAGTCCGTCATATACCTCGATAAAACATGGTTTGATACACATGATACGCTATCGAAAGGACGGTCCGATTCGTCTAGCAGATGTGAAACGCAAGCTCCATCCAATAATTGAAAAAGAATTGCAATATTATATGCTGGTTGGATTCAAAATACTTTATGGCTTTCTGCAAAACATTAAAGATTCTTCTTAGAAGATACAACTGTCGACCTTTTTGAAGATTGGTTTAAGACTTGCTTGATACCAAGTATTCCTCCTAATAGTGTAATAATTATGGACAACGCTCGTTACAACAGTCGCCAACTAAAAAAAGTGCTTATTCAAGTGACTGCAAATTGTATATTCAAAAATACATGCTTGAACCTGACATTTTTTTTTGAATATTCTTATAAAAAAAAGAGATCTTTTAGACGTTCTGGAAGTATCTAACCTTAAAAAAGAGTACGTGTGTGACACTACAGCAAGAAATATGGGACATACAATTGTGCGCCTTCCCCATACTATTGCATTTTCAATCCCATAGAGCATATGTGGCATGAATTAAAATCTAGGGTACATTCCGCATTAAGCTCTAGCGTCGTCGAGTTGATTTTGATAAATATAATAAATCACGCAGACGCAGAGAAGTGGGAAGGAAAATTCAAATGAACAAGTTATTAAGATTGACAGTGAAATTGAGTTGGATTTGTAGTTTTTAAGTAATTTGTTTGCTTGTTCTGTTATAAATTTCCATCTTATAATAGTATATTATTATATTTATTATTTAATTAATATTAGTTGTTATATTCAATTTATTGTCTAAATGTAATATTTTTTACTTGTTACATTGATGTTTTAATAATCTATTTATTAATTAATTAATTTAAAGAACGACTATTCTATAAAAATTTCTGACCTGTCGTCTCTATTTAAATTTTGCACCGCACTCGGTACCACAAAAGGGTTTTGTCCCTCATTATTGAAGCCAAGAGCCAAATCATAGATCTTGAAACATACGTTCTTGACATCTTCATGGAAAAGTGCAGAAGCAAAAGCAGGCAAAGCCGATTAGGAGCTGAAATCTATGATTCAAAATGAACAAGAACTGTAGATCCTAGAGTAAATATCTTAAACCATTCCATCTAAAGATCGACCGACTTGTTAAATAAAACTCCCTTAGGTTTTAAGAAATCCTTCCTCACAGGCAATTCGTAGCGATCCTTTATAAATTTTTAACAAGAACAAGCAGAAGTAAACAATTTATCTCTTTATTTACTGTGTTAATATTCAAAAAATATTTCACTTTTAGAACGATATTCGAGATAAATTAACCCAATTAGAAGCAGAAGTTAGATACTTTATGATACAAGAAGACAGAGAGGCTTCGTTTTACGATAGAGTCAGAAACCCACAATCCCAACTTAAGCCTGTTTTGGACTTAAATTGCCGCCTTCTAGGAAAGATTCTATTATAATTCAGAAGAATTGTGGAGATGATGATATTTGTGTTCCTAACTTGCATGTCAATGTTACTAAGTAAGTAAAACATATTTCGGAATCATAATAATTTCGTCTACATACGTTTCAGTATTATTCTTGATAAAAAGTTATTAAAAAAGGGCTTGATTTTATACCAAGAATCCTTGGGACACATCAAAAATTGTAACGGTAATGCAGAAGCGGAGATTTTTGTTCGCATTGTGGACGATTTCTATTTAACAATTAGGCGCTTGAAAACTGCTACTACGATACATAAATCAACAATGTCGCTGACGGCTTAAACAAAAAAATTGTATGGGATATCCCATTTTCAACACTTTTAGGGGGCATTGGAGTTATTATTAAAGATAGAGTGTTGCGGTTTTCACTTTAGTGTCCTACTTTTTGAGATATTAACCAAACTTATGATTTTTTAAATAGGACACCCTGTATTTTATTTTAGATATTGATTAAATATAATTTAGGCTTTTCAAAAATATATAATGTGTTTATTTTATTTTGAAAAACAAGGTCAGAATTCGATATTTTCAATAATTTACTTTATTTGTAACAGTAAGCCATGCCAATTTTTAAAAAAGGACTGCAAAATTTGGCAATAATAATTATACCAAAAATTTGACACTTTTATAGTTAATTTTAATGTTTTTCTATATTTTGAATTGTAAACACTTAATTATTTTTACGTTTTTTACTTTAAACAACACTGTTATTATAAGAATATTGAAATTTGATTACAAAGAAACAAGAACAACATTATTTCATAAAACTAAAGTAACAAAAACAAAAAGAAACACTGAAACTAAAAACAATCAAGAGTTATTTTAAAGATGGTTTTCAAAATGACGGCCGTTTTCTCGAATGCAATATCGGCACAGTTTTGTTATTCTTCTAACTGCATTTATAAGAATCATAGATCTATTATGAAGAGTTTGGAAAGCCAAACCAATTGCCTCACGAAGTCCCGCTATAGATTCATGTCGTGTCTTATACACTTGATTTTAATTAAAACGTGACAAAAAAATCCAAAACGGAAATATCGGGAGATCGTGGGGGCTATCTCACTGGCCCGTTGGTACCTATCGGTCTTTAAGTAAAGTTATTGTCCAGAAATGGCCTTAATAGCTCAGACTTGTGCCTCAAGGCTCCGTCTTGTTAAAGATAAACGAAAATGAAATGATCCAATGGAACATTTTCAAGTAATTCTGGAATAATTTCCTCGAGGATTTTTAGGTATCTACTTGCTGTGGGACCCCTTTCATACATCCTGTAGGCTATACGTCGGCCCAAAATAAAACACGAGAGACCAACCCCGAAGCGCTCTTGTGCCCTCTCGATAATTAAATGGTGATTTTCTGCAGACCAATGCCTCGTGTTGTGGTGATTAATAATAATAATAATTATTATGTCTTTATTTCTGGCTCCATAGAATTAACAACATATAATTAATTAATATACAGGATAATTTAAAGACAGAAAGGGCGAAGTCCAAATGTGGATAATACCTTAGTGATATCCACCCTGATCAACTCAACCCAGACTTAAAACAAATAAAACCTATATAATAATTAAACACAGAAGAGAAAAAAACAATACTTATACACCCACACACTGATACATATTCTGAGTTTTTCTTCATCGAAATTGAAAAGAAAAAAAGGAAACTCCTATTTTCTTATTTGTTTATCAAATGCGTGTTGGAAGACAACATATCTAAATTTTATAGGCGTGAGAGTTTTGAACAAGTCCGGAAGAGAATTATATAGTTTAGCACCATTGTAGGTAAAAGAGCGTTCAAACAGAGAAGATTTATGCAAGAGCGGAGTTATTGTACCTTGTACGAATATTGGCTTTATGCACGTGGGATCTAAAAATAATTCATCTGTATAAATATTGTGGGGTTTTATAACATAATTTTATGGTAAAAACAAGCTTCATGTAACCACCTTCTGCTGTCCATATTCAGCCACTTTAAATCGAGTAGCTTATGAGATATTCTCTCTCCATAAATTAGTCGCAAACAAGAGTTTTGCACTTTCTGTATTATTCGTTTTTGAATGGCTGTTATTACATCTCCGTGGCTAAAAATTGAGAGCACCAGCGAGTCGCAGAGCAAAGTTTTAAGTTTTATTTACAAATCATCCCACACTTGAAAAATATTTGTCAGACCAGATGACAAATCTACCAAAAGATTCGTTGGTACCGATTTGTTCTAAATACCACTGACAAAACGTTACTAGGTGCTCATCATCTCCGGGTGTAAATGTTGCACTATTGCAAATTTATATGGGTGGTATTTATACGTTTTCAAAATTCTTTCAGTGTCAGGTTTTGCTACACCAACTTCTTGCTCTATTTTTCTATAAGATGATGAAGTTGCTGCTGCGTAAAATAGCACATTTGTTTCTTTTCTCTCCCTATCTTGTTTAACGTGTGTTTAGGGACACGGCTGAATAAAAGATCCGCTTTCAACTAGATTTCTTTTTAAACGAGCAAATATGTCTGGAAAGGGTTGTTTGCTTTCTGGATATCTAACATGAACAACAACGATCGTCATATATGAGCAGTTATCCTAATGATAATGCTTTAAATATGTTACCCACTGAAATATAATTCAGAAGATCCTTCAGGACTTCCATTGCTTTTTATAAAACATACTAACATATCATACTTTTCATAATTATCATAAACGGCCATTGTAAATTCAAAATAAATAAAAAGTAAATAAGAACACCTATGCAACAAAAATATTTCATAAATAATAACAAACCTACAAAACTGTGAAGTTTTGAACATCTGTCTTTCATCACTACATAGTATAAAACAAAGTCGCTTTCTCTGTCCCTATGTCCCTTTGTATGCTTAAATCTTTAAAACTACGCACCGGATTTTGATGCGGTTTTTTTCAATAGATAGAGTGATTCAAGAGGAAGGTTTATATGTATAATAACATCCATTAAATAGTGGAGAAATACTGTTATTTTTGAGGTTTCTAATGTGATGTCGTTAATTATCATATTTTTTTCCGCTTACATTGCAAACGCAGGCTGAACCCTACGAGATTTATCAAAATAATGTACTAATTATTTGTACACATTGAAAAGGTCTACAGAAAACTCCGCGATGGTATATGTCTATCTCTCATGGATATCCCATAATAACATTTTTTTGTCATTTACTTTTTACGACAAATAATGGCAAATTTTGAAGCGATTTTAACCAATACAGCATTAATCCTTATCCAATTAAATAGCTTAAATACATTGTTGATTTAATATAGATCTATATGGTCCTTTACAGCACAAGATTTAAATGAATATTTTCGAAGATATTACAGATTTAAAATTGCGGGAAGTAGCGCTTGCGGCGGTACTGGCCGACCGGGGCGGCGGCAGCGTGCCTATAAATAGCGCGTCGGAGGCCGATGTAATAATTGTTGTAAAAATAAAATAAATAGTCACAGTTTTTCTGTAGTGTATTTAGTATCAGCATTGCACCCGTGCGAAGCCGGGGCGGGTCGCTAGTTTCTTATAAATGGACCATGGCCTACTGTTACAAATAAAATAAATTATTGAAAATATCGAATTCTGACCTTGTTTTTCAAAATGAAATAAACACATTACATATTTTTGAAAAGTCTAAATTATACTTAATCATTATCTAAAATAATATACAGGATGTCCTATTTAATAAATCAAAATGTTTGGTTAATATCTCAAAAACTAAACTTTTTAGAAAAAAAACTGACTGCACCACTGAACTCTATATAAAAAACTCTATAAAAACCAGGTTTTACCTTTTTGATAAATTAACGCATAACGGGAATGTGAGATGTGCCTAAAAACGAAGATTTTCAAAATCACTCTATAGATTAAAAACTAAAAGGGCCATGACAAATTTGACACCGGAATCTTTCGTTTCGTTAAAAAGTAGGGAACTAAAGTGAAAACCGCAAAAATAACTCCAATACCCCCTAAAAGTATCGAAAATGGGACTCTTACCTTAATACGCCTGCACAAATTTTATTAGAAAATTATTTAATACCTAGAATGGAGTTCTCTCAGTTTTTTCTAAAAAAAAAATTAAAACCTGACATTCCTAAAAATCATAATATTTGGTAGAATCTTTAGCTGAAGAACAATCATTTATTATCCTCTTAAAAATCTACACCTATCGAGAGAAAGACAAAAATTTGGTGCAATATGCAATTCTTAGAAAATGACTGGTAATTTGTTTAACGATGTCTCTACATACATATTCAATAGTGTTATTCTATAATACCATTTTTAATTTTAGAAATGTTGAGAAATATTTGCTTGATTCAGGCACCAACTTGGAATTCGATATAATAGTATCAAACTTTAAGGAAGATTCATTTGAAACGACTCTCTATCTGACTTATCCTGAAGGTGTCCACTACAAGAAATTTGAAGTAAAAGACGATGCGCAGGGCATCTTATGCAGTGCTGATGAAAATAGACCAATTATCTGTGATATTGGAAATCCATTACCTGGAAATAAAATTGTGAGCATATTTTTTATAAAAATAAAATACGTTTTACTTCAAGTGAAAGAATTATATTCAGAAAATAACAAAGCTTATTTCAATATTTTGTAATTGTAAATGAACTTTCTTAAAAAACGTTAAAAAGAGAAAAATAATTCTATAAGTCTGCGCCAAATTGTGACATAAAAAAATTGGTTAGTATAAACCTACAACTTGCTAATCCCTTGATAAATAAACATGTTACATGCAAAAGCTTATGTAATCATTTTATTTAACATTTCTTCTTTACTATAAATAGTTTGTATCACGTGTAAGTTTTTTATTATTAATTTGGCCCCGAATTCAAAAATTCCAATTAGAAATCAATATTTACAAAACTAGCTTTCGCTTTTCAGAACTTTTTATTATAGAGATTCCTTTACAAATTTTACTTTTCGATTTTTAATTTAATTTATGACTGAACTTTCTTGCTATTCGTAAATGATTAACCGACTTCTAAAGGAAGGACGTTCCATCCAACCAGTATGTATGTACGACGAAAATTCCGGAGCGGAATTTTTTGCTTTATATTTAGGATGTTGTTGCGGTGGTCCCATATTGTTTTCGGCCGATATTTGGTTCAGTAAAATCCAAGATGGCGTTGATAATACGGCGCACAAAAAAAAAATAGTTTTGTCTGATTTTCTCCAAAATTGGGGCCGTACATAACAAATCTAAACTTATTTTAAAAAATTTAATATGGCCCGCAGACCCAGCACAATGAGCTTTGAAAATGCTGAGTGAGATATCACCGAAACACCAGCTCAGTCCTGACACTGGATACCCTAAAATCTTCGATTAGACATCACACCCATGAGAACATTCGATATAACATTATTAATAGCTTTATTCGAAATTTGACTTTGGCAACAATTTCTGCTTCGATCAAGATGAAAATTAACCAAAAAAATAGAAGTCGCGTAATTAGCTTATGTCATGTGTCAAATTTTAAATTTTTTTCAAAGAGAAAATTCAAAAGTGGGGTTATTTCTCAAAATGCAGTTGCAAAGTTTCAGCTGTGTAAGATAATTTAGATTTTTGCCCATTTTTTGTAAATTGCCCACTTCTGCAAAATAAGACTCAACGCAACCTACATAGAATTTCTTGGTTTTGACAATGCTTCATTCCAGACATATTTTGTTTAAAGTAGCGCCATATTGAATGTGTGTTTTTCTACAAAATTCAAATAAGGCTATTAAAATTTGGTAACATATGATGCAAAGTTCATTTGTTTTTGACCCTGTATAATGTAACTTCATAAAATAACTATTTTTGAAAACGTAGTTTGTATCTAAAAGTAAAACACATTAATATCAAGAAAATAGTTTAATTAAAAAGAATTTTCTAATAAAAAATCATATTTTCATTTAATTTTTATATATTAAACGCATTTAAAATTTATTTTCCACCTAATACAGACTTTACTGATGACACTGTGTACTTGTTTGTCTTAATTATATTGTGTATTACTTTTAGACACACTGCGTTTTAAAAAATAGTTATTTTATGAAGTTACCTTATACATGGTCAAAACAAATAAACTTTGCATGACACTAGACCAAATTTTAATAGCCCTATTTGGATTTTGTAGAAAAACACATTTAATATGGCACTGCTTTAAACAAAATTTGTCTGGGATGAAGCATTATCAAAGTAAGAAGTTTTATGTAGGTTACGGTGAGTCTTATTTTGCAACAGTGGTGCAATTTACAAAAAGTGGGTAAAAAATCTAAATTATCTTATACAGCTGAAATTTTGCATAAGGGCTAAAAATTGCATTTAGAAAAACTTTTTCTCATAACTTTTTTCGATATTTTGAGATATAATCCCATTATTGATTTTTTTTTTTGAAAAAAATTAAAATTTTACAGATAATGCTAACCACGTGGCTACTATTTTTTTGGTTAATTTTCATCTCGATCGAAGTAGAAATTGATGCCAAAGTTAAATTCCAAATAAAGCAATTAAAAAAAATCCCATATGATGCGGACTTTACTGATCACACTGTATATACTTTGGCGTATTTTTTTAGAGTAGTTTTTTTTTGTGAATTTTTGAGTTTTGTTCTTTTTTTTTTGATAAATTACATACCCATGCAAGGTATTTTTTGAAGATAGCACGTATCACAGAACATTCACTCTAAACACAAACATTTGTTTTTTATTGTCTATTTTGCAACCTGCCATTATATAGTTTGTTTTCACATTATATCAAAAAAAAATATTTGTGCATAAAGTGAATGTTTTGTGACACATGCTATTTTCAAAAAATACTTTGCAAGAATGAAGATTTACGAACCGAAACGCCAAAAAATGTATATAAAGTAAAATAAAAAAGTCACAAAAAAACTTTTTTTATATAATGACGTTTCGGTTCATCTGACCTTCATCAGAATACTTTTGCATAGTGTATGGGCACAACATTGCAACAGTTTGGTTTCACACGATCCTATCCCTCGTTATTATTTAATATTGTTTGGTTATTACTATCTCACAATTTTTCAGGCTAAATTTCGCATGATCTTTGAACCCTATCACAAACAGGGAATGTCCCCGACTTATGAGTTTGACGTGCACGTTAATAGTACGAATCCTGAAGATAATTCAACATTATCAGATAATCATCAACATATCACAGTTGACATTTGGATTAATTCTGCATTAGAAGTTAGTGGGTAAGTTAACTTTGGATTACCAACATTTACAACCTAAAATAATACGAAAAAGAGCGAGTCAAAATTTTTATTTGTGATGAAATAAGTGAGTTTGCTTTTTCGTCTGTTTAACAGTATATAGTTAGACCCTGCAATGGCGCAAATTTTAGCCATATTTAATGAAAGGTATAGAAAAAAATCGCAGAATGTTTTTAAAAAAAATCCAGTCTACAGTATCGATTATTTTAAAAAAGTATTAAGAAATCGGAAATTTCGTACTATCAAGATCGCAACAGGTGTACGACAGCGATTGATATCCGTTTTTGATTCTTGGTTTTACACGAAATTAACATCCATGCATCTCAGAAATGAACTACTAAATGTATGACATAAATGTTAGTTCGAAAACAGACAGACGAAGTTTAAAGGAAGCAGATTTAAAGCCAAGATGGCCTGTCAAAGTTTTACAAAATTCATGTTCAGTAGAATATCTAGAATTGAAGATTTTGAAAACCAGATGAATGAAACCACGTCTAATGAAGAGTTGACGAACGATATTTCACCTTTAATCTCATACAGACCTCACAAAAGCATATGATACGGTGCCAATCCAAAAATTATGGCACTTGATGGAGAAGTCTCCAATTAACAATACAGCGATCCAAGCCATCAAACAGCTATACGACCAAGCATTCTCCAGAATTAAGATCGGCAATAACTTATCAGAAAGCTTTCATGTGACCAAAGGCCTTCGCCAGGGATGTTGTCTATCACCAACTCTCTTTAAAATCTATCTCAATGAAGCTTTAAAGAATTGGAGAAGATCATGCAGCAGAATGGGAATAGAATTAAATAATGACACCCATTTATATACGCTTCATTTTGCAGATGACCAAGTGGTAGTGACCCAAGATAAAGAAAATTAACCGTCAACTGCAGTAAAACTAAATATATGTGTATCGGTGGAGAAGAAACAGATTTGGAAGTGGATGACAATATCATAGTAAAATCTTGTTCTGATTATACCTACCTTGGAACAAAGATCAATCAGAGTGTACGAACTGAAAAAAAAAATATTGGAGCGAATAACTAACAGATGCCTAAACTCACTATTATGGTCAACAAACATCTCCAAGGAAACAAAACATCTTTTATACAATGCAATATTTAAAAGCGTTGTATTGTATGGATGTGAAACATGGCAGATAAATAAAACTTTAGAACGGCTCTTGAAATGAACTTTTGGCGAATATCTGCCGGAAAGTCAAGGATCGAACGGATAACCAACGAGAGAATTAGAGAGATTATGGGCGTAAAGACAACTATTCTCGATGAAATCGAACGTCAGCTGGTATGGTATGGACATATGGAGAGAATGACGGACGAACGTCTGTCAAAGCAAATCCTAAAATGGACACCAAATGAAAAAATAAAAAGAGGAAGACCAAAAGTTACCTGGATTAAGGGCATTAGCCGAGCCATGTCCGAAAGAAACTTACTTCCAGGGGATTGGGAAGACCGAAAAAAATGGAGCCTGGGAACCGGAAGGCGTAGAACGCTATGAAACCGTATATATATATATATATATATATATATATATATATATATATATATATATATATATATATATATATATATATATATATATATATATATATATATCATTCAGAGCGTTGGTTTTGAAGTGGTCGACATAATGCTTGAGGAGGTATTAGTTGTGATAAGCGGACCGAACTCACGAAAGTGACTGGACAAACGGCTGGTAACTTTTATATCGAAAATATTCTGTAATATCATATGTTGCATAATTTTGGCTATACGGAATATGAAGGATTCATATTGCTGCACGATAACGCTTGACCATACGACCAGATAATCCAATTCCAAATACAATATAAAAACTTCGGTTTACAGCACAATATGAATGAAACTCAATTTCTCAAGAATATACAGGGCATCCGGGAAAATGTGAGAAATCTCCTGGATACGGAAAAAAGGCGTGAAAGGAATAATACAAGTTCATATAAACTTTTTTCGTATAAGCCTCCTTTTCGGAGATATGGGCTCCTAAAAAGCTGGAATGGAATCAAGTTTTTTCCATATAATTATTGAACCACCACGTATATTTCAATTTTTTTTTAATATGATGTATACCAGGTAAGACCCTTCAAATTACTGTCCATGAAAGTGTAATGAATTACTCACAGCTGCAGGTACGGACTAGCTGTGACACTCATGACCCCATTTTTTTACGCCCTGTATAATAAGAATTTTGGACAAAGTTTTTTACATACCTTTAACTATTGACTAAAAATTAAATACTTCCTTTATGCCTTTAATCCTAACCGTTTTTGAAAAAACGTCATTTTATTTACACTGTTAGTCCCCTAACTTCTGTCGGGTTAAATATGAAAAAGAGGAATTTTTCCCTGTCACCATAGTTTCAATAAAAATGTTTAGTTAAAGACTTTATAAGAGGGTTCAACATGAGCTCCGTGAAGTCTGATACACTCGCGGGCACGACGAATTGGGGACTGCTGTATCCGCCACATTAACTCAGCATTGTTCCTTAATTGATCACAATGAAACCTGATTCTCCGTAAAAGTTCCTCCCTATTATCGACCGGAGTGGAATACACCAAGATTTTGAGGTGTCCCCCCAGGTAAAAATCCAATGGCGTTAGATCAGGAGGTCAAGGAGGCAAGGCAATAGGTCCTCCTTTACCTATCCAACGATTTGGATAGACGTTATTCAGGTGCTCCCGCACAGCAACGCTGAAGTGAGGTGGTGTTCCATCGTGCATATAGTACATATTTCGGCGGGTTTCAAGTGGTAAGTGCTCTACTAAATCGTGAAAAGAGTTCTGGAGGAACTCCAAATAAAGTTCTCCATTTAATCCAATCAAAATATTCCCAATGATTCCTGCCCAGACTTTAATTGATGGGAAATGATATTGAGGATGAGAAACAATAGTTGCATGAGGATTTTCATCAGCCCATACATGTGAGTTGTGTAAATTTATGATACCATTTTTGGTAAACCCTGCTTCATCCATGAAGAAAATAGTGCTAATGAAGTTTACATTATTTCGTTGCTGATCCAATAGCCAGTTTGCAAACTGCATTCTATGGGGAAAATCTTTAGGAATCAGCTCATGCGCTTTTTTTAAATGATGTGGATATAACAACTGTTCTTGAAGAACTTCATGTATTATTGTTTTCGACGCATTAAACTGCGCTGATAATTTTCGAGTGTTCGTTGAAGGAATGTCAACTACGTACTGTTCTTCACCGACCAGCATCAGTTTTTCTTTTCCAAGAACTATCGTGATATAACCTTCTGGCTTTCAAAGCATTGCAAGATGCAAGACCAGACTTCAGATGCATATCTGCATACTTAATAAACGAGTATTCCATATTTCGAATTATTTCACAATTAATTTCACCACAAAATCCAAAAATCAGTAAATTAATATCCAAGTAAAGACTCGGTGTATCAGCGATGTGAAAGTTCACAAGTTCTAAAATGCAGAATATTTATTTCTTTCGTATCTAGCAACGTTTGCAACAACAATACTATGTTTTTGGTGCCGATAAAATAAAACGCACATATTTTACGAGCGTAGTTCGAACTGCATCTCACAGAATTAGACATTTTTAACTACAGAGGTCAACTAATTTTGGATCGAATTTTTTTCATCATAAGGTTGAATGTTGAACATTTGATAGGAACAAAGATGTATCTTTTATCGAAATACGCCAAAAAATACGTAAATAAAATGACGTTTTTTCGAAAACGGTTAGGATTAACGACATGAACGAAGAATACTTAGTTTTTAGTCAATAGTTAAAGGTATGTAAAAAACGTTGTCCAAAGTTCTTATCATACAGGGCGTAAAAAAATGGGGTCATGAGTGACATAGCTAGTCCATCCCTGCAGCGGTGAGTAATTCATAACACTTCCTTGGATGGTAATTTAAGGGGTCTTACCTGGTATACATCATATTTTAAAAAATTGATTACATTGCAGCTCTTTGGGAGCCCATATCTCCGAAGAAGAGGCCTATACGAAAACAGTTTATATGAACTTCTATCCGAGAGATTTTCCATATTTTCCCGGACACCCTGTATACATTAAAATTCTACTTATTGGCATGCCGAGAAAGATGTGCAATTACACCTCGAGAAAGGAATACCTATTACTAACCATGCTTTTATTTTAATCAAAAGACTAATATTTGCTAATAACATTCTAGTCTAAAATAAATATTCCTAATTTTCATAACATTTGACATTAATTTTTTTCACTATTTTGTCCTGATAAAAACCTAATATTGTTTGCTTAAAATTCGTAAAATACACTGTTTTTCCTGTTACCAAGTTTTTAAATGTGTTACTCATCAACGTTACAAATATTTAATGATTTTGTTCATATTGTATTTGAGTTTATAATAAGAGATTATTTTGTCTTAAATAATAATGTTTATTGCAATTTTTCAAATAGAGGTTTTAGAATCTTTTAATTAGTAAGAAATTATTTGAAAAATAGTACCTTGATGGGATATTCTAATCATTTCATCTAACTTTGGTTAATTCAACAGAAAAAAAATTGCTGCGCTATTCCCGATAAAGTGTCTTGTCAGGGTAAAACTTTCAATCACCCTAATGATATTGTTAAGGCTTTCGCCGAGTATTTTAAGGGAGTTTATAATGGAATATCGTCTACTGAAGAGGTTAGTCTGGGGGATTTGGGCAATAATACAGTTGCAGTTCCGGTCTTTACGGAACAGGCAATAATAAAAATTACGAAAGGGCTTAAACCTAAAATGTCTAGCGGGCCAGATTTTGTTCCAAGTTTTCTTATTAAAGACACTATAAATGTTTTAGCTGCTCCTCTATGTAAAATTTTTAATGCCTCTCTTAAGCAGCTGGTGTATCCCAAGATATGGAAGGTAGCTAAAATATGTCCCGTATTTAAGAGCAAAAATAGAATCGAAGTGGAAAATTACAGGTCTGTCTCTCTGATATGTGGTTTTTCTAAGATCTATGAGATGCTGCTGTATAACTTTATTATCAACAAAGTCGAACATTTGTTGTCTACAAAACAGCATGGATTTTTGAGGGGTAGGTCAACATCCACTAATCTGGCGTCTTTTCTGCAGTTTACAGCGGATGCTGTGGATGCGGGCGGCCAGGTCGATGTGGTGTTTACCGACTTCTCAAAGGCCTTTGACAAGATGTGCCATAGTTTGATTCTGGCAAAGCTTGCGAACTTTGGTTTTACTGATCAATTTGTGCGGTTTCTTGAATCATATTTATTTAATAGGTCTCAGTATGTCCAATATAACGGCTTTCAATCAGAGTATTTTGCGGCCTTTTCGGGGGTACCTCAGGGCTCAAATTTGGGGCCTCTCTTGTTTTTAATTTTTATAAACGATATTGCTGAATCAATTGATGTTGAATTCCTATTATTTGCTGATGATTTAAAAATGTACGTCCAAGTTCAGTCGAAGGAGGATTGTGATAGATTGCAAAATAGTGTTAGTGCAGTCCAGAGGTGGTGTGTGAGTAATCAATTGTTATTGAATGTGAGCAAATGTTCAGTGATGTCTATAACTCGTAAAATATCTTCAATTCTATATAGTTATCAAATAAATAATGACCTACTTAAAAGCTAAGGATTTGGGTGTTGTATTGGATTCTAAACTTAACTTTAACCTTCATTATAGCAGAATAGTGTCTGAAGCTAATCAAATGATGGGTTTAATTATTAGAAACTGTAGATCATTTAAGAATATTGAAAGCCTAAAATTATTGTTTATAGCACTAGTAAGAAGTAAACTTGAATACTGTTCACTTGTTTGAGCTCCAATTTATAATAAATATGTTTTGGCTATGGAGAAGGTTCAGCGCAAGTTTGTGAAGTATTTGTGGTTGAAAATTGAGGGAGTGTACCCACCGGTCGGGATAGACAATCGACTGTTGCTGGATAAATTTAGTTTGCAATGTCTTGAAATGAGACGTAACTTACAATCAGTTTTATTTTTATACAAGCTAATCATCGGCCAGATTGTTTGTCCTCAGCTTTTGGGCGAGCTAAATTTTAATGTGCCACGATTGACGAGCAGGCACGGTGTATACTTTCATTTAGGGATACCTAGGACTAATGTATATTGTATGTCGCCAATATATCGAATGTGTTCTGTGTTTAATAGGGTGTCGCAATCGTGTGATCTGAGTATGAGTTATACCCAGTTTTTACGTTCCTGTTCAGTATTATTGTAATTCTGGGACTGCTATTGTGATAATATTTCTGTTATTTTGTAATAAGTACGTTTTTTTGGGTTATATTTTATTACGTGATATTATGATATTATTTTTGTTATTTTGTAATAGTTGTTTTTTTTTGTTTGTTATATTTTATTACGGCCTAATTAATTATTGTTGTTGGGCTTTGATGTTTATAAATAAATAAATAAATAAAAATATATTATTGTTACATTTCAGACGATCTATTCCTCAGGAAATATTTTTACCAAACACTACTCAGTACACCAGTGAATCAATTGATAGAGAATCTGAAATTGGTCCTCAAGTAACACATTTGTACACTTTGAGGAATAAAGGTCCAGTTGAAATCTACGAAGCTGAAATGTACTTTTTATGGCCTTGGCAAACATTAGCAGGTAGATCTATAAATGTGTTATATAATAAACAATAACTATTTGATAAGTCAAAATAGGGTACTTTTAATATAAAATTTGATGTGTAAAATAGCATAGATGGCGCAAGGAGCAACATTAACTAAAGAATTTCAAATAGAAAAAGGGGTTAATGCCGCTTATCTTCTTAAATTACAATAATTGATTGCGGAGTAATAAACAGTTCAAACTCAACCGTTTGAATTGCGAAAATGAGGTGGCGATAAATAGAGAATAAAAATTGCTCACCAGTTACTTGAATATATATATATATATATATATATATATATATATATATATATATATATATATATATATATATATATATATATATATATTTCTTTTTTTAATCTTTGTTTCGTATTGTATACTTAATTCACTGTTTTTAGGTGAAGATTTATTGTATCTATTGGATGAACCTCATGTTCCTGAAGGTGTGACTTGTGAAGCTACGCCTGCAAATTACAAAAACTACCAGGTATTTTCCATATTAATTCTAACAAGGAAGGTAGCTTAAGTGTCCGGCACCGATTTTAATTAAACCTCAATATATTTTTTTAATTGCTGAGATTCATTTGAACGGGGTGAAAACCGCCCCTTCAATTCACCCCTATAAACAGTATTTTTGAAATATCTCATGGTTTTTTTACTCCAAGGATATCATCCCTTATTTTTTATAAGGGTAAACCATCTATTCGCGCACGTAATTTAATTCTAAAAATTACAAAATTTAATATAATTGTTTGAAAATATTTTTTTACGAATATCATAATTAACTCCAGTTGACATTTTTGGGAGTTTCCAAAAATAAACTAGTGAAAGAGGGTGTCACCCCCAAATACTTTTTTTAATTTCTCAAGTTTCAATTAAGATAACTCTACAAAACAAAATAAAAATTATTTGTTATTCAAAATGATATTAAACTATGTTATATTCACTCCAAAGCATATCACCTCTTATTTTTTATTAGGGTAAACCATTTATTTCTTAACGTAATTTAATTGTAAAAATTACGAAATATAATGGAATTGTTTAAAAATATTTTTTCACGAATACCGTAAGTCACTTAAGTTATTTTGTTTCGGGGTTTCTAAACATGGACTAGTAGAAGAGGGTGAGCCACCCCCAAAAACATTTTTTAAATCTGAAGTTCTAATTAAGATAACTTTAGAAACAAATTGGAAATTACGTTAAACTGTAGTATTTATACCCTCAAGGATATCATTCGAAGGTTGTTATTTCATGCATGTATAATTATTCATAAAATTGTCAAATTTCAATTAATATGAACGTTACATAGATTACTGAAATTTTTTCTTTTTATTAATAAGAAAATATAACCTATTTCATTGATTAAACATTCATATCTATAAATTATTATAATTCATGACAAATACTGATTTCTAATTCTGTAACGTTATTTAAATTAAAATTTGACAATTTTAAGAATAATAATATGTGTATGAAATGACTACTTTTATAAAAAAAAAAGGAATAATATCCTTGGGAGTGAAAATACGATAGTTTAACATCATTTCGAATAACAAGTAATTTAAATTTTGTTTTGTAGAAAAATCTTAATTAGAACTGAAAATATTTAAAAAAAAAACTATTTGGAGGTGACTTACCCTCTTTCACTAGTTTATTTTCAGAAACCCCGAAACACGTCAACAATGTCCAGAATTAAAATATGTAAATGAATTACAAGATTAACCCTCATAAAAAAAGGAATGATATGTATGGGATTAAAACAAAATGGTATAACCTCACTTCAACCAACAAATAATTTCCACTTTGTTTTTTAAAGACATCTCAATTAGAATTTAAAAAAATGTATTTAGGGGTGACTCGCCTCTTTTTTACTACTTCATTCTTTGAAACCCCAAAACATGTCAACTTAAGTTACTTATGGTATTCGTGAAAAAAATATGTTCGAACAATTCCATTAAATTTCGTTATTTTTAGAATTAAATTACGTACATAAATATGTGGTTCACCCTAATAAAAAATAAGAGATGATATCCTTAGGAGTGAAAATACCCTAGTTTTACGTCATTTCAAATAACAAGTAACTTTCGTTTTGTTTTGTAAAAATTCTAACTTAGAACCTGAGATATTTTAAAAATACTCGTTTTAAATGTGAACTTTAGGGGCGGTTTTTACCCCGTTATAATGAATATTCGCAGATAAAAAAAAATACGCGTCTCTTATTTTTGTACTCTCTACAACATATTGGAGTTTCATTAAAATTCTTCTGGTACCTTCCTTGTAAGTACCAAAATTTGTTACTAGTGTGTTGATAATAATTTGTGATACCAAAAATGATTTTATTGCTCCAGCAGTTTACAAGAAACAATAGCTACCAACAATGGCTACTGCAACAGAAATCTTAAGCTTCAGCGTCCACGCCTGTATTTCATTAACAGAAAGAGATATTGATAAGAATTAAATGGCATATTTGTTTGCTAATTTATTACTTTTTGATGGTCTGGATTTACTTTCCTAAAAGCCACACCCTCCGACCGATGTTAATTGTCAACAAGTTTTTCCAAGAATATTTCAAAGCAAATGATACATTTTAGTTTAATTATTGTTACATCAAAAAAGCTCAGCAGGTGGTAGCGGAAACTGCAAATTCAAAATCACATCGCGCTGTAAAAAGTTTATTATCCAACCGATTTAGTTTATTTGTTTTTAACCAATATACTGTCAGTAAAGGAGAACTTATCTTGAAATACATTTAGTACGAGGGCAATGCTGAAAATTTTTGGATAAAAGATAAAATTACTATAGATAGAACAAAAATTTATTTATAATTTTTCAAAATATTTTCCGTTATGCTAGAGAAAGCCTCACGATACACATTTTTCGAAATTGTCTCCACTTTCATACGGAATTCTGTTACTGCTTCTTCTGGAGTAGAAAATGTTCGTCCTTGAAGTTTCTTTTTTTACCTCTAGGAACAAGAAAAAGTCACAGAGGGCTAAATCTGGACTGTACGGTGGATGTTCTAGTAATTTGACCCCTAATCAATCCAAAAATTCACGGGTTCGAGTAGCATAATGGGCTATGGCATTGTCGTGGTGTAAACATATTCCACGCAAACAGGCATTCGGTCGAATTTCTTGAATTTTTTTAAACACTCTGGGTAAACATTGGATAATGTACCACTCACTAGTAACGGTTCTTTGATCTTTTAAAGTGATTGTGATCACATGACCACTTGCACAAAAAAAAGAAGCGGCCATTTTTTTTCCTACTCTTCGTGCTCTCCCTCGTATTAAGTTTTTGAAGTGAAAACTTCTTTAGGCGCGCTGAGCCCTTTATTTTGTGGGTATTGAATGAGACTGAGCCTTCACGCTCGTCTATGTAAACGCTCGTTCGGGTAAAGTCGGCTCGAGTCGACTAAGGAAACGAGAGATATATAGTTAACGCGTTATAACCTCGCCTTGATGAAGTTTTCACTTCTCTCGTGTGGTCTTAAGCACATACAATTTTTTTTTGTAACAAACTTGCTTGATTATGAAATATTATATCTTGTTAGCTATTAATCGAATCGGGACTAATTTATCGTTAAACGAAGCATCTTTTCAGGCACTTTCATTCACTTTCATTTTATAACATTTCGTTCAATAATCTCAAAATTATTCAATTTGATTATAAGCAAAAGAAGAAGTTTGATCTGAAAAAATCCAACGCGATTGTGAAGCTCGAATCGTCTTATGTAAAGTATGTTGCAAGATGTCTTTTAGCTCTTGGCTTCAGTAATGAAGGACGCTACCTGGGGCATTTTGTCGTACCGAGTGAGATGCTAAATTTAAATAGAGACAAAACAAGTCGGGCGTATTTTTTAAAATCAAATTTAGGAAATTTTTATAAAATAGTACTTCATTAAATTAATTAATTAATAATCAGATTATTAAGACACTAATATAATAAGTAAAAAATAAATATAATAACTAATATTAATTTTATAATACGTACATAAATATATTAATACACTTTATTATACAATGGAAATTTATAATAGAAAAAGAAAAAAAATTACTTAAGAACTATAAATCCAACTCAGCTTCACTGTCGCTGTATTGACACGACTCTACAATATTATGTAAAGGTAAATAAGAATTTTCAATTCTAATAGCGTGTTCAACTGAATTTTTCCTGCTCTCTGCGCTGCGTGATTTATAATATTTATCTTAAGCAACTCTACGACGCTAGAGACTTCAAAATATGTTTTAGAATTTATATTTACGGAGATCTAATGGACCTCAACTTTTTAGACTAGCGCATATGTCAATTATCATTTTTAGCATCATTCTGAAGTAATTAAACTAGAAAATAAAACTGCATACCTCTAGAATAAATCTAGGCTACTTTTAGATCTAATTCAACTGAAGTCGATACTCTTTGGATTTCATTGCGTCCATAAAGCATAAAACCGATACTAAAAGGTGTGAAGACTAAAACCTATCAAATCAAAGATAATTTATTACTGATTTTCGTCTATTCCAGGAAGGGCGGAGGTGCGCTTTAATTGGAAAGAGTGCTAGTGTAGCCACTCTTTCTCGTAAACAGCTGGAGCATGAAAATCATTTCTAGCGCCACAAATTAGCGACAAATTGTAGTGTTAGTTCGGTAGTGGCGCTATGAAATGGCTGCTGACGGAGAGTTTAAAGGTTAACTAAACACCAAAATTTGTGTTAAGTACCATTCTGAAGCACAATAACAAGATTTAATTATTTTTTAGTTGGATTATAATCCAAAACCTATTTGGGAACGCTTACAAATTGACTCTTCAAGTTATAATATGAGTCAAAAGTTTGGAGTGGAGTCAGGAAAAAACATTACAGGTATTTTTAGCTTTGTTCCAAATAGTTTACGTATGATTTTAGAATTTAGAAGGAGAGAATTAAACAATAATGAGAAATTAAACAATAATGAGAAAGTAAATAATTACAATATATTTGCATGTCTGTTTTTTATAATTTCGAAATTATTGTTTTTCTAATTAATTAGGTATTGCTGGAGGTATTCGTTTAATAGACGACAAGCAAATTAGTAATTCTCGTGGAGACTTATCTAATGTTGATAAAAACAGATATAATGTTAGCGTGACTGGTGTATCTGGAATGTCTACGGATGGATGGGGCGATGGATCTGGACTGGAATCTGTAGGTACGCAATTTTCCATTAAGTTCAAAGATATTAATAGTATAATTACAGATATTTTTTATAGATAATTTTTAATTAATTAAAAAGGTGTTTATAGCTCAAAAATAATGCGAATCCCAAGGGTATCTGAACAACAACTTGAATTTTAAATAAATTAAAGATACATTATTTTAACTACATAATTATTTATCTTAACCACGAATGTGCTCTTTTGTTAAAATTTCGGATTACGTTTAAAAGTAAATGTCACAGAATTTAATGTTCAGTTTCTCATTGAGTTCATGAATCTTCTTAAGATACTTTTTGAAAAACTCCATTTGAAATCATATCTCGATTACTTTCTCTCCATCTAAATCTGGACAAAAAAAAAGTTTGTCAATATACCGCGGTAGCGACCTTCATTAACAGTGCACATGGCTCACCAATCTATCACTTTTTAAGGACGCATCGAAGATTTTTGCAAGGCATGTGAATCTGCAATTGCGGTGAAAGTGAGTCCCGCCACTAAACATGATTTTATTATGAAATCCATCGTCAACTTGTATGTATGTATCCATATATATGTAGAGATAGATATAGATGCACTGCGACCCGAAAAATCTATTGTGCCCCTTACTATTGCTTAGTCCTTAGACCTTATCGACTAAAGCAATTCCTTCCCAATCTTATTTGTCTTAGACTCGAAAGAACGGTTTCAAATTGGGTGATCTCCCTCTTCTATTTGTATGCTTTCAGACATTACATTCTAGAATTTTGCAAGGCGATGCATTCTGAAAAACTTCGGATAAAAGTTTTATCTTTCTTACAAAATCTGCATTATTCTCCCTCTCTGCTAAACCAAATGTCTTAAGGTGTCGCGTCAAGTGGCAGTGTCCTGTTCAGATTTCTTTTAGAATTCTAAGTTAGTTTTTACTTAAGCTCTAAAAGTAACTTCCTTTGTCTCATAACTTGTATAATAATTGGATCTTCTATTTTGTTTCTCTCTATAGTTCTTCCAGTATTGCGCTGTTGTTATTTCCGCAAAAAGTCTAGGCCCCATTTTTTGGGAGTTTGTCTACCATTTTATTTCCTTCTACTCCAGTGTATTCAGGCCCGGCACCCACAGGAGGGTAACCGTGTTGTTCTTGTTTAGTTCGTTTAAGTATTCTCAGACCATCTTACAGCTGATAACATGGGAGCTCGACTCACCGATGACTGCTTGATTATCCGACATGATGATAATCTCTTGTCTGTGATAATTTTTTTTCTTTACTAAACGCATTTCCCAATAGAGTAAATTTTATAATAATAATAATGATGTTTTTATTAGCTATGAATATTATAATATGAGTCACCTTAAATAGATCCAGCATAGCGTGGCTCATCTTACCACCATAAAAAGATACAACATATTTAAAAAAAAATCTTTTTCATATTCAATACAATATTCACGAATAATAAAGCAAAAAATACAGATACCTTTAGGAAATAAATTAATTACAATCCATCTTTGATTAATAATTCACAAAACAATATTCAGCTCCTCCCCCTTCGAATATATTCCTTAAAGCGGTTTGACGTTTTTACGGCATTACATGTAAAACTGCTTTAAAAAGCAGCTGTAGTGTGCCTGGATATCTGAAAAAGTTCGCGATGGCGTGAACCTCTCTGATGAACGTCGCACCCTTGATCAATTTCTCATAGAGGTAAATAGGCTCTCTCCGCTCATTTACTCTATAAACCAAAGAACCTAAGGGAATCCTATATCTGTCAGCCAAACTAAACTGCCCTGATGAAAAAAATGCTCGAGATAATAAGACATAATCAAATTTTCTTACATCATCGCAGAAACGAAAGCATGAATTCTGAAGTTGCTGCAAGCTGTTCCGAGTTGCCAGAGTCAACTACGGCCAGTAAACAACATCAGCATAACCCAAAAGCGAGAGTATTAAACTGTCACACAATTTTAATCTTATATTCAAAGATCAAACATCTTTTTGAAGATACGTTTTTAATTTACAAAATTACCTGTGTAGAAGATAGAACACGTGATTCTCAAATCATAAGCTAGTGTCTAAATAAACTCCAAAACTTTTACACACATCTGATGCACTCACTACAACTCCATTTACTTTTATATTAAGATTGTTAACAAGTTCATCTTTATTTCAACAGTAGGTCATGCGCTCTCGCTATTCTAGAAACAGACGCAAGGTCATCGTTTATTAGCGCAGATGGTTGAAGGGAGTGACTAAAAAAAGAAAAATAACTTTGCATATCATCGCCGTACTGATGAGATCTACTACTCTTTAAATGACTGGGAAAACCGGCTGTATAAATAGAAAACAATAATGGCCCGAGTATAACTACCCTGTGGCACTCCTCTATATATTTGCACAAAGTCCGATGCGCAATAAGGCAACACCACCCGTTAATTCCCCCCCCCCCCCCCCCAAGTAGCCCGTAATAAACTTCAATGATAACTCGCTCAAATCGTATATTACAGCCTAATCAATAAAGTGGAGTGGTTCAAGGTTTCAAATGCCTTGCTGAAATCCAGTAGAGCCGAACAGGTGTCTTTACCCTGATCCTGAGCCCTCAGCAAGTCGTCAGTGACGTTAAGAAGCACCGTCGTCGTGCTATATGCCCCTCGGAAGCCTGACTATCAGGTAACACACTGATTTGCAATAAAAGTGGATTTAATTGTTCATTTACAATTTTTTCAAGAATTATAGACATACTATCAAAGCCAAGAGATTATCATCTTCTCGGACAGTCAAGCAGCCATCAATGCGCTGAGCTCTCAAGTTATCAATTCCAAAATGGTCTGGGAATGCCTACAGGAACTAAATGATTTGAGTAAGAATAACAAAGTCACCCTCATGTGAGACCGGGACATACCGGGAATGAAATAATGCACGGGCTCGCGAGGAAAGGGGCTGAGATACCATTTCTGGGACCAGAACCTTTCTGTGGAATCGGTAGCAGCGTAATGCTGGAAGAACTAAAGATAGAAAGTGAAAGCAGGAGATTCAATTATGAGATGGAGCTGCAGGGATTGAGAACTACAACCAGAAGAGATTCAAAGAATGCATAAGCTTAAGTAAAAACCAACTCAAAGTTCTAACAGGGGTCCTGACGAGGCATTACCACCTGAAGGAACACCTCAAGAAACTCGGACTGGTAGAAAGAGAAGAGTACAGATTCTGTGAGAAGGAGAACGAAACCTCTATTCATATCCTTTCAAAATACAGTGCTCTAGAAAACCCTAGGATACATTCTTGAGAACACACCAAATCGAAGAAGGGGAACTACGAACTACCCACCTTGAAGCCGTCCAAAATCCTAAGATTCCTGATGGAAATAGGACTCGAGGACCTGCTCTAGCCGATAAGATACCTCTTATGACTGGACAGCAATAGGGGGCACAATAGATCTACCAGGTGGCAGTGTACAAACCCCCAACACTACGCACATACATACATACAAGTATACTTACGGGCCGAAAGTCTGGAAGTGACAAAGGATTGTCCTCTTTGGGAACAGGTACTACAGGTTCTTCCACAGCGCCGAAAATTCACCAGAGCGTAAACATTTATTAATTAAAAAAGTGACATACGCAGAAGATGGGAAATAACTAAAAATATTAACTTCACATCCAATCCATCGACTCCTTTTGCCTGATAATCTTATTTACTTTATCATCTGTGACTTCAGTAAAAGAGAACTTATTTTCAAAGAACTGAAATGTTTTATTATGGTTTAAATCATTAAACGCGTGCACCGACATTCGGAAGAGACATACTATCAACAAGAAACTTGTTGAAATAATTTGCATTACCGATATCTGCCGGAAAACTGGGAAGTAACGGGTTAACATTTAGATATTTTAATGTTTGCTAGGAACATTTTGGTTCGACTCAAAATTTATGATTCAATTATGCCTTTTTTTCATTGCAAACAGCCATTGTTAGCAAATTTCTTATTTGTTTATATTCATTTTTGGATGCTTTATTTCTACTTTTTTTATATTTACTTAATGTCTTTTTTTTCTTAATTTAAGATTACCCGTAAGCCAGGATGCTGGGATCTTTGTAAATCTGAACGTTTTGAATGGAGCATGAAGGTTAAATAGATTATTTAAATTTGTGTTAAAAATTTGCAGCATGCTATCCCTATTGTCATAGTGACACATAATATTCTTATTTTATATTAAAACAATCATTTAGAAAATTGTCGTAATAAAATTAGTAAGATCCCTATAAGTATGGAACTTAATTCTCGTCATGTGACTTTTCCAACTTAAAACTGCAAACAACAAGGGAATGATCTGTTTTATTATCCATATCAGTGAAGTCTGTGTTAAACGAGTTGGTTGCGAAATAAGTTGAAAGATGCCATATTTGTTGAGGAATCCCTGAAAGAGTGTACAGGCGTTCATATTTTTCAAGAAGTCAACATTAAAATCACCTCCAATAAAAACATGATTAAATTGTGGAAAAAATTCAATAATACTATTTTCAAGTTCATTTAAATAAAGTGACAGGTTAGTATTTGGTGGATGATAAAGAGACCCAAAGCACAACTTTCACTTTTACGGCTCAACTCTGTGTAAGTTCTTCACTAAGTTAAACATATTGGGACATGCCCCAAGTTTGCTGATATCTGACGAGAGATGAGGCCTTCGATTAAAGACCATCCCACATCATTTTGTATGTTGTTTTCTTTACGATATTCTCAACTAATATTTTTAGAGGTGTGATGTTTAGATTTAATTCTATAGGGGACGTTGGATATGTTTTCATTACTTCAGTTACACATATACATGTCAGTCATTGAACTTACGAGAGATTAGCCTAAACGTGTTTTTTCCACCATCTTTTTCACGCGAAGTTTCTACAGATTATTGGGGTTTTTGTTAATTACTTTCCCTTTAAGCTACTTCCAAAAAAGTTTATTATATATAAAACCGAGATATTTAACTTTCGATTTCCACTCAATCGTGTTCCCATCTATTTTAACGACTTTCAGATTGAGTTTTTTTCCTTATAAAGACTACTAAAATAGTTTTGATGGGGTTAATATTGAGTCCCGTCAACTGACATTCTTTAGTGTGGTCAATTTCTATTTAAACTATATCGCAGAGAATATTCTCTTTGCAGTTAGGACTACGTCATCAGTACAGCTCTGACTGGATATGCGGAGGTTAGTCAGATCACAGAAGAGTTAAACTACAATTAAACCCTACATAAGTGTAGACAATACCCTTCCTTGATGATATCCTTTAGTGGTACATCCATTTGGAAGTCCTTCCATCTATCCCCTTATCTTTCAGTGCTCCTTGACAGCCTCATGAAGTACTATCAAAAGCCCCTCCTGTATCCAGAAAGGCACAAACGCGGTTTCCTTATATGCATCCTACATCTTACATAGTAGTTGTTCCACGTTCCAATTGGTAAATTGATCCCTAATCAGTAAACCATCATGAATGTGCATATCTATTGTCAAAATTCATTTGAAAGTGCTGCGATGGAAGTTTAATTCCTGGGATGCCAGACAAATTTGATTCTTTTGCGATGTTTTCAGCCGATCCTTTAGGGTGATGTCACGTAAAGTTTTTCTGATCTTACAATGAAAATGTCGGCTCAAAATTCTAGATTAAATATTCAATACCAGGATCACAGGGATATCTATTGGTGCAATTCGTAGAAATAATGCCTTTTAATGGGCATTTAAAGCCACTTTTTGGTTTCCTTTATAAACCTTGAAGATTCGCATTATATTTATAGGTTCTTGTTTATGTTATTGCTGAGCTTACATACCTTTTAGGTAATATTAGCAGAGCAGGTGAAACAGTTTACACAAGAGCAGAATGGCACACAGTAATGATCAACGGACAAAATATTACAAAATGGACAAATGTTACAACAGTTAAGGATGCTACAGGAAAAATTATCAGAACATATTACCATTCAGACGATGGTACTGCTGGTAATGGAGTAGATAGTTTTGGACAAAATACTGGTGAGAAAATATCAGATTGGTCATTATTTAAATAAAGAGCACAGATTTTGCTACATGATTTAATTTAGATCACTTTTTTAATAAAACTTTCTACTAAAAGTGAGAATTGAATTTATTAGTAGACTTAAATTTGTAGGTGGTCATCAGCATGGAACGAAACCAAAAATATTTTTTTCATCTTCTGGCAATAGTGGTGCTGCAACTGGAGAGGAAGATTTGTCAATTTCTGGTAAATTTGGAAGTAAACAGGAGGAATCTACTATCGAAGAATATGAATATAATCGAACACATACGAGTGAGTTATAAAAATATATTAATTTATTACCATAAAAAATCAAAATATATCTTTATCAATTTTAGGAGTGTTTTGAAATTTGATCATCTAGTGCAATTTTATAGGTGGAGCTACTCAGCAAAATGCGTTCGGAAGTCAACGATCCGGGGGTGGAACACAAGGTGAAGCAGTCAGTGAAGGAAAAAGTGAAGTCAATGAAAGAAAACATTTTGTGGAAGAAGCTTTTACGGTGGGAGGTGGCATTAGAGAAGGTGGCAGACAAATCTCTAGCACAGCGGTGTATGAAGAGAACCAAATTATACGGTAAAAATATTTATTAATATTTTCTTATTATTTTTTTTGGAAAACTGCGCTTAGTACTAGTTTCTACCTTACAAATACATTTGGAACGACCTAAAATTCAATTTTTTTTAATAGAATACAGGAAAATGTTATTAAAAAATATTATTATTAATGACGAAGTATGGGGAAGAAAATTTTAACTTCGTCTTTTTTCAGAAAATATTAACTATTTATTTTCTCTGAGTGATTTTCCTTACCTTTGAGGTTCTTAACAAAAATTTCATTTTAGATCGAGAAATATTCCAAAAAAAAATTGTTATTCCAAAAAAAAATATTTTAAGGGAAACGACAGGATACTATTCTCAGATCATCAAATTTCTTATCTATAATCTTGATATAACTACAAGACTGACCTCGCCATATCTTGTCAGGGTTATGCCGATGACGTGGTCGCGATCGCAAAAGGAAAATTCGAGAATATCCTCTGTGGCATAGTTCAAAGGCTTGAATACACTAGAGAATGGTGCCAGATGGTGGGACTAAACACCAACCCCACCAAAACCACCCTAGTAGCCTTCACAAGGAAAAGAAACTTCAATCTGCAAACCATCAAAATAGATGGGAATTTTATTGTGTGGAAGTCGGAGGTTAAATATCTGGGACTGACTCTAGATAACAAACTCCTGTGGAATAAGCATGAAAAAGGAGTAATCAACAAGGCTACAGAAACCTTGATGATCTGTAGAAACTTTGCGGGAAAATGATGAGGTACAAACCCAAAAATCCTGCAGTGGATGTACACCGCAATAGTGAGACCAATCATCATATATGGGGCAGTGATCTGGAGCAAAAGAACCAGTCTGGCTAATACGAGAGTTGGTCTCTCGAAAGTTCAAAGACTGGCCTGTGCATGTATAACCGAAGCAATGAAAACCTGCCCAACGGTCACCATGGAAGTAGTCCTAAACTTCACACCTCTACATATAGTTCTAGAGAACATGGCGAAGAGGACGGTTTATAGGATGATGAGGGATGAGGTCATAAAACGAAGGCCCAATCTCTTATCCAGAAATCAATAAATCTGGGACAAGATGAAATGAAAAAGAAATTCAACTTTGTGAAAAACTTCAGCACAAAGTTGAGTCGCAAGAGCGAATGGGACAGAAACATCATTGAAAAATTCAGCAAGAAATCTATTATATGGTATACAGATGGCTCCAAAAGAATGGAGGGAACTACAGTAGGAGTGTATGGACCCGACACCAGACATTACGAAAGCTTGAGTAAATCACCAAGCATTTTCCAGACAGAGATACATGCCATTAGGATATGTATTCAATTTAACAAGGAGAATGGAATAGTAGACTGGCTCGCAAGGAAAGGGGCTGAGATACCATATCTTGGGCCAGAGCCCTTCTGTAGAATCAGTAGCTGCGTAATGCTGGAAGAACTAAAGATAGAAGAAGAAAGCAGGAGATCCAATTATTGGACTGAGCTGCAAGGATTGAGACAAGTGAATATATTTCTGATGAACTACGACCAGAAGAGATTCAAAGAATGCATAAGCTTAAGTAAAAACCAACTAAGGGTTCTGGCAGGGGTCATGACGGGGCATTGCCACCTGAAGGGACACTTCAAGAAACTCGGACTGGTAGAAAGAAAAGAGTGCAGATTCTGTGAGGAGGAGGAAGAAACCTCTATTCATATCCTTTCAGAATGCAACGCTCTAGAAAACCCTAGTAAGCGATTCTTGGGAACATATCAAATCGAAGAAGGGGAGCTACCCACCTTGAAACCTTCCAACATCCTAAAGGTTCCTGAGGGAAATAGGACTGGGGGACCTGCTTTAGCGGATAAGGTAATTCTTACAACTGGGGAGGGGGCACAATAGATCTATCAGGTCGCAGTGTACAGACCCCCAACTCTGCACACATACGTAATACATACAATTACCAGAAATACTACTATTCCTTAATATTTTTGTTATTGGTACCGAGAATCATGAGAATATTCCAAGAATGTCCTGTTATTTCCCATAAAAATATTTTTGTGGAATAAACCTAACCCTGTTGTGAAAAAAAAATGAAGCATTCTTGCCCTTTTAAGATGAAATATTTATTTATAAGTCAACTGTAAAGAAAAAGTATACAGAAAAAAAAGCAAGCATTGTAAAAAAATGTATGAAGATCCTGGACTCTTAGGTCTCGTTGGGCCCATTACATCCCACCATGGTTACATGTTATTTGACGCCGATCGCCTTTGCGAATCGAAGTAGCCTCGTTACCTGATCTCGCCTTACTCCTTCCTTAAAAATATGGATTTCTATTAAAAAAATTAACTTAACCTTGATATGACCTTAAGGGTCATGAGTAAGGTCAACCTTGAGGTCACCATGAGATGTCCCGTTTCATTTTCTACAGCTTTTGCACTCCCCATAACACGCTATATACTGTTTTTTTATTAATTTACCGGAAAGGTACATTAGACTTTCAGATGTCCTTTATGCTACGATAATTTATTTGGAAAAATTCAAAATTGCAGATCCAATATAAAGCCTATAAGATGTCAAAATCGCCAAAATTCGTACTATTGATCGTACAAGGATTGAATTTTGCTCAACATGCTTACTACCGGGTTCCGGAGGCCTATGATCCAAATTCTAAAGTCAAATTATAAAATGGCGGATCTAATATGGAGACCGTAAGGGTCAAAAATCGCTGAAATTCGCAAAAAATCCATTCTATTGATCGCACAGTGATTGATTTTTTTGCTAAATTGTTCAGTTCTGATAAAACACTTTCTGTATTATGAATTAGATATTGAAAGGGAATACAAACATGTATATATATATATATAGTGACCAGTAAAATCTGCATCATATGGGATTTAACCAAAAAATAGTAGTCGCGTGGTAAGCATTATCTGTCAAATTTTTATTTTTTTCCAAAAAAAAATTCAAGAGTGGGGATATATCTCAAAAAATCGAAAAAAGTTATTAGAAATAGTTTTTCTAAATGCAATTTTTAGCTCATATGCAAATTCAGCTGTATATATATATAACTTAGATTTTTTGCCAATTTTTTGTAAATTGCACCACTGTTGCAAAATAAAACTGAACGTAACCTACATAAATCTTCTTAGTTTTGACAATGCTTCATTCCAGACATATTTTGTTTAAACTAGCGCCATATTAAATGTGTGTTTTTCTATAAAATCCAAATACGGCTATTAAAATTTGGTCACGTGATGCAAAGTTTATATGTTTTTGACCCTGTATAAGGTAACTTCATAAAATAACTATTTTTGCAAACGTAGTTTGTGTTTAAAAGTAAAACAAATTTTAATAATGGAGTTTTAAATTATATCGTTGAAACTAGATATACTTTTACGTAAAGTTAAATAAAAATTTATTTTCCACCTAATACAGACGTTACTGATGACATTGTGTACTTGTTTGTCTTAATTATAATGTGTATTACTTTTAGACGCAAATTACGTTTTCAAAAATAGTTATTTTATGAAGTTACCTTATCCAGGGGCAAAAACAAATACAGTTTGCATCATATGTGACCAAATTTTAATAGCCCTATTGGGATTTTGTAGAAAACACACATTTAATGTGTGGTGTAATTTACAAAAAATGCATAAAAAATCTAAATTATCTTATACATCTGATATTTGCATATGGGCTAAAAATTACATCTAGAAAAACTATTTCTAATAACTTTTTTCGATATTTTGAGATATAAAAAAAATTAACAGATAATGCAATCACGTGTTTACTATTTTTTTAGATTAAATCCAATATGATGCGGACTTTACTGGTCACATTATATATATATATATATATATATATATATATATATATATATATATATATATATATATATATATATATATATATATATATATGGGACGCTTCACGTCAAACAGGTAATAACTTTGTTCAAAATTTAACGCGATGCTCAGTAATGTATCGAGACTCAGAAGATTCGACTCGTAATACACTTTCAAAAAAAACCTGGCCTTTTGAAAAGATTCCATATGGCGGAACTAATATGGCAGCTGCAAGTAAGCGAAAAATCAAGCAATTGGATTAGAATATTTTTAAGAACAATAAGGCGTATCAAAATATCTATGCTTGACGTACTTTAAAAGATGGCGTAGTAGGTTTGCTAAAATCAAAATGGCCGATACAAAATGGTGACCGAATTGGTTGAAATCATCAAAAAATTAAAAAGCGGGACTCTGAATTATGTTTTGGACTTAAGTATCAGTATATAGTCAGGATTCTTTAGTATCTAATCCAGCAACTCAAAATGAAATGGCAGGATCACCATAATCAAAATAGCGGACTCTAAATGGCGGCCTGATTGCTTCAGATCGTCGGAAAATGACAAAAATCAGGACTCTAAATGTTGATTCGAGTTAAATTATCCGTATTTTATTCTACAGTTCAAAATTACGATCCCAAAATGGTGGCTCAGATCGCATATTAGTCGACGAAAAAATAAACAAAAAGCAAGATAAAGTACTCGAGTAAGTCAAAAATGATTCTTGTTCTCAGATTTCGTATTTGTCGTTAAAGTCTAAAAAATCCAAAATGGCTTACCCAGAATGACGACTTATGCCACATTCATACACTAAAAACTGCAAAAGTTTCTTAAGCATATCGAAAACCCTTATCTATAAGTTTTTAATGTAGCTAATCACGATTTCAATTCAAGATGGTGGAGATGATTATGGAAATTTTTTTAAAGTCACTCAACATGACAACTAATAAGTTGATTTACAGCCAGTAAGTACAGAAGAAGCCAATGGAATTTATATAGGTGTGGAAAATCCAGAACATAACCTTTAAAAAAAAAGAAAGCGACGGACAACCCGTTTGTCCACGTTGAAGAAGTGAAATAAAGCATACTGTTGTATCGTAGGTTGCTTCCTAGTTTACAGCAAAAATGGTGTCGCGCAAGGACTTCTCGCTGGTTTCGAATCGTCAAAATACAGTGGGTTGAAAGCACAGATTTGATATTAAAAATAAAAATCATGAAAATAAACTCGAAAAACGTCTAATGTGGTTCAACGCTTTAAAAATAAAATAAAAAGAATAATTGTATTTTCAACGAATAAAATATTGCGCTTGACTTCAAGGTACATTTTAAATATAATACTATAATAATAAATATATGAATGTCGATAATCGTTAAAAAGGCGAAAGTACTTTTTCCTCTATGCTTAGGACTTCTTAATAAATACCAATGCAAATAATTTGTAAGTAATGGAGTATTTATTGATTCACATAAATGAATAAATAATACTACTGTAATAATAAAATAAAAAATAATAAAAAGAACTTTTTAACCACGGCCTTCTTTGTTAACAGCTCTTTTCTCATTCTCCAATACGTATGAATTGTTATCCGAATCCTTACTATTTCAAAAACAGTGTAAGAATCCATCGACGCCAAAAGTTTTGGAACACATCCTCCATATTTTTTCTCGAGAAGATTTTCGGGCAAAGTCTAGGCGATAGTTTCTTATCAACTTGTCCGTTGATTTTTGTGCATCTTTCGATAGTTTACCTATCGGTAATATTGCAAATGCTATGATGTCTAATCAATGGAGTAAATCATTTATGGATTCCTGTTGGAATGTTGTACCAAGAATATCCTTTGAAGAATAATCTTGCTATTTGAAGTTTGTATTTCCAAATCTTCTCTATTGCAGTTTAATGTCGGCTTCCAATGGTTTGCAAAATGACGGGAAACCGGAGGATCAGTTTTCGTTTTACTCTTGTTATAATGGCTGACTCATCACTATTCTCGAAGAAACGTCGAACTATGTTGCCATCGTTAGTGCTTCCTAATCTTTTCTTTGGCATGTCAACAAGAAGTCCTAATCTCTCTCCCTAAAGGCCTGTTGGATGGTAGCCTTTGTCTGTGCTTTCACCTCTTTTTCTTTCTGCTTACGAGCTTGCCACTGCTGTGTGTCACGACAAATACAAGCAGCATTCGAAGAATCTAATACATGCGTGTAGAGCTAACAGTTGTAGCTTGAAATACTCTGTATTGACTGGGACACAGTATCATTGTTGTTGAACTGAGATGTTGTTTGGCAGAGGTAATAACGTTGAACCGATTTCGCTCTTGCCAAAGCATTCACCTAGCCGTCTATCATCGTCATAGATAAGTTGTACTGTACTGAAGCTCGGGTGGCAAAGCGAACTCTTTTATATGGTGCAAGTTGTCTGGTTCGAGTTTATAATTTTCTATTTTCGTTAAAGACTTTTGTTCGATTTTCATAATAAATTCAAATTTCAGAGGCCCGCAATTTATAGTAAAGGAGGATTTGGAATTGTACAACACAGTCTGTTCTTGTTGAGTTTGCGTATTAATACCTGCTAATTTAAGTGGAATAAGAGAGGTTAGGAATAAGTTGGCTCTGACCTGACAGTCCATCGAAGCCCCATTTGTAAATGAAACTCATCTACAAATCTAATCTATCGATTTGTTCAAGGGCGTCTAATTGAAGCAAGATAATTCGATCCACTGTATTGTTCCGTGAAGTAAACTTCCATTGTAACAAAAAAATTGGGCGCGAAACATGGTACTTATGTTTCGACGGCCTGATTGAAAGCAGATAACTTGGAATGCTCGTGTTGTGCTAGGGCGTGGCATATGCTGCCGCCCGCTCTCACCGCGCCAGCATGGTATTACCCCTCATCCGAGGGCCAAACTGGTAATTTACACGTATGTCGATGCTTACGAGATGCTTATCTTCTGTCTCATTCTGATTTGGAAATAATATAGTATTTTCTTTATCATACTTAAGAAACGCCGAGTTTCTGGTTGGGATTTTCCAGACCTGTATATATATATATATATATATATATATATATATATATATATATATATATATATATATATATATATATATATATAAAGAAAATGAGACGTAAGATACTACATAATTATTATTATCATGCTGAAGGTTTCTACGTAATCAAAAGTCTACTAACAATAAATTTTTTCAGATGCTATTTCCGCTGGCCTAATATACAAATTTTGATTTGAATTGTCTACTAAAAAGAAGGTCCAATTATTTTATGATACATTACGCTGCACCAAACATAAATATTTTTAAATATTTGACTATAAGTGGCTAATTTAAAATTTGGATTTTCCTCTGCCCACTACCTACAATTTTGTGACAAGACTATCCCATTAGCCGTAAAAGTTGTCCCTTCGGAAAATAAAAAGTTCCTATAAAAGAATATATTAACTAAAATTTTTTCACCCATTCTCAAACAAAACTCCGAACGGAGAGTATCATCCCTATTTTGCATTTTGTTAATAAATTTTGGTTTCAATGACCGAAATTTGTTACTATTTAAAATATTATGAATGTGACTTATTAACTGTACTTAAGGTGTCTGCTCTTTTCCTTAAGGATAATTTATGATTTTGTTATACTGAATCAAGAACTACCAAGGTGGCAACGTTGTCATGGTTGCACTGCATTTTTACCTTCTTAAAATTTTTCACATCCCCATTAGTACCAAATTTTTTAATTAACTTACTCACAGCTTTTCGAATTACATAAACATTTGGATACTTTCATCGAATACTTCAATCGTATATAAATAAGATACATTTCCAACTTCATGACATTTCACCGGGTAAATCCGTTTATTGGTTAGCATGGTCAATTTGCTAATACTTTTCGCAAAACACAAATAGTCTCTGTTACATTGACACGGACAGAAAAGTATCCCTTGTCGAAATAACTCAATCGAAAATAAGAATGTTAAAAATGTTACTATATTGAAATAAATTAATACTGATTTTTAGAGCGATCTAATTGTTTTTATCCCAACCCATTTAGCCTTGCACCAGAAACAGTTCATGGTGGCCAAACCATTCAAGAAGGTTCAATGGGTAGTTCAGAGGTCCACGAAACGCAGCACTGGAGTGAAGAAAGAAGGCGATATGAAGAAAGACGAATGCAATTGGAGGCACAACGAAAAAGATTAGAAGAGCACCAACAACGCATAGGTATTAACCGAAATACAAACTATTAGACTATATTTTAAATATCTATATGTCTACACCTAGTACATAAATGATGCAAAAGAAAACATTTCAACAAAAACTGATCAAGTGCGTATGTGATTCGCTCGCTATTTAACATTCTGATTACTTAAAAATATACATTAAGTATTAAGGGACAAAACTAAGTGCCTACACGTGAGTCAATAGTAGCAATTTTACTAAATACAAAATGTACGTCTATTTTTTTCAAAATATATTTGCTTTACTAGTCTCAGAAATAAAATAAATATTTATATAATATATGATACCAGAACAAAAATAATTTGAAATTTATAAAAGGAAAAGTCGCATTAAAGTTAAACAACTTTTTTTGGTAAGTTTCAAACAGGGAGAAGTATTGGCTTTAAAATTCAACAAAAAAATTAAAATCAGTCTATAGTATTGAGAATTTTTGCAAAGACTGCGCACCAACAAGCTCTACTAAAAAACTAAAATTTAAAGTTGTCAAGATAAGTGACACATTTTATCCAGGAATGGTGCCAAATCTAACCCTATATAGACATTAAATCTATACCTGGCCTACGTAGAACCTAGATCAAGCAATTGTGACTTAAAAACATTTGGAAATTATCGGCATACTGGTGTAGCTTTATGAAAACGTCACGCACAAATCGTTTATACGTACGAAAACTAGGCCTTGGAAGTATGCACTGTTATATAAAAGTAGCGTTTTAAATTTTTGCAGACGACCACTAGGTGACGCTGTTGTGCTATGTCATTAATATTTCCGTAAAATTCGACATTTGTAGTTGTGAAAAGAGTTGCGTGTTAGAAACTGACCTAAGTCTATTCAAGAACTAGATAGAGTAATAAATCATTTTTGACCCTTTTTTTCTTCGCAAACTAGCTGTGTTCATTAGTCCGGTGTATTTGGCAAAATCTCTTAGACACATATATTTTTTATAGGAATGAGTTAGAAATTTTATAATCAAAAATCCCAGTCTATAATAATGGGCTATTTGGGTTGGATAACAATAGATATTTAGAAGTGTGAAGTGTTAAAAAGGATTTTAATCATGGTGATAGGCGTCGGAAGGAGGTTTATTTTATCACTAAGTATTTATGTCATAGAATGTTATTTCGGTCATAAGCTCAAAATAGAACTAAGTTGTTATAATAATATTATTTTATTTCTAATGATTTTTTAAATAATTTACTTACATTACAAAATAGAGGTAATTTTGTCATATTTAACACAAATCATAACTGTATTTTTATTATTTTTAGTTTTGGCATAGAAACAGTTTTAGGCACATTCAGACTAAAACGTAGCCTTATTGTCTCAAAAAATTTTAAGTTATAATTTTAAATACTTATAAAATGCCCATTATCATAAATACAAGAAGTTAAACTTTTATAAAAAAATAAATTCGTTCATATAATATTAAAATTTTTTTGGGGCTATCGGTCATTTTATTATTAATTAGACACGCTTTTAGGGCATTTGACGTTTCAGTTTATTTATTTCTTAAACCATCTGCAGAATTACAATTAAACACTAAAACGGGATTCAAAGGTAATTAATTTTTATATGTTATAGTTAAAATTAGACCTACTTATTTTTATTTCTATTGGACTGACATCTTAATTTAATTTACTTTATTATAGCCCCAAAAAAATAAAACAGACGTGTTAATTCTACACGCTTAAAAAAAAAGACACAAATACAATAATAAACAAATTACAGCTAATTGGACTTAAATAAATATAAAATTAAAGAGTGAGACAACTAAAATAAAAATATATAAAAACTATATAAACAGCAAAATACAACAAAAACAAGAATTTAAATAATCAATTATGTTTATACTGGTAAACATTACGTATCTAATTCGTAATCAAAGTTAATGGAGTTATCTTCGCTGAAATTAATTATGATTGGTTCCGCTATCTCACCGATCATTTGATCGAGTTTCCACATTTAGTTTTATTCTTTTATTATATGGTCCACACATTTTTTCCATTTTCCGCAGTAACATTATTCAAAAAAATCTTTCAAAATTTCAGTTAAATCACTAATTTTTTAACTTGTGTTATTTCTAGCAACTCTACCTTTTACTTGAGCCCATATCGAGATGTTGCTTAATTGTTCGGAAATATTTCCTTCTCCAACAGACAGTTTCCGGACGATCTATAAGAACAAATTTCCTATCTGCAAAAATTAAGTTCTCTGAGCAATTTCCAGAGCTCAGTTCTTTTAATTTCAGGTAAATCCCGATCTTCATTGATTTAAGTTAGAATTTTGTCGACGGTTGGGATCTGCTTCTCATAATAAAATGTATGTACAACTCTTCCTATTGAAGTTTCCATCTTCTCTTCCAACGAAGTTTTTCGTCTTCCTGTAACCGAATGTGGCTAGGGAGCACTAACAATTTCAGTCGTCTTTTTCTCCTTCAGGATTAGGTACATAGTAAATTTTCCAACTCCTGTCATTTTGAAACACATCTCAACAGAGTTTTTAATATTATTATCTGGATATTGATGTCTTAGGACATCGTAAACATTAATCGTAATTAGTTTTTCGTTGAGGAAAAAATGCCCTGGTTTAACGAATTTGGAATAAATATAGAGGTGTTTTTACTACTCTCAAATAATATATACAAACAAACGCAAACAAGATAAATCACTAAGGACACACTGTAAGGTTTACTCTGGTCACTGACAGAAATTAAACTGAACTATGAGAAATGTTATTGTTGTAGTAAATTTATAAAAGCTTATAATATTTAAATATAATTACATTTATGGCAGTCCTCAGTTACCTGCGACACTGGAGCAGGTACATCGGAGGTTTTGGTGACAGTTTTATTACTCTCTTTAGTTCTTGAATAGAGTATAGTACCTTTATTGCAGTGAGCGTCTGAAAAAATTAATTTTTTGAAAAAAAATGGAAATTTCACGTCAAGGTTTTCGTTGGATGATTTGTTACGATTTTAGTAAAGGTTTAGCTCAACAACAATGCACAAAATCGCTTCGTCCAACTTTTGGAATGAAACATTAGTGATCGATGATGTGCGCATTATGAAAAAAATGAACATGTGACTTATTGTGAGATATAAGCCTCCTTTGGCGTATCGCAGACTACAGTATATTTTACATGAACATTTAGCTGTGAAAAAATGTGTTCCCAATGGATTCCGCATAATTTGACCGAAGCTGAAAAAAAGGCCCGTATTAATTGATTACTCAAAAAGTAATGAAATTTGGATATATTCGTAAGAACCAAGAACTAAGCAACAATCCATTATTAGGTTGTTTCAAAGATGAAGTGAATCCCACAAAAATTATTCATTTAAAAAATACTGCCAAGAAAATGATCGTTTATGTGTTAATTCTGAATGGTATTTAACAATTTAATTGCCAAAAGTTTCCCACAAAATCAGAAAAACACAACCGTAAACGTCACATCGTTTCTATAAATGATTTAGATTCCATAATATCGGAGATATTACAAAATAACAACATGGACTCCACTCTACTAGAATTATTTAACACATGTCTGGTTTCCACTTATTTTACTTTTCAAGGAACTTTTTTAGGCAGACTTCTAGAGCGGCTATGGGATCTCCGTTGTCACCTATAGTGACGAACATCTTCATGAAGGTTTCGAAGAAAACGCCTTGTCTTCTGCTCCTCAAAAATCAAAATATTGGTGCAGATATGTAGTTTGACCGTATGGCACAGACAACCTTCATAATTTCCTAGATAATCTAACGTAAACCAACAATACCCTAACATAAAATTTACTATGGAAACTGAATCAAGGGGTGTCCTTCGCTTTTTCGATGTACTAGTACAAAGGAAAGATAATGGCAAATTAGGACATTCTGTGTACAGAAAATCAACACATACAAATCGATATCTTTATGCAACATCACACCTTCTCAAAAACAATCCGTCATTAACACTTTGGTACATAGAGCTCTTTCTATATGTGACGAACAATCAGAAACAGAAAAACTGACTAATGCTCTGAGAGACAACTGATATTGCGCTGAAGATATTAGACGTTCTATTAGTAAATATAAAACCCAACTCCTCAACAAAATGCTATAAATGTACTACCTATGGACAGTGTTGTCTTGCCTTATATACACGGAACCACCGACAAGATTGCCAAATTGCGCCGAAAATCAAACATTCGAATAATTTTCAATACATGTAAGAAAGTTGGACAATGTTTGAAGTCTCCAAAGAACGCAATACAAACAGAAGACGTTTATAAGATACCTTGTTCTTGTGGTAAAGTGTATGTGGATGAAACAGGACGGTCTAGATCCACTAGGCTTAAGGAGCATGAAACATGTATAAAAAAGAAACAAATCGTACAATCTGCGATAACTGAACACCAGCATTGCTCAGGTCACACTTTAATGTAATAGAAACTAAGGTGTCTGGTTTCTTTAAACGTAAAATTAGAGAATCAATTGAAACTTGTAAATAACCAAATAATATTGATACAGGTTACAGTATACATCACAGGAGATATCGATTGTAACGCTGGATCACGGTTCGCTGAGCACCAGTCGGATATAAATACCGGGCTGTTGCTACCCGATAGTCATTCAGTGTTCTAATCTCGTGGAGTAAAGATCCCTGAAAATACTCCGTGCAATCGTAGGCGAAATGTCGGACAATAAATCTAATTTGACACGGTCTCAACCCAAGAATCATTATTTTCAACTTGATCAAAGCCGTGAAAGCATTCGTTCTTTATTCGGATTCACGAATTGTGATTAAAAGTCTCTCACATAGACCATAAATAAAGGCTATGTTTTGACACTAGTGTTGAGCTGACTTAGCAGTTCGTATTCAACGTCAGTTCTATTAGTCATGGACAACTTCTGTCGAAAGAGCCCTCGACGATTTCTCTAACAATTCTCTGTGATATCCTTTCAGGTCATTCACGAAGGCCATGCAATATTACTATGAGTTTACTTTGGGTTTGCAATAAATTCGAGAATGTGTGGTGAAGCTCACCCCAGAATAGCTTGTTACGATACTTTTTACCTTTTGCGGATAAATCCTAACTCAAGTTCCATATTCCAATGAGCTATACTCTCATAGTGAACCCACTAGTTACCTCCATAATCAAGGTCAAACTTACCCCAGAATACCTTGTTACAAGACTCTTTACTTTTTGCAGATAAATTTTAACTCAAGTCTCATATTAAAATGAATTGCACTCTCAAACCACGCACCAGTTACTAGGTTAAAGTTCATTCTTGATTCATTAACTTCCTTCTATTTCTGAACCTGTTGACAAAAGCAATAGCACACTGTGAGAAATCGTGAGACCATTGTCTACACTCGTTCAAACTCTCTCACAAAAACTACGAGTTTAGTGTAAGATTGAACCTACCTTGAGAATACTTGGTCAAGAATATTAACTATATAGTCAAAAGCAATGGCACATTAGAAAAGACTATGAGAAGTCCTGTGATCATTTTCTATACTCTTCTGAACTATTATATGAAGACCATGAAGTAAAGATTTTACTCTCGGGTTGCACTGGCTTTGAAAATACATGGTCAAGGTCATCCAGAATACCCTTTAACGATAAGCGTTAAGTTTTGTGAAGAAATTCTAACTTCATTCCGATATTAGATAGAATTACACACTCAGACCGTACGCAGTTATAAGGTAGAGGTTGATTCTTGATAGAGTAACCCTCCGATATCTCTGAAGTTTTTGGTTTTTGGGAGTTGCAGCCTTAGTAACTTTCATTTGGCGTCGAGATCATATCCCAGTTATAGAGAAATTACCGGGAAGTCATTTCCATAACGTTTGAGCGGTCCTTTTAAACTGCTTAATCAAACGATTTCCAAGAAAAAAGGCCATAATCTACGGACGCAAGGGTAAACCTATGAGAATTTCATTTGGTTTTGTGATACTTGATCCTAAAATCGGCTTTTGGGAGCAAATTTTTAATCACAACAATGTTTTAGTTCTAAATGCAGCTGCCGTGTCCGCTGAAGAACGAAGAAGGTTTGAGTTAGAAAGACAAAGCTACCAAGAACAACTTCGGCTTTTCGAGAAGACGCAGATTGCGCAAGAGAAAGCGAGACAAGCAGAAAGGCAAAAAGAAGAGGAAAGAAGACAGCAAATTATCGATGAGCAGAGAAGACAGCAGTCTATAGATGAGGCAAGACGAAGGTAAAAATCTACCTATTTGATTTTTTGCATAAAATAGCTTTACATGTATAATATTTATATTTGTAGACAACAAGAATTAGATGATGAACGTAGACAGGCGGCAGAAAGACGTAGACAATTTGAGTTGCAAGAAGCTCATCGAATTGAGGAAGAAGAAAGAAGACGTCAATGGGCTCAGCAACAAAGCGGGTCTTCTGGTTGGCAGTTTGTAAGAAAACGTGTACAATTGAAATATGTTCCAAAGATAAACATAAAAATCTAAATTTTAGGGTGGTAGTAGAACTGGTGGTCGAACTCGCACTGGCTACTTCGACGCTCAGGGGAATTATCACGATGAATCGGAAGCGTCTAGAGGTCGTGGAAATTCGGGCGGAATTTTCAATCATACGTGGACCGTTGAAGGTACTGCAAACATTGACGATGTAGGAAATGGACAACACAATCAACTAGGCTTTGGTCAAGCAGCAGCTTCTGGAAAGGGTTTCAGAACACAGACTATTGACTTGGGAATGGCTGGAGGGGGTATTAATGGTATGTGTACTTAAAAGGAAACCGTGTGAGTATTGAAGAGGCTGAATAGTTTTTAAAGATTCTCATTTTATATCAGGTGCAAGTAATTCCAGAGGACAAGAACAAGGAATCTCTGGAGGAGGAAAGTGGGTTAGTTCAGGCCAACGTACACAAGGAGGAACCTTTTCAGGTACTCTGGAGGGAGGCATTTCTGAAGAAGATCGATATAGAACAGAATGGCAACGCAACAGATGGGAAGATGAGCCAGTACCGCCGCTGGTTCATAACCAAATTGAAAGGGACAACGTGCCGACTGACAAACCTGATTTAAGCCGACGTAGAGGCAAGAGACAGGTACGGAAATATACCAAAAAAAATTGAATTGGTTTTTGATTTAGCAAGTTTTTAGGTATCTAATATAGATCCATACATTGATGACCTTCTTAAATGTACATCTACACGTTGTTTCCATGTGAAATGTGTAGTGGGCAAGTTAGAAAAAGACGAGTTTATTTCTATTGCTTTAAGATCAAGACTAAACGTTCGAGCTGTTAGGCACGTAAGTAAACAATGTTTCTAAAGCAATTTCTATTTTTTTTAAGGAGTTCACTTTTTTACACTTTGGTATTTTTTTTTCAGTTAACTACAACACAGCCTCTTAAACTTTCTTCCATGATGGTGGCTCGAATATCAAAATTACCTTACATTGGAAAACCGAAAGAACAAGAGCTTCACAGTCACGAAATATTTACAAATATTCCAGGTGGAGAACAAGAATTGACACCGCAAGTGGTGCCGCTTTGGATTATTTTATTGTCGGCTATAGCTGGAACTCTTATTTTGTTACTTGTTATATTGTTATTATATAAGGTAAGTTAGTAACTAAAATATAATTATCGTTTTATATCAAGACGGTCGCTAAAAGAAATATGTGGCCTCTCGTTACGCCACTCTGATACTAACTATGGAATCAGGTAAAATAGTGGTTTTTAATATTTTAATAAAATCCTGATTAGAGTATGTATCCTAGTAATCGACCGATATCCTTTTTTTTAAGCCGATACCGATTTTTTTTAAAAATTGTTTCTGACCACTTGGCTGGTTCTTCTCGAAAACTATTTATGTAATGCCTTATAAATTATTTTTTGGAAAAGAGCACTGTTTCAATTTTAGCGACTTTTTTTACCAATTTCATGCAAACTACGAATACCAATAAATATATTATAGGAGACACATCGTGGACGATAATGTCAATAGTTTGTCATTCTTTAAGTTTTCTATGTCAATTAGCTTAATTTGAAAAACTTTACCTAATTCCACAACAAGAAGTCAAGAGGGTTTAAGTCTGGAGACCTCGGCGGACACTCAATACATCCCCTTCTTCCAATCTGGGTGTTGCCATCACCCTTTAAGGAAAATGTCATAATCATCTTCATAAAGTTCTTGAAACATTTAAATTTTAAAAGGATGGTACTTATTAGAATGCTGTATATTTAATACCGTTGTTTTCGCACTAACCAAGTTTGTAACTATTTCGTGACAGTTAAGATGGTGATTATCTTAATAATATGTCTACCTTTTTGTCGCCACTAGTCGCTGGTCGACCGCTTCATAGGGCATTTCGAACATGACCAAACCGATGAAATTTCTAGCCAATCTTATTGTCGATTGTTAAATCGGCGGAAAATTAGGATATTTTTCTTGTAAAAGTAACTATTTATAAAATCAAAGCTGATTATAGCACATCTCCTTTCGAGTTACCCTGTAATATATTATGTCCTTATAAAAATATTATATCGATGAGTCATCATTGTTTAGTCATGTTTCTTTTAATTTCTAGACTTGTATTCTCTCGTATATATTATAGGTTTTTTAAGTACATAAAGAGGGATAGGATAAGAGTAGTCAGTTTAGTTTGTATTTAAACAGTGATTATTTAGTAGAGAAAAGTGTTGTTTTCTTAAGAGAACTGTTGAGTGGTTTTAAGGAAAGAAAATCGTAACAATTGGTGTCGGAAGAGGAAAAAGGGGACTTCACTGTTAGATTTGTTATCAAAGAGAATATAAGATTAATTTTGGATGAAGTTCTGGAACTTTCTATTTTGAACCCGAAAAAGACAGCGAAAAACGGACTTCACCATTGGAGCTGTCATTAAGAAAGAAGTCTGGAACCAAATTTTCGACAAAGTTCTAGAACATTCTATTTGAAAATTAAAAGAGTGAAAAACTGACTTCAGCATGGAATTTGTCAAGAAAAAATTTTAGAAACGAAATTTTAAGAATATTCTAGAAATGTATATGGGAAATATACTGTTCTGAAGAGAATGAATGCGGTTGTTAATATAATCCAACGAAGTTACAAGGACAGAATGAAAGTTACATCTCCATAGGTTGAAGCCATACCACAGAAGTATCGAAACTGGTCGAGACGATTAGAATTAGAAGGGGAGCAGTATAACGAAAGACTAGGAGAGTTTAAATGAGTCTTTAAGGAAATATTATATCGATGAGTCATCACTGTTTAGTCATATTTATTGTAATTGCTAGACTTGTATTTTCGAATATTCTAGTAGATATTTGGGTATATCAATAGAAAAAGGATAAGAGTAGTTAGTTTAGTTTGTATGTAACAGTGAAAGTGAAGTAGTTATTAAAGGATTGTTATTTAGTAGTGAAAAGTGTTGTTTTTTTTTTTAATCAATTCCAGGGAATGGTTTTAAAGAGAGGAAATCTTAACAGTATAGAAACCTATTGACAATTTTTTAACTAATTTAAATATAATATTTAGCTCAATGCTATAGAGGTATGATCTAAGAATTTATTGCTGAATTATAAGCCAACAAACTAACTTACAACACCGTTTATCACATGGCTTCGGAAAAATGTTATTAATTATATATAATTTTTTTTTCCTTTCTAGTGTGGGTTCTTCAAACGGAAAAGACCATCATCAGCGCCAGAAAGACAACCTTTAAGGACCAACGGATATCACCCTGGCGACTAAGATTTTTGTATATAGAAGGTTAAAAATATTTGAAATAAAAGAATCATCGAATATTAAAAGTACTGCCATTTTTAACAGTCAACAGGAAAATATCATATTTTTGATACACTCAACCATGCCATTAAGAAAAAAATAATCTAAATGTATTTAAAAAATTACTACGTGAAAATGTAAAGAATGGAATGCAACATATTAATGTAATGGACAATTCGGAAGAGTAAAAATTGTACGAAAAAGTTATAGCGATGTGAGTGTATGTGTATCAGGGAAAGTGTTTAGTACCATTATAAAGAAGAAAGACTATTTGTTTATAATAAATGGCATAATACTTGCGCCTTAATCGAAAATTTGGAAATCCATTTAAAAAATCCGTCTATTCGTTACTAACATATCATGGAATAATATCACAGTAATAATTAAATACAATATAAAATGGTTAAAATTGGCATACATATCTAAGTGCATTTGATATTGTACATGTATGTGAAAAAATTGTGTTCGTTATGAAACGAAAACGAGTAACTTTAAAATTTATATGCCATTTGTTAGTGCCTTAATATTATATAATAATGTGCCAGATAGATGTTAAGATCTTATAAATATGGTCTCGACTAAAAATCATTACGCTTATTTAAAACTAAAATTAATTTCCTAATTTATAATTATCTCGATTTTTGCAGCTTTGATATTAATTTATGACTATCTTTAACTATTACTAATTTAAAAATGCCGCATTAACAAATTATATTTGTTCAAGATGAATTAAAGGAGATATATATTTAATGAGTCCTAAGTTGGTGATAGATGTATTGCGTTATTGGAAACTATAATAGTTAGAAGAATTGTCAAATGGGGAATGTTGTAAATTAATGGTGATTGCAGAGTGATTCCAGCTGTTCGAATTTTAGAAAATTTTTTAAATAATTGGAATGTTGCATTTTTTTACATTTTTTTTTTCTCTGTCACATTCAGTTTTTAATAAAGTGTGAGATATCACTGACAAGCTAAAAAGCCTCTCTACAAATGGATGCAAATCCGTTATGTTGATGAGCAAGAAAGTTGATGATAATTCCAGGAAGCCAAAAAGGTTGTATTAAAATTCGACTTCGAAAAAAGTTACACATTCTTAATCAAAAAAGAAAACTGAAATACGTCAATTAATCATAAAAATATAAAATTTTGAATAAAAAATGACTGCCATTTTTCTTTACTGCAAAAGCTCTAAGCTCAACTTTAAATTGTCGATAACTTCCTATACAATGATTTTTTTCGCAAAACGGCAAAATACATGTTCATATTTTTGGGTTCTAGAAAAATATATGAAGAAAGCATTTTTTTTTAACTATTTTCACTGCACGATTTTGAATGGATTTTATTTCCTTTTTTTTATATCTCATCGAACAGAACGGAAACAGCTCCAAAAACACTATTACTGTGCTAAAAATAATATATATATATATATATATATATATATATATATATATATATATATATATATATATATTTCACGAGGTGTCCATTTGGTATTCTGGTATTCAATTGCAATTATATCGTCGTCATATTGATAAAAAATTAGTTAGACGAAATGTTAATGGAGTTAAAGAGGGTATAGTTAAAAAAAATTTTTATTTACTCAGGGTGTCACAACTAAGCATGACGCATAATATTAAATTTTTATCAAATGTACGTACCTACAATTTTTTTTATCGAAACTGGAGTCTCATTTAAACCTTTAGTCAAGTCTCAAATTATTTTGCTTTAAAAAGCGACGATATCAAATTATTATATTCTTAATTTTTTGTTAAAGTCAGCATTTCACTTAAATTTTAATACCCACACCACAGTTCTTTACTTTTTTGTAAACATTTATGAAAAGAATTAGCAGGAATTAGTTTACCTCACAATCGTCCCATATTTATTTTTTTACAGGGTGTCCAAAATTGTTATATAAAAAATGATAATTTTAATTCCATTTTTTTTTAATGGAAAATTTTGTATTGAATGATTAAACGTCAAAAGTGATACATTCTTAACATAAATTATGTCCATGTATTCATGAGACATTTTTAAATCAAGTAAGTATTAGTTATCAATATTTCTTTTGATTCTTACTAATATTGATTTTTTTATTACTGGAAAATCTACAAAAGAGAATTGTGTAAACTAAATAACGCCTATTGGATTTATACTTCATATGAAAAAATAATATTTGGTTTCTATCTTCCTAGAAATCTTAATGCATAAGTAAATTCGGCCAATTTTTAAGAAAATCGTTGGAGTTTAAGGTAAACATGCTAGTATCAATTTGAATATAAATAAATTCTCCATCAACACATACCAGTATAGGGTGTTCCATTTAAAAAAATTACAATAAATCATCAAATTTTTTATTCTATGTGACGATATAGTTGCAATCCAATACCGACATACCAAATGGACATCCAAAATATATATTTTATTTATAGTTAAACAGATATTTTATTACAGATTTTAGGGTTTTATTAAGGGAAATTTAGAAGTAAGAATACCAAATTTTTATCCATTTATCGCTTCAAATGTGAGAACATGAAAGTAATTTAAATAATTTTTTTAATGCTTTAATAATGATAATTTACTCAGTTTTATTTAGGCTAAATTAAAGCTAAAACTGTGTCCATGTTCTTGCATTTATACGATTTTTAAAACATTCGTCTTCGAAAACAGTTGTTTTCTAAAAAATTACAACAAATTGTAAATTATTGATTCTTTATGATAGATTATTTTTCGTATATCCAATTTTAGTAAATTCATTAAAACTTAAAAGATTTGTCCCTTTTAGAATCCGAGTATAGTAGAATTTTCAGTACGAAACTGCGACTTAAAGCTTTCACTTTCCTTTAATACCCGTAAAGAAAATGATGAAGGACGAATTATCCTTCTACCAGGCGCGTTTCGACATCCTTTGAATCTCATCAGTAAATTGAATAAAGCCTATTTACATAAAAAAAAGTCCTTAATATCGAGTGAGTAATTAAAATACAATTTATAAATCTTTTCTCTAATGTTTTATCATATTTTGATCTTCGGAGCCTAGATCACTAGAAGGATATAGCACCCTTTATTATATGAGGTTTACCAAAATGAGTTACCCATACAAAAATATACTTAAATTGTCTAGTTTTTAGGATATTTGTTATTAATTATAATTGTTTTTGGTAACCGAACATTCAATATACAATTTTAATAAGTAATGAAATAACACATCTATAAAAATTATTTTTTTTAATAAGATTTTTACTTACTCACTTATTATTATTGGTATTGGTTAAGATGTGTATAGACATGCAACAGAACATCATAACGTAGCACCGCCGCGCATCACTTCATGTTACACGACGTAGCTACGGTGATGAGGTTCGCGGTGCAACAGAACGTGGCTGCATATCATCAGTATATACCATTAATCCTTCCCATCAATGTATGCATTGTTGCAAGTAAGATGTACATTGCTGGTATTAACATGAGACGGCTAAAGACTGGCAATGGATGATACGCGGCGATGTTACGATGCTATGCTATTGCGCAGTGGCGTCTAGACTTGATCTCTAACGGAGTTACGTTACGGTGTTCTGTTAAATATGTATACGCATCTTTTCTATTAAATAATGTAACATAAATAAAAAAAAAACGAAAATTTATTGCCTACTAGTAAAAAATTTAGAGCAGCCTCAGCATGGTTTGGCGCCTGTGTACAACATCTGTGTGCCAGGGTCGACCCTAAAAATACATAGTAAATAAATTTTAAAAAACTTAAGACACATTTCACCTATTTAATTTTCATAGAAGTGTACGAAAGAGGTGATTTAATATAGATATATTTATTTGATCCCAGTTGTTTGTTGTATATTTGAGTTTATTTATTAAAAAATTAGCTTCTAAGATGAAAAGGAAACATATGAAATTAAAGCAATCTGTAAGTACTTACAAGAATTTTTTAACGAAAGATTGTATAAAATTATCGAAAGTGTGTAATATTTTTTTGTTAAATGTCATTTTGTATAATATTTTAATTTTTAGGGATTTTAACAAAATCTGTGAATAAAACTTAATGATTGTTCCATTCTACTTTCCTTTATATTTTCCCTTTTTATGACATACATGAGATGCAAAAAATATTGTTAATTGATTACTTGCAATCGGAGAATATTATTGTAACCTTCTCGAACACGGGTTTTATTTATTATCTTTGGAATTTGATGACTGTTGGATGATATTCGGTTCGTTCGTGGTCAAAAATGATGGCATTATGCGACGGTGCGTTATCATGGTGCAAAATCCACAAATTGTTTGCCCGCAAATCCTTTTTTGGCAAATTGTTTCAAGTAAACGTCTCATTACGCCCAAATAATACTCCTTATTAACTGCCTGACCCATTGGCAAAAATTCGCCCCTGAACATCACTTTTTTTTTACTGAGAACGACGCGGTTTTTTGCTAATGGCGCATCCAGGGCCCTCTATTTACTCGCCTAATGTCTGGATTGCGTGTCATACTCATAAACCCACGTCACATCTCCAGCAATGATGCTTTTGATGAATGTTAGCCCAGATTCAGCCTTGGAAATCATGACTTTGGTGATGTCGGTGCGGTCCCTTTTTTACATTAAATTTAAGTCCTTTAATACCAACTTTACAGGAACACGGCGGAAACCCAAATAATTAACTACGTTGTCCTGAATGGATCCATAAACGATACCAAGTTCACTGTATTCTTTCTGATGGTTACTTTGAGGTTACTGACCAACATTTATCTCATATTTTGCATCGGTTTTCGATGTCGACGGCCTGCCACTGCGTTCGTCATCCTCGAAGGACTCGCGACCACTTCTGAAGCGTTCATCGCACTGGTAAACTAGTATTTTCGTTAGAATATCATTGCCGAAACAGTTTTCCAACATTTCCAAGCTTTTCGCACTATTAAATCCAGTTTTAACGCAAAATTTAATTAAAACTCGTTGAAAATTCCATTCCATTTTTGAAACTGTAAAAAATCGAAAACAAGTGCATCTGTAGATGTACTCAAGACGGTGTAACTTTTACAAATGTTAAGCTAAGACAATAAAATTTGGTGAACATATCAATAATAGATGTGGCAACCTAACCAAAAAAACAACTCTAAGCTGACTCAGAGCGCCACCTGGTAGTAATTCCGGGAACTTTTTCATCAAGGTTGTATACATTGATTTAATTAACACAGGTTTTCTCCCAACTATTAGTGTAGTGAATTGCATGAATATCTTTTTAGTGTAAGTAGTTTTGCGGAGTCATAATTTTTTGGTAAAATTTTAAAAATGTCATTTAAAAAAACAGGGATAAATAAACCAGGCCGCCGCCCTGTCGGAACGCTCCTGAATAAATTGGCCGCTCATTCTTAACATCAAAGAATAACATTTATCGATGTTAATTCAAATACTAGAATATACATCGATACTTCAAGCAGTTCCAAAGATATTAAGTGTTCAAGTGTTTGCGGACCTATTTTCATACGAATTTTTTTTCACGTAGAACCTATCTTTAACGTATACGAACGAAATTTCCAGACACACTGTATAGGGGGTCACGAGGCAAGCAAGACCACTAAATTTGGTTTTAACCGAAACGCCTTTTCTCGCATCTCTAACACGAAATGTTTGGGATCAGTACCACCATCAAGATGATTTTTGAAGTACATTGAAAATAAGGTCTCGATATTTGTTAAAACCGTGTACCGTTGCGATCTATATCTTCGTTCATACCAGTTAACATCAACAAGTTTCTTTGATCGTTATTTATGATGAGGGCTTTTTTGATGTTTGACAGACAGAAATTTTTTATTCAATTTTGCTTTCATATTTTCTACTTATCGTGACTCCTTTAAGTATTTTTAAGTATTAAATATTGCTACAAATGCAAAGTTTATGATTATTGTCAATGAATCTAAAGGTAATTTCTATCGATAAACATTGTTAGATATTATTTACGCACTGAAAATAACATGTTAGCATATAATACTGGTTTATACAGGGTGATTCAAAAATCGATCACGAAACTTAAGGGGGTGATTCTACTTGACAAAATAAGGGTAGAGCTTCATATAATTTTTTTTTCAAAATGTCATTCGTTTTCGAGTTACAAGCCGTCCAAGTTCAAGTTTTTATTTTTTGTTTTTTGAATTACTCGCTTACAGGAAAACCGATTTGACTAATATTTGAAAGATAAGCTAAGTCTTCTGCGCTTCATCATTTTAGTAACAATTCACATTGATTGTTTGCCGCTAGAGGGCACTTTACCTACATTGAAAATTGTTTTTTTGTCATAATTTTTTAGTGTTGACAGCTACAGTAGTTTTTGGCATAATTTCTGAAAGACTGATGCCAGGCCTTTAAAAAAGGTGCTCTTTATTTACATCGCTAAACCCAACGGTTTAGACGTAAATCACCCTTAAAAATTAAGTGGTAAATTTACTTTTCTCATTTCATTACCACCAGCTACCAGGTAAATAGCTATCAAAGTATACTAGAGCTGTCAGTTTAACATCAAATAAATTCGCTTTTTAAACTATTTAATTTATAATCTTAAAATAACTAATAATGGCTAATCAGTAAATATTCATATTATGGATTATTGCGATATACATTTAATTGATAAAAATTAATGAAACAGTACTAAACAAACTAAAAAAGATTCTCAAAATGTCCCCCATTTTCTTCCATACATTTCCTAACACTCTTCAAAAAATGTCGCCTAACTCGATGAAAAATTTCTGGTGTTTCTTTAATAATTTGGCACTTTTCGATTATCCTGAAGCGAAGATCCTCGACGTTGATTACTGGAATATCGTACACCAATTGTTTCAAATGACCCCAAAAGAAAAAATCCATAGGATTAAGGTCTGGTGACCTCGCTGCCCATGCCAATGGTCCACTTCGTCCTATCCATCGCTCAGGATACGTTGCATTCAAATACTGTCGGACACGTATACTAAAGTGGGGCGGAGCTCCGTCTTGGAGGATCCACATGTTGGCCCTTACTTCCAATGGCACATCTTCCAGATACAATGGGAGACGATTTTGGATAAAATCTAAGTATACGTCACCAGTTAATGGGCCATCAAAGAAATGAGGACCAATAAGGTAATCTATTATCCCTGCCCACACATTTAGTGAAAATCTACGCTGATGTTTCGTTTCTACCACATTGTTTGGGTTCTCGTAAGCATATGTGTGGATGTTGTGTAGATTTGTTATGCCATCACGAGTGAAACCAGCTTCGTCAGTGAATAATATGACGCCAATTAATCGATTATCGTGTTCATACTTAGCTAGGATCTGATTGCACATTTCCAACCGTCTCGGCCGATCATCGTCATAAAGAGCCTGCACCTTTTTTGAATGAAATGGGTAGAGTTGTTCTTCTCTTAGTATCCTCCATGAACTAGCCTGACAGAGCCGCACTTCATTCCCAATTTTTCTAGTACTAATACCTGGATTATCTTCAATAATTTCAAGCACTCTTTCTTCTTGTTGCACGTTTCTAGCAGTTCTAGGTCTTCCCCTATTTCCATTATAACTTTTAAAGGAACCACATTCCGCAAGCCTCCTGTGCACACTGGAAAATGTTTGAGCATGAGGGATATTTCTTTCCGGATAACTCTCCATATAATATCTTCTTGCCAACTCTGCATTACCATTTGCTTTTCCATAACAAAAATGGATATCATAATATTCGATATTTGAATATTGGTGATTAGCCATTATTAGTTATTTTAAGATTATAAATTAAATAGTTTAAAAAGCGAATTTATTTGATGTTAAACTGACAGCTCTAGTATACTTTGATAGCTATTTACCTGGTAGCTGGTGGTAATGAAATGAGAAAAGTAAATTTACCACTTAATTTTTAAGGGTGATTTACGTCTAAACCGTTGGGTTTAGCGATGTAAATAAAGAGCACCTTTTTTAAAGGCCTGGCATCAGTCTTTCAGAAATTATGCCAAAAACTACTGTAGCTGTCAACACTAAAAAATTATGACAAAAAAACAATTTTCAATGTAGGTAAAGTGCCCTCTAGCGGCAAACAATCAATGTGAATTGTTACTAAAATGATGAAGCGCAGAAGACTTAGCCTATCTTTCAAATATTAGTCAAATCGGTTTTCCTGTAAGCGAGTAATTCAAAAAACAAAAAATAAAAACTTGAACTTGGACGGCTTGTAACTCGAAAACGAATGACATTTTGAAAAAAAATTATATGAAGCTCTACCCTTATTTTGTCAAGTAGAATCACCCCCTTAAGTTTCGTGATCGATTTTTGAATCACCCTGTATAATGTAATTGGAAAAGGATAGCATATAATCGGTGTTTGTACCAAGAAGTAAAAGAACGCACAGTATTTATCATTATTTTTCCAAATACAAATATTCATCACGTTATTCAGCAGCCGCACAGCGATATGCTAATTCTGGGGAGGAAATTCGATAGTCTATTTCCTTGGCTTAGTAGTCCTAGAGAAACACTCCATTTTCGGAGATATTTGCTCCCTTCAGGGTAATTTCCACACATAAAAAGCATTTTAGGAAATATATAAAAGACTGTTTAACGTTTATTTCATCTCCGATGTATGCTTGCAGATAAAAAATTAAAAAATCGTGATTTCCCAAACAGCACAAATACGTCTTAAAGACGTCCATAAAACGTTTGATCTCAACATTCAGGGCGTCTTATGGATGTCCATAAAAGACGAATGACGTCCATAAGACGTTGTATAGACGTCTTATGTTACAAAAGGTAACGTCTTTAAGACATTTGCTTAAAACGTCTTATGGACGTCCCTTCCCAACATTAAAACAACATATTCCTTCCACCAATAAAATTATGTACATTAAAAAGGGTCCCTTTAATTTTTTTGTTCGTCTTGTTTACAAAGTCAAACCTTAATTATTCAGAAGCCCAAGAAATAACTTTAATTAAGAAAAAATCAAGAGCAAAATATACACTACCATTTTAAATAACTACAAGTTCCGCATGAATAATTTGCTTTAAAAAATATCTTCAACATAATCTCTATACAAAAAAATACATAACTTAAGCATAATGTAAACTTTTTCTAATTTGAAATTGAGGAAGTGAGGTAGAAGAGCAAATATTTTCAGAACTACTACTGTTCGAACTATAAGTGAACCTATCAAATTTAAGCCTTAATTTATCCCTTCAATATAATAACTCTAAAAGGTAAACTATCAACAAAATAAAAGTTTATTGAAATAAAAAGTACACAAATCTTTAAATAGTTTTAAAAACAAGAATTTTTATTTAGTCGAATAACAAATCTGATCTGATGCCCTTTTCGGCCATGTTTGGATTGAAATTTCCTCATTCTTCTGACTTTTTGCCAGTCCTGTTGTCTCTCTAGATCCTAAAGACAAACTGATTTTAATTTTATAGGATAAAGTTTATCATTTGTGGGAGTAAATTTTTTGATATTTTTGCGAATTTTTATAATTGTCCTCTACTATAGAATCGTGACTTATGCTATTTCAAGGTTAATATGTATAATGAAAGACAGAACTTACTCATAATAAGTCTCGCCAAGTTGGAATCGTAGAACTTTCTCTTTCCTTTTCGTACTAATCAACTGTACATGGTAATTTTACAAGCTCGCTTTACAAAGTCATAAATGCTCCCTACTCCCAGTTTTGAAATTTCTAAAACCTTAAACAAAATTACTTCTTGTAATTAACAAAACTCTATTTTCTATGTTCTTTAAATATAACCAGTCATCAGGAACAAAATAAATCTTACAGGTTTCATTAGTGGAGCACTCCATAAACAAACATTTCGCCTTCCACTTCATTAGTAATATTTCTTGTAATATTTAGGACCGGGTCTGGATGAGCTGTGCAAGCCTTTTTCGCACAGATAATATTTTTGAAGATTTCATTTCATACTTCTAATAACATAGTTACTACAAAAATATAAGTGGTAAAGCATTCGGAAATTTCCTGTAACACAACCTATAAATAACGTTACTGTTTTTCCTAAGTACATATGATTCTCGATCTTACCTTAAGTATTACATAAACACGAATAAAAAAGATTTTCAGAAGATAAATCAACTATTTTAATAAAATTCTTTCAAAAGCTAAATTTTCACAGTCGGCACCCCAACAAAACAAAAATGACAGAAACAAAAAAAGGGTTTTTTAAAGTTATAGTTTCGCTGGCATCATATTGTTATTGTTATCGGTACATCAAACAGTCTATGACAAAAAGCACCAAAGTATTGATAAAAAAGATCACGCAAGAGTTCCATTAACCAAGGTCGTAGTGAGGCTACTAAAAATTTGTCGTTCAATCAAATATTTTATCCTCAACTTGTATTCAGCTGAGCTCTGTGCGGCGTTGCAAACTTATTACCCAACTGCGACAAAATCCACAGGGAAGGAAATGCTTTTTAGTTTTTATCAACTAAATTATACACAACTGTATTTATTTTCATATAAAATGTAGTATGTAGACTTTTAAAAGATATCTTAAAGACGTTGTATATAGACGTCTTATGGACGTCTTTAAAACAACGTCTATAAGACGCCTTATTTATGTCTTAAGACGTTCAGACATAATCTGGATATAAAAATGACGTCTATAAGACGTCTAGTGCTGTGTGGGTTACTTTACATGAAGCAATAAGATATTTAAGGAAAGAGAAGTTACTGCTACAAAATCCTAATGTAATTCGTGTCCGGCAAGTACTTGCTCAATTTTTTTTTCACCGACTGTACAATACCAAACTTTGCATTATTTTAATATTTGTTAAAATTTGAAATCTAAACACCTACTAGAAAACTAATTTATCAGCAAAAGGAGGAAAAAAGAAAAAAATCGTAATCTTATATTCTGTGGAAATATTAATTTAAGAGTAAATAAAACACAAAAAAAAAGTAGTAATCATTTATTAATTAATCAAAAATTACAAGAACGGTAAAAACTTAATAAGATTTGGCGTTAAAATTTGTTGATTTTTAGGCCATTTAATCTATAAATTTTCTATTATTTCAGTTTTTTAAAAGATAAGTAGCTTAATGGTGAGACGAGGCATCCTAGAACTGATTAAAAAATTGTGTTTTGGTTAGTTAGGGTTCATTAAATAATATATTTATATTTACAACCGTTTTTAAAAATATTTTACTTTAGGAAATTTCCATTTTACAACAATTACTAAGAGTTTTAACATTTTAATACAATTTTTGTCAAAAACAATTATTAGCATGGTCGTTCCAGAAGGGGAAATTAAGAGGAAATTGTCCCTCCTAGTCTTCTATAAACGTCCACGATTATAGGAAAGACGTACTTACTTCGTATGTATATAAAAATAGAAGAAAATTACCAAATATAGTATTGGAAAAGCAATATGTAATACGTTAAAAGCAAAATGAAGTCATATATATGACAAATTCAAAGTAAATATAACAATTTTTCTCTTGTAACAGCTATCATTAAATAAAGGTGCTGAGGGAGTTATCCAAAAAACACGTTTCAAACCATTAAAATTTATATTAAAGCAGTGTCTTCTTTTAACAGATTATTTTTTGCTTTTCCAAAAGTAACAGGAAAATTAAGGTACACATAAATATTTTCTTAATACACATAACGTAGACACAGTAAATTTACTTTACATAAAAATGTTTTCTACTATCATCACCTTTACTTAAATAATATTTTAAGTAATAAATTTATAATAATTCGAATATTTTATTGTTACTGCTATATTTTTTCTTTAATTTTTAAGACTTCAAAACTTAAGCAAAATCTTTTATCAAAATACGGAATTTGAGCGACTAATTCGATTCGATTTAGCAAATGTTAGTAACTTCTATTATCATTTTAAATTTTTACTGGTATAGTTTTGTAAGAAAACAAAAAACTTGCATTACTTTTTTACATCAAATCTCGAAATGTTAATTGTGTCGTATTTAACCGTAAAAAATGTTTAAGATTTAGAAAACTCTGCAAATAACAGTTTTTAACAATTTTCTTACAATAAAAACACCAGCATTCCTAAATCATAACTTTAGCGCGAAATATACTTATGTTCTTGTATCATCATAAATTCTCGTCCCGATGGGGCTCGTCTTCAGATTCTTCTGCATGCTGTTTTAACAGAGGACTTCCATCTGACACTCGAACCTTGCTTCCCTTTTGGCTGCCCCTACTTGAAGGAAACGGGGGTGGAAGAGCCCCGCAGGGGGTACAAGGAGCGGAACGGGAAAGCCAACTCCTCGAAAAAACTGAAAGAAACATGAATCAATAATTTTTTTTCATTTATGATACTATATAACATTTTCTTCGAAATCCCATTAGAGTATAACCAAAATAACTAGTAAGCTATCTCCACATAAATTCATTCATAAATTCGCTAGGTTTTCTGTAACCTCCATCAGCGCTGCGATGAATAAATTTTAACGAGAATTACTATCATACCATGGGTATGTGTTCTTTGTTTGGTCTTGTGGAATAATAATAACATAAATATTTTGTGTGTGTGTAATGCCACCATTGTTATCTCCAAAATGGTAACGTATGTGAAGTCGGTTAAACTAGATATATTATAGAAAATTTAAAATTTGACAAATTTATTTCTTTAATATGACTTTTGACTTTAAACAAAAATATTTCCTGTCATGGCGGTGTTTAACATCTCTCACTCACTCACTCACGAGTTAACATTTTTCATAAGCTGATTAGAAACAGACCCTCATTCATTTTTGTTTTTGTTGTTATACTGAGTATATTTATCTAGAGAAAAATTTGCACTTGTACTATATTCTTCTATGTAATCTTCTACATTAGAGTCACTAGAGTCAAGTTCAATGTCTTCAAAATTGTTTCTATTGGATTCCAAACATTTTTTGAAGTTCTCAAATTTAGGTAATTAAGATTAGCGTTATAAACAAAATACAATACCAATTCGTCTATATTCGGAATCTCTTCTGGAAGCACCAACTCCATAAACTAATCTACTTTTAATCTGTAATTTTTCCATGCTCATAATTATATATCTGCCAAACTGAAATCCCATTAGTTGTAGACTTTTAAATAGAAATCAAGATTAAAGATGAAGTTAATATTCGAATGTCAGGTTAATAACCTAAAGATTAAACTCAAGAAAATTTATAAGAAGAAGAGAGAAGAAAACGATATTAATAACAAGAATGAAATATAAGTAACGTATGCAAGGTAGATCAAGAAAGATGAGAAAACTTAACAGTGGGAATAGGATAAAGGGTATATAATCAAAAAGTATATCTTCCTCCTCCTCACCTTCTTAAGTTCTCCCTTTTATTCACTACTTGCTAAAAATATATTTTAAAAATGAATAATTTTGACGTGATGTAAAAACTTAAAAATTACCGTAGTTTCCTATAAAATATAATTAACACAAAATTTAGTAGTAAAGCAAAAATTGTACCTACAATGACGATGGCAAATAGACCATATAAAACTCAAACCTGTCTCTGCAACTTTCGCTACAACACTGAATAGTTCTCGGGCCAAAATGAGCGTTAACTTTTTGGAAATTTCCGGAAACTTCAGGTGGCGCGAAGCCGAGTAAATCTACTAGTTATTTTAGTTCTACTGTGATCCAGTGGTGTGTAAAGTAATAAAAAGGTTATTAACAATTAAAAATAACTGTATATTAAGTAATGTAATATTTCAAATGTATTTTAATGCTTACCACTAGGGATAGTTTTATTTTGATTTCTACCCGAATTGACATTTTGCGGTTCTCCCAATGGCATATACATAGTTTTTGCTCTAACCCTATGAAAGTAGGCCCGCGCTTGCGCAGTAGCTGACGTAGATGGATGAAGAGGGCTCCTTGGGGCAGGAAGTTGCTGGATTTTATCCAAAAGTTCTTTCATTTCCACGGTAGGAGATGTAGCGCGTGGTGGGGAGTCTGGTGTACCTGACAAAAATTGACATAGATTTTATGTTTATAAAATAAACTCGATTAGTACAAATTTAATCATAACTTATTCACTCCAAAATGAAATCGTTTGATGGAGACCGCCATCGGCCCATCTGTATGTCATAGTTTTTTAACTTCATAATTTTTCCTTTCTTTGTAATAAAATTTATTTAATTTTATGCTTCTGTTTCTTTTTAGCCGTTCTTTTTTAGTATGTCAAAATTCTACATAAAAAAACTGAACTCCCTCTTTCAACCCTGTTGAAATCAAAAGATACAGGCAAATTATGAACTAAATCACCAATTATTAGTATCGACCGGCAATGCCCTGTCTATTTCTTTCTATTGCCTTCGCTTTCAGCGCTGTCTATTTTTGTCTGCTCTCTTCGCCAGAGACATTGTTGCCTCACACGTATGCTATTTATAGTATATTTCAAAAATTTCGTTTTTTGTGTATGTCAAATTTAACTTACTACACATGTAATTATATTATTTGTCGTTTAACGGTCTCCGTCAATGATTTCATTTTGAACCTATTAAATTCTACCTAAATTTGCTAAGCTGCTTATATCAGAGCCAGTCATGCTGTTAGTCACGCCGAAGTGGAGTTCCTGTAATGTAGGTACCGCTTGAGGATGCACATGTTCGCTCAAATTCGGCGCACACAAAGACAAGTTAAGCAACGCTGAAAATGGTTCCTCGTCCTCCGTTGAGTCTTGACTACGTTGCGGTGCGGGTCTTCGAACTCTAAAAGGGGGACGATCAACTGTGGAAGGAGGAGAGATAGCGCAAGAATCAGGAGGTGGTTTATCTACAAAATAGGAAAAATATACGCTAGATTTTTAAAAATCAAATGCCGATATATTTAAGCTAATAATACAATAACCTACAAGAGTGTCAGTGTTTGTCTTTCGGGACAAGGAATAGAGGGTTTGTGTGGTTATATTCGTTTAAAGGTCACATGGCTCTATGTAACCCCCATTAAAAAGAGACGAAAATAAGGCTTTCGCTTCTCTTTCTTTCTAGCACTGTGGGATCGACCGGCATTGGGGACGTGCAACATATATCTATGAATTTGGTACGCCGAGTCCAAATTGGTTTACCAAAATTGACTATTATGGATATTCCGACCTAAAAGGGGCAGAATGGCAATTTTCTTGTATTTTTGAGTTTTTATATCTTAAAAACTAGAGATGACGAGATAATTTTAGCCCTTTTGTGAGTGGAACGAGCTCTCAAACTCTGTATACATTGCGCAATAGGAAAAGGGGATCTCGAGAAAAACAATTCGAGGTTTGATTGTGGAAAGTAAAAATAGCGATAACATTTCTTTATTAGTTATTTTTTCAGTTTGCTGCGATCTAGCTTGTATGCAATGTATCGTCACACTTCGAATTTGAACTTAGTTTCTGTGATGATCCTTTCAACTACCAGTGCCGTACATACAGAATCTGAGTTGCTAATATGCACTTACGAGCTAAACACTTATTTTAGTTTTTCGAGGTTTTACAGGTAACTATAGAATTAGGTTACGGGTCTAAGCTTTTTGATAAGGTTCGTGGTTGATTCCTTTTTAATGTAAAATTTTAGTTCGTATCACAAAATTTGTGTGTCATTTCTAGTTTCAGTCTATTGTGTTTTAGCTTGTATTTGACTACCGCCATATTGTATCCGCCATTTTAAATTTTTGCAACCATACGTCGAATATGAAATGGTTTTCTCGAGGATCTTTTTACCTATTTTTGCAATGTATACAGGGTTTGAGAACTGATTTCAGTCACAAAAGGGCTCAAATTATATGGCTATAATACACCACCGAAGTTATAAACGCAGGTCTGATACTTTTGGGACAGGTGTGTCCCAAAAGTATCAGACCTGCGTTTATAACTTCGCGCCATGACGTTCGAGCGACCTCTATAGGGTACGAGGATAGTGATTCCTAACCTGAACACGTCGATTTCCGCAGATATCAATTGGCCGTGTTAGTTTTCGAGTATGGTGTTTTTGTTTACAGTGCCTTTTTTACCTTCGTCGAATTTTGTTATCACTGAAAATAACAGAGATGTGAACAATGAATTTCCATCAAGTTTAGCTTTAAACTCAAAAAAAGTTATTCGGAAGCTATTGAAATGATGCACATAGCCTTTGGAGAGGAGTGTATGGGCAAAATACAGATAAAAAAATGGTACAAGCGGTTCAAAGATTACGGCACTTTTGTTTACAGTGATCCACGTTCTGACCAACCTTCGAGCACAATAACACCGAAAAATGCCCAACGTGTGCGACTTGCGATTGCAGGAAATCGTCGTTTGACTGTTCATATGTGTGAGATTCATTCCAAAATTGCTCACGGTAAAGCAGAAAGTGCTTCACTTTGAAGTCGCTCAGGACAATTTGGAAATGATCACTAATGATGACTCAAAAGATCATCACCGGCGACTAAACGTGGGATTATGGTTATGATCCCTAAACAAAACAGCAGTATAGTGGAAGCTTTGATCTGAGCCACGACGACCGAAAAAGCAAGTCAAAGTCCTTGTTGATTGTTTTTCTTCGATTATGAAGGTGCTGTGCATTATGAATATGCTCCAAGAGATCAGGCGATCAATAAGGAATTTTATTTTGTGAGAAAAAAATGGCCACGTTTTTAGCAGAGTGGCAACTACCTTCTTCAACACGGCGGACAGAATTGAAAAGTCCACTCAAAGAGCGCAGGTTCGACAACATACAGACATTTGAAACGAATAAGACAAGTGCACTCAAGGCCATTCCAAAAATTGACGAAGCGAACTGCTTCAAGTGGAAACACCGATGGAAGTGTGTTATTCAGTGGAATGGGGATCACTTTGACGGATACCACCTGCCGGATGACGACAAATAATGTCAGTGCGAAGTTATACGCAACTCGGATACTTTTGATTATATAGGTTTTAAAATTGACTTCCATAGATTGTTTCGTGTAGAACTCAAATCTGCTTTCGAACATGCTCTATCTCCTCTGGTTTTTGAGATACTCCAGCCCAAATATATCCAAAAATGACAATTTTTTACTTTTAGGTTAGATTATCTCAAAATTCTGACATGATAGCCAATTTTGGAAAATTGATTTGGATTGAAGGCACCAAATTACGTAGTGAATAACCCTTGTCCATAAGAAAAGGATTCGGGACTCCTAAAGTTGTAGGTTTGTACGATTTAAATTACAATATAATACGAACCTAAAAATAAAAAATTTAGGTTCGAGCGAGCCGTGCTCGTGACTAGCCTGCTGCGATCCTCCTTTGAATTTTGCCGACTTCCACTGATATCGGTCGCATTCAGCAGCCGGCATTAAAGTAGGTAATAAAGGTCTCATATTTCTATTGTTCGCGAGTAGCGCGACCGAGGCTCGCAGTGATCCATTTTCTGTCGGTTTTTAGTACAAACTTAAAGGATTTTTATATATAGTTGATCAACTTAATGGCACGCTTTGTTGAAAATATTCACTTTGCAGTGAGACCGACGACACGAGAAGTATTGTGTTGTGTATTGTGTATACATACATACACAGACTGTTAACACGGCGCCAATTGGCACGCCTAGATTGATAGACAAGTAAATAAATAACATGAACTAAATATAAATAAAATAATAAAATGTACCCGGTTTAGAATCCGCTTTGTTTACTGCATCTCCTTGCTTTTCTCTCGTAATAAAACTAAAACTTGATTGGCCTGTCAGTATCGGAGGTCTGGGATGAACAGGAGTAATTGGAGGTAGAGGAGATATACTGTTTTGTTGCGTTGCATTAGGACTATGCTGTAAAACCTAAAAAATATAAAGATTTACAACAATGGACATTTGTCCATAAAAACTCAAAATATTTTATGCAGTTTACTATTATAAAAGAAAAATTATACCTGGTGATATTCCGTTGTAGCGCTAGATAGAGAAGAAGCACTTCGAGGTAGTCTTCTGTCCGAATTTGATGGACTAGGCTGAGGGCCGGAAACCAATTCTTCCAAACTAGCAACGTTAGAATATGTAGGCGGAACTATTGTATTTGCCTAAAAAAATTAAATCATTATTTTTATAATACAATTTAAAAAAATAAGTATCTTCAACACATTTTATTATTTATAACTTACTTCATTTATGGCGTTACATAAAAAACTAGAGCTGATTGAATCATTTGTGCTAGTAGCTGATAAAGAACCTGCAAAGAACAGAACAATTAATCTTAATTAAAATAATATTTAAAAAAATGTAGGACATTTCAAATTCCGAGTATAAAAACGCAGATAAATAAACAGAAACCAAAATTCTTCTATGGATTGTACATTATATACTGTATGCTACGAAGGATCAAAAATATTTAATTAATTTATACTTACCAACAGGTCTTGTAATAAAATTTCTAAAATACTGAACCATCAAATAACCCGTGGAGGTACTGTTGTTTTTGATTACAGGCTCTGTGTTGTAACTGATCACCAGAGGATACATATCAGGTTTTGAGGTAACCTAAGAAAGTCAACATAATTAACCTAATTTTAAAAACACAGATTAGAAAATGTCATTATGAATATAATTGGTAATTATACCGAATTTTCCGTTAATTTTTTGGAACACGAATCTAAAGTTTTTTTTTGGCTATCCTACATCCCAAATAAAAAAAATTTCACTTTCACACTATATTTTCAGACCTAACACTTTAAATTTTGCCCCTTCCACTAAAACACATTTGCACATTTTGAAATATAACATATTTAAAAAAATTATCGGTAATTCTTGGAAAAGGTGGAAACACACATTTTTCCGAATTTTCGGATGATTTTTTCATACCTCCTATTTTTGGGTCGTAGAACACGAATATGTTGCCGATTTTCACCGATGTCACGTGGCGTTTCCGAAAAAAAAAATCATTTTCACTCATATAACTTGTATTTTCCGATTATTATCTTTAAATTTGGGACATTTATAGTAAAATACACAAACAACACAATATTTAATTATTTTTTTAACAAAATTTACATAAATAACTGCAGAAAAAAACGAATTTACTATAAAACGTAAAAAAAAACCGTTGTCTTGTCGTTTTATACTGGTTCTAGGTATGCATGGTTAGTTGCATACGATTTAAATCCAAACGCATCATGCGACGTTGCCACCTTGACGTGGATTTTTAATTCCATTAGGATGGAAAACTTGATAGTTCAAATGCAAATATTGTTTTGATTGAAGTCAAAAAAAAGTCTGTATTCATAAAACGAAATGCCTCAGTTGTCTCTTTCTATATTGCTCTACCCATAATGTCAGATTCTCTTCGACCTATGGCTTGGATTAGAATAATAACATTTTGTTTTCCGTCCTTTTATTATTTCTATACAAATTAAGATGAACAGGTGTCAGAACTGTCTAGGATATGTTTGTAGACTGATGGCATGGACCAACTGCGGTATGACTTGTAAAAAGCAAAACAAAAATAAAGAAAACTAGTTATTATAATTTAGTCAGTTTTTCGAGTGAAAAATTTGGCAATAAAAATTGTTACTGTTAAATTACGTCCATTAATTTATGAAATATAAATAAGAACTCTAACGATATGTATCTTCTAAATAAATGTTTAGCAAAATAGCTAAGGAAATGCTGATCAAATTTCAGAATGTTTCCGACAATTTCAACTTTTTGTGATGTCACCACACTCAAATTTTAACAAAAATTAACAAATATTATGTCACGTTTCATGCTTCAATATGAGAATAAACACAATTTATTTTAATTGAGCCACTAAGTTTTTCATCCAATTGAAATTTAACAACTACATCAACGTCACAACACTGTATTTCGCAGCAGATGTTTCTTGTTCTGCGCTTATAAATTGACGGCAAAAATAAATTTGTTGTTCTTGATGTAAAAATAAGAGTAATCGACCAGAAAACAGTTTTTGCACAGTTCTTTAATATCAATTTTGTTTAAAAAAATGTTCTAGTATTGTGTTGTGTTGGCGTATTTTACTAGAAGTGACGAAATTTGAAAGTGGAGATCGGAAAACACGAATTATATATGCGAAAGGTAAAAAAAATCCTGGCAAAACAAAATGACAAACCGCCAAAAAAAAATCAGTTCGTGTTCTATCGCCCAAAAATAGAGGTTATGTAAAAAATCAGAGAAAAATTCAGTATTTCCAGTATTCCAAATAATTACCATATATTTTATCGGTCCTCAGAAAATGAGACGATAACACATAATATTTCTTATTAGTTAATAATGGAAAGTAACGAAAAAAAAGTTACATATTTGATTTGCTGTGTGCTTGACATTTAATTTACCTCCGAATAAGGCGGTGGTGGCGCTTGAAAACTGTTACATCTACTGTACTGCGGCGGTATATAGCATGATCCAATGGAATCCGGTTCTGAACATGCGCGATCTTCCGACGGTCCGGTCCTACAGCATAATCCTCCCTGGCTGTGTTTACGCCAGAGAGAGCACGCGCATAGAATTCCTGCTACTGTTGCTGTTACTGCTAGCCAAAAGTACCTACAATTCACAAATACTTATTGCACTGAAACCCCCGACCAAAAAAACAGCTGTTTATATTTTTTAAAAATAAATAGGCTTTAATTAAAACCATCTTTTGGAACTATTCTCTTTACAAGAAAATACACTACATGCTAAGATTTAGTTTCGAGCTGCAAGTGACCTATTGTATATACTTTCTGTCTGGAAATCAACGAAACTTTTAAATTTAAACATCGTATCGTCAATTGCATGCGTCATTTTTTTAAAGTTACACGTTACATATATACATAAACAAGTTACAGTGGTTTTGGTTTAGCGGTGTTTGTTTTCGTGGCGATTTTTACTATGCCCGATTAATTGAGCAAAAAATCTGCAATCAAGTTTTTGCCTTAAACAAAATTGTAACTATTAATAAACGAGTTCTATCATGATTGTATATCACGTCCAAGCATTTTTAAGGACTGTGAAGACATTGAAGATAATCCCCATCTCGGACGGCCAACCGTCGTATCTCTATCAAGCAGCACGTGAGTTAAGAATCTCAAAACTCAGTATGTGATTTTATTTGGGCAAGAAATACGTCGCTTCTTGCATAGTGCCAAAAACACTAAAAGTACTTTGGTTGCTTGTGTGCGTGTCTGGTCCCTGTATCTGTCTTCTCCTAGGTTCCTCCTCAGGCCAAAGTGTCTTTCAACGTGGCTTACAGGAAGCTTTGGATTTGGACCATCATTTGATGTATGAGCCTTTGGATCATGGATTCTGTCAGTGTGTTTATTGCAAGTGTCCCGATTGGGTGCACTATCTGTCCTATGAGTGTAGTGTGTCTAGAACCCTCATTTGTAAGCTGTGGTCCGCTGGAGCATCCCCTTTAGGATGCAGGGTGCGCTTCTCCACAATTTGCGCATTTTGGTTGTTCTTCTTTAGATGTAGGACATATACACCAGTGATGATCCTCGCCACAATTGTCGTAGCAGGGACCGTCTCTGCAGTTTTATGTTGCATGCCCGAATAGCTGGTAGTTGTAGCACTGGAATCTTTGGGTCCTGTTATGTTGAGTTTTCACTTTGGTTCTGTTGCCTATGCTTTCCGTTATATTGTGGATATAGGTTTCATTCTTGTGCAGTACTACAAAGACCATGGACATCGTCTTCTTATATTTATAATGCCAACGAATGATTGTTAACGAATAAATCCCTTCGTATGCAGGTCGCTTATTATCTCGGTTTCTACAGTATGATGTGTATAGGTTTCTCATATTCCGGAAGCTAAATATTTTTAGTAATCTTCTTAGTAGCTTATGATCCTGGATGCTTTTCGTACAGATTTTTATGCCTTCTGGTATTTTCTTGGCATAATCCTGTCCCATTTGGTTGTTCTTACAGTTTTGTAGTACTTCGCTGTATTTCGATTTTTCCCTGAGGACAACCGGTGGTATTCTGGATTTTGGTGCAGGTAGCGGGGCTCTCTCCCAGTCCTCGCTGCTTTCTTGTTGTTCTAGAGTATCCTGTGACTTGGTTTTCTTCCTATTTCTTTTTCTCTTCCTTCTATTTTTTCGTTTCGTATTGTGATTTGGAGATTCGTCGTAACTCTGAGGGGAGTCGGTGTCTTCAAAATTCATATCCTAGTTTTGAGTCTGTGCTTTGTCTATGACTTGTTTTCGCGTTTTAATTCTAGCGAGAAGTTCCTTAATGATTGCTTGTTCTTTATCAATGTATATATTTGCTCGTTCTTTGATTGTACGGTGATCCTGAGTTGGTTTTGGAGCTGGTTAATTTACTCACGAAGAGTATGGTACTCATTATCTTGACTTCTAGGAATGTCTAATTCCGCTCTGGTTTTTCTCAACTTTCTGCAGACGGTATCTAGCAAATGTTGACCTTCAGTGTCCATCTAGTCATCTTTATCAATATTGATATCAGTGGCTTACTCGAGTGCTATTGGCTATTGTTACGCTATGGCTGCTCGGTGTCTTCCGGCTTCTGAGATAATTTCTAATGTAGCCACTGACTCAAACTTATTGAAATCGGCGGTGGATAGTAAGTATACGGATTTGACATCGAAACAATTATCGGAATGAAAACTGAACATCTAAGATAACATAAGGCTATCACAACTCACGTATGCTGGAGCTTTTGGAGTCTGGAAAAAAAGGTTTTAATATGTGTATATCTGCGAATGGAATATACTGAATTGAATAAATAACGTTTATGACTTTTTTAATGTTCCGTTTATTTCCGGACAAAGATATACACTTATAAAAAAAAAGAATATTCTTTACCAATGCCCCAAGAAGAGTGGGTTTGTAAAAACGTTTCCAGTTTGTATGGAGTTGGGTCGGCTATAGGTGGGGGCCAACAGAAAGCAGCAGCCCTGCTTGCAACACTCCTTGGGGGGAGAACAGCTGTAATGACCTTCATCACACTGTTTTGCAGTTAATTGCTGAAAATTAAGTTATTTTCGCAATAAAAATCACCTTAGTTAAAATACAGAATTGACCAAAAATTGTACTTACAGTAGTCATAAGTCCGGGAAATTGTGTGTGGTTTGAGAGAGCGGCGGCGGGGTTACAGTAACAACACAGGACTGTTGCATTGCACCTTATTCTTCGAATGTCGAAATCGCCGGTGACTAAAATAAACGGAAGACAGTTGGCTAGAAAACAAAAGTTTGTATTTATTATTCGATTTATCTCTAAAAATATTATAATCATATTGCGAAAATGTACACGGTGAGTCAAGGTTATAGGTAAAATTTCACAATAAACTATATTCATTACAATGTCAAGAAACGTAGGCTAAAATTTGGTTCCGTTTTATTAAGTCGGGTTTTCGATTATCTATAAGAGGGGTATCCAAATTTCTTAGCCTAAGATTACACTGTCTCCTCCACTAAGTCCCAAGAGCCAAGACCAAGCTATTTCATCATACCAACATACTATAGCTTTAAATGACAGAGATATCAACAGCGCAACCCACAGGGGTGGACTCCGATCCGAAGACGTAATCCGTGACTGAGACACCAACGCCCTTTACATTACCCGCGAGTAACCGTTTGGTACATCTTATCGACGAACGGAATTATCGGACTCTATTTCTTTGAAAATTCTAGGGGACAAAGGATAGAAGAGTGAAAATTACGGGCGCATGATCATTGATTATCTTGTACCAAATTCGCAAGCACATCCTTCTTACTCAGGATACACGTGGTTTCAACAAGATGGAGCAATTCCTTATACGGCCAGAACGGTGGTGAATTTGCTCCGTGAACATTTTCCACGAAAATTGATCAACCGCTTTTGGGATATCCCCTGGCCACCGATGCTGAATTCACTAAGATGACCTAACCTTAAAACCATTCTCAATTGATAGTAAACTGACAAAGGCAACAATAAGTCAACCAAGTTTTAAAATACAAGCATGGAAAATTATTTTTTTATTACTGAGCCGGCAAGAATGGAGAATTTTATTTATTTTTGGGATACAACTATTTCTCTTAAATCTTTCAAAGGTCTATCGCTAGATTCTTATTCTTGATATCCCTATATAGGCATTTATTTGTTGACATATGTAATATAAATTATGATAATATCATAAGTAAAACAAAACTGGTCCATTAGAAGATTTATTTTTAATGACAAATAGATCTGGTTTAAGTCTTAAACCTTCTTAATGAACATGGCTACTAAAGTCAAAGCCATAGATATGTAGTTTACATCTGTTAAGCATATTTAACCAATCAAATTTAATACGATAAAGTGTTATGTGAATTATTCTCTGCACGCCGGAAATAAGTGTTAAACATGAATTTTTAACTTTCTTTATTTTGCACCGATCAAAAGCAGTAAGACAAGGAAAATAAACACTTGTGTAGTAATTAAATTGACTAAGTACGAGCGCTACACATAACAATTTGTAAGTGTCGTGCGAAATCATGTACCGATGAGTATAGAAATATTTTAGATTATTATACAAGCTTGCTAAAAGTAGCTTTGACGTAACATGTTCAGTAAATCTTATTTTGAATCAATAATCAATCCTAAGCTTTTATCGGTATCACCAAGTGACTATCAGGTATCATTTAGTTTAATGTTTATATTATTTTTACAAAGTGTCTGCCATTTATTACCAAAATGAGAGAGGTCAGAATTTATTAGATTCCGGGGTTCTTTCAACATAGACAACAACGTTTCTTGCGAAGTAGTAGATATCTGTTGGACTTCCATTGTCTTTATTTTTGTTGAATATCACGACGTTTCGGCTAGTAGTTATCTCTAGCCGTTTTCAAGTGAAACTAAATAAATCCCTTAGCTACATGACTATTTATACTAAAAGTAAATGCAGTGGAGTGTGACTAAGATGGGTGAAGTCATGCCTGCTATGGCAAACAAAAATAAAGACAATGGAAGTCCAACAGATATCTACTACTTTTGAAAGTGTTGGCAAAACACTTATACAACACAGATGTCAATACTCAGATTATTCACTTTAGGTAAAAGTATAGCATGTGCGTGTTTCCAAACTGTCGGGAACTAAAAGGCTAATAGGCATTAATTAATTAAATGGGATTAGCTATATAATTAAATTAATAAGGAATTAAAAGAGGGCAACATAGTTGAATCGTGTTGATATTTAAAGAATCAGCACCAGTAACCTTGGGCTTTATGTCTGTTAAAATTTACAAAATTTCATTCTGGTTACTTAAATTAAAATGAAAAAGATTATTATTTAAATGTTGATGATATTATTATTATAATCTCAAATAGTTATAAAATGTGTACATTTAGCAACTATATATTGTAGGGAATAGAGTTCATTGATATATTTTGCCTATAATTCATAAACTTACTCCATCCAATCATTGACTCACCCTGTAACTATATATATTATTGTATTGAAAACACCAAATAGTAATTCCGGTTTAATCCACTCCAAACCCAATAACGACAAATCCTTATCCTTAACATAACATTAATTCATCTACATATTATCCACTTTTCAAAGGTTTAAATCCACTAGTTAACTAAGTGCGTATTTACTTACTTAAGCAGAATCATGTTCCAATTTAAATAAAACTACATCATCGATCTGTGAGTGAAAAATTAAAAAGCCGTGCATATATTTTAAGTAATTTTTTAACCTGTACAACACACAAGTTTTATTGTCGATTTCAATAAGTGAAATTTTTAGATACAAAAACCATATCTTTACAATTTATATACCGCACTAAGAATTAAACATTTAATTTAAAAAACGCAAAATAGTAATAATTAGAAAAGTTAATAAAGAAATATTAGTAATAGCTACTTCGTTTAATGTCCTTAATTAAACACATGGTTGTTTGAATCGTGCGGTTTGTTGGAGGTCACATTAATTCAAATTTTATACAGGATGTAAAATAGTGTCAAAAATAAGAAAAAAGTTCTTATTAATAAATTTTCAAAATGCGGCCCTTTGAGGATTTTATGTATCGCTCGTCTATTCATGACTTTCACTACGTTTATATCGATGGCTTTAAACCCAATGAAAGTAAAGCAACTTTAAAACTAATTTCAAACTCACTCGTTTATTTCGTTGACTTGAATCTGGGTTGAAAATGAATTTTAAGTCACTTTGAAACCAGTTATTTCGCATACGTGTTTCCCTAAACTCAATAAATATTATTTGTGAAACATTTTTAAGAATTCAGGTCACATACTATAACAAACTGAACTTAAAATAACAACAGCTCTGTTAATTTTCATAATATACAAAAATAAATAAATATTTGGTTCATAACCTTAACCCAAAATCTACGAACGTAAAAATCATATGTTCCGATAATCACAGATTTTAAGTTATTAATTATCTTGTCCAGCTTGAATCATTTATACCGCGTTTTGAAGTCGCTTTAGTAAAGTGAATTCCAATTTATTATAAGCTTGAGTTGAATTATTCAAGTGCGTTTATTCCACTTTTTCAAGTGGCTTTTAAAGCCCGCTTGACCTCAAACCGCTTTGAGTCATCGATATAAACGTACTGTTTGACTTTTAGCAAAACAATCAAAATTACTTATTTTTACTCAAACATAACTAACTTTAGTACTATCAGAAAAAAAATCACGACAATAATAGAACACAAACTGAGATTATACACTCTTCCTCAGATCTTTGAGTACACTGTTAAAAATAACCTTAAATTTAATGTACGTTCTTTAATCAAATTTAATGATTCTGTACCTTAAATCGTGAATAAGTTACATGTACTTTGAAATTAAAGTTTTGTATATTAAATTTAATTGAATGTTACCTTAAATTTCAATAAAGTAACTGAAAACTTACCAAATTTAAGGTATAATTACATTAAATTAAATGTAAAAATTAGTAAATTTAATACATTAACACTAAATGCAATTAATGGACGGCTTAATAAATTTGCTTCAAGCACATTACATTAAATTTAATTTTAACTGTGTAAAAAATATATAAAAATATAATATTCTCACAAATCAATATTCCTAATAGGCAATAAGTAACTAATTTTTAATTAACGCAATATTTTAAGGGTGTGATTAGGGACGTATTTAGAGATAGGGGCTTTTGGTCTGCTAAAATTAAACTCTAAAATACCTCTATGCTTAGTTTATTAATTTATGTCGGAAAATAACTAAGCTTTCAAAAAATTAGTTACAATTGTGTATGACATCTTGGACTGTCCATTCTAATAATAGTTTCTTACTCGCATCACAGTTATTATGACTACAGTCAACACTTTGCTTCCCGGGCGGTCACTCTGATCACGCACTTTCGATTGACTTCTGAGTAACCGTCAACTAAATTTTGGCTAACTGTCAACTGACTTTTGATCGGTTCATCTAACAACTACTCTATGATTGACTTGGGACTGACCCTTATCCTAAATACTCCCATCTTTTTACGCCTTATTGTTTTTCTATGTGCTTTCCATCAAGTCAACAATCCGATTTCTTTAGAGAACCTTGGCTTATCTTGACCCGTAATCCGACCTTACTGAACTAGTGAATTCTGACGATCCAAGACCAGTTAGAAAATACAGGGTGGTCTATAGGTTCCTAGATCATGTTAAAAACCAATACCTTTTTTCAAATACGATCTTTTCTTTTCACATTTAGAAACTGGACACTTGGGATTTTAATCACTATTGAGAAGAAAATCAACCTTTATTTCAAAATTTTCGGTGAATTATTGCGAGCATATAAGCAACCTAATCGACAGGGTTCTGTCGTTTACGTAACTATTATATTACGTACCAGTAAACAACGCTTTGTATTTACACCATCGAATATTCAGCCAGTACAAACGAGCAAGTAAGAAAATGCAGGAGTATCAACTAGACGTCATTCTAATCAACAACTAGCCAGCATATTTTGAGGCATCTTGGCTTATTTCCATACCAAATGCAACTTATACAGCACTTATATCCTCAAAAATACCAGTAACAACTCCAGTATACTGTTTGATTTCAACAACTTCACCTGAATGGTTTCGTAAATAAACGCAACTGTAAGATATGGAAAGGAAGAATCCAAGAGTCATTGAGGAAAAATAATTGCATCCCTTACAATATACCGTTTTGGATTGAGTAATAACTCTGAGCATCTTTGGAGTATACTTCTTTGAAACTGAAGACGAAAGTCCTTTGGTCATAAATAGTCAATGTTATAGGGTCATGCTGCAAAATTTTGTCCATCCAACCTTAAAATAGACCAGATGTATAGTTTTAACTAGATAGAATGACCTTTCATACGACCAGGCCAACAGTGCAATTTTTAACTGAACACCACGTTTTACCATCGTAAATTTGTCATTTTTGATATTAAAATTTGGATGTCTGGTTCTTTTATTATTTTTTACATATGTTGTTACACTTGGTTATATATATATATATATATATATATATATATATATATATATATATATATATATATATATATATATATATATAGGCTATATTAGATCACATAGGGAAAACATAAAAATATAATGTTTCCTATATCGGAGATTCCAAATTCAATTAATCTGTCATTTTAAATTAAAATAAAAACAGGCCCTGTTGCCTTTAATAATTCTATAATTGTTTAACCTTCCAATTATGAAATATAATATTAATTTTCTGGTCGTCGGTGGTGCAAATTCACTAAGTCAGCACGGTCCTTTTCCGGATCATGATGAACCAAGGTCGTAAAGGATGCGACTTGATAAAAAAAAAAGAGCTGATAAAAGAAAGACCCACTGTGTTTTGACGACCCGAAACCAGCGAAAAGTCCTTGTCCGACACCATTTTTGCTGGAAACCAGGAAGCAAGCTACGATACAACAGTATGCTTTTCTTCACTTCTGTTCTGGATTTTCCACACCTGTATATATATATATATATATATATATATATATATATATATATATATATATATATATATACTTTAATACAATTTTAAAGACCGTCTAAATTAGAATATAAACTCAATATTAAATATTTGGCTTTAATGATAATAATTAAACTCTATAAAATAAAATAGGAAATTCTCGGCTGTGGACATAAAGTCCGTTGATAAATATTACTCTCATGTTAAAAAGTGCAGAGATCTACGAGATAATGGATAATAGAGATCTCGGCACTTTTCAATATAAAAATAATATTTATCAACGGTCTTAACGGTCTTTATATCCGCATAGCCGAGAATTTCCTATTTTATTTTAAAATTACACGAACCAAAATTTATCTTTTTTTTATATTTGTTGGCTTAAAAAACATGCAACAGCTCTCTTAGGGAGATCGTTGGTGCGACACTTTACCTTAAACTGCGGAATTCGTGATTGTTTGGTTGCCGACGTCGAATAATGCGACCTCTATCCTTGGAGTGGTACATTTCGTGTATCGAGTTTTGATATATTCCTTTTTTAATTTACCGTCGCTCCACCACATGGCGGTTTTATACAGCATTGTTGGTTTGTGTTGCTCTTGTGTTATTGAGTGAAAATAGTTTGTACCGAACGCAATGACCTGATGAATCCCATACTAGGACGACGCTGACGTGATTTATCGGACCCTGATCTTTTCCAATATCTTAGAGGTCTTTATGTCCGTATACCCGAGAATTTCCTATTTTATTTTAAAATTACACGCACGAAAACTTATATATATATATATATATATATATATATATATATATATATATATATATATATATATATGTAGATAGATAGATATAGATATAGATATAGATATAGATAGATAGGGTGAGTCAACTGTAGGGTTCAAAAGGGCCCTTTTATCAGTGACCTCCTCGAGGGCGAAATTTAAAAAATTTTCAAAGTCAAATCCATTTTTTCCAGTGGGAACATCTATTCAGGATTTGAAAACGGAGAAAATTCCGCATTCAAAGGTACAAATAATGTGTGGGAGGGGGTGTCATCTAGTGATTATTAAAGGTCAAATTTTCATTGATCCACTCAAATATCCCGCCAGGAACACATTTTGGAAAAAAATATTTCATAGAGAAGTCATAGAGTACAAACAGGGCCAGTTATCAGATTTGACCTTGAAATTGACCTTAAATTTTGTCCATCAAATAGCCTCCAGATAATATCTAAACCCTCACATTATTTATACTGTTTGATGAGGAATTTTCTCTGCTTTCCACTTCTGAAGTAAAAAATTGGTGTTCCTGTTTAAAAAATTGACTTGACTTTGAAATAACCTTTAAAGTCACTCTTAAGGTCAAATTTAAGGTCATTACTAAATGGTCCCCTTCAAACGCTATACCTTTTGTATGAAACATTTCTTTCGAATATGCATTCCTGGTGAGATATTTTAGTTGATTAATTAATATGACTTACACCCCTTTGTATATATATATATATATATATATATATATATATATATATATATATATATAATCTCTTAGAGTATTTGAAATATGCCATATAAAATCTATTTCCTATTTTTTATTATAAATAGTAGATATTTATAGCAAATTAGATGGTTGTTATTCAGCGTCCGTCTACGCAATTAACCCAGTATTCAACTCAAGTCGGTTTCATCCCCAATAAGGAGAGTGGCGCCATAGCTAATAGAGTCGATGGCCTTGTTTTTAGTGTCACAATAAGGTTAGTTCAGTATTGCAGTAATTGAAGTGTAATTAAAATTAAATTGAGCCGAATAATTACATATAAACTGCTGGTTAAATACCAGTATTATTAAAAATACTCAGAAATTGAAAAATTTAACTGAAAAAAAGTTGTTTTGAATCATTGATAAAAGAACGCCTATAAAGCTGGCAATAACATAATAGACCGGGGCTGGCCTGTTTTTGGTTAGCTGTTGAGAATAATGCCCATAACAATCATTGAAATATGCTCCCTCTCAAAAAATACCGCTACATTTATTTTTTTTAAGAAAAAGTAAAAAAAATTTAAAACGCTTCCTTTTCTTCCTTATAACTTTGAAAGTATTCCGTTTAGAGAAAAGTTGAAGAGAGAAAAAAGTTTTGTAATTAAATTTCCTACACAATGTTAGTTAAAAATCTTAAAATTTATTACCCAAAAAAGGTTAGTTTTTTAAACGATTTACATTTCTCTGAGTATCTTCATATTTGGGCAAAAAAAACTTCATATTATAATAAAACAACGTACTAAATTTCGTTTCGATAATTTTTGAAATATAATGTTGCAAGGTATTTTTTTTTTTCAAAAAATGAAAAATTTTTCAAATTTTATTGGGTCTTAAATCGGAAATTTTAATTTTTATTCACATATAGTATAGATCTCAAGTTTTCAATCGCTTTTTTAAAAATTAAAATCAAATAATTAGGGCCCGCTTAGAAATTGTGTAAAGTTACATTTTTAATTTATAAAGAAATTGAATATTTCCGCGAATTTTTAACGAAAAATTTTTCCGAAAACATGGTTTGAAAGTACTGGAAAGACGCTTCTTTTGAAAAAGGAAAGTTTAAATTTTTTCAGTTAGTTACCAAGATACAAGCTGTTAAAGTTGACAGGCTTTTACGACGATTCTATAAACAATTTAGGTCTAGTTTTGAAACCTTTGACTTCGGTTTTCCGAGTAATTTTCTGAGAAAAATTTTCATCTGTTTACGTTATCGGCAACATGAATGAAAATAGAAAAGAAAATCGTCCACGGGCGTGAAAAATGACAATAAGGAGGGGTGGGGACCTGCTCTAAAATTGAATCGGCACGTTTATACTAGGTGCAAAAAAATCTTTTTATTTCGGCTTCTAATGGAGCAATTTTGATCATATTTTTGTTTAAGTAACATACCTTGAGGTTGAGACATTTCTGGGTATTAGTAACACGAACGTATATAATACACAGTTCATTCAAAAAGTTCCGGGATTAATTTTGTATAAAATTTACAACTAGCGCTGTCTGTTACCCGACGGCAGAACTGTGCAATATCATGCCTTAGTTACCCACAGTGGAGATGTGAGCATTGTAACTTCATTTATTGGCCAGCTGTGTTCGTTTGAAGTAGACATGTTTTTGCCACTGCGTCACAATATTCGCTATGGAGCACCGCGCCGCAATCAAATTTTATTTCAAATTGGGAAAAAGTGGTCCGGAAACATTCGAATTATTAAAAATCGCATATGGTGAGGATTGTTTAAGCGGCAGCAAGATTTCCGAGTGGTATGAGCGGTTCAAGAACGGTTGACAGTCGCTTTAACCTCGACTACCGATGAAAATGTCGAACGTGGCGCGTCGCACTATCGTGTAATCGGCGAATTACGGTTGAAATGTCAAAGGAACTCAGTATCAGTGGAAGAAGCGTGCACCACATTTTTCACGATGTTCTCGGGAATAAAAATGTGTACGAAATTCGTTCCATATTTGTTAACGGAAGAGCTGAAAGAGTGTTGTGTGGAAGCTTCACGCGTTTTCAATACGATCCATCAACCGAACCGTTAAGTGGCGAGGCAAGAGCGAAGGGCGGCCCACCAAAGTTCGAGCGACAAAAGCCAATTCATGCCCCAGGGCCAAACAGTGAACGCACAATTCTACAAAAGTGTCCTGGATCGAATTTAAAAGCGGATTCGTCGCGTGAGACCGGAATTGTACCATTTAATGTTACACAACAATGCGCCAGCCCATTTCTCAATACTCATCACACAATTTTTGGTCCAAAAGTCGATTTCCATGATTCATCCCCGTCCTACTCGCCAGATCTGACAACGTCAGACTTTTTTTATTATCTAAATTAAAAATGGCGATGAAGGGAGAACATTTTGAAGAAGTTAAGGCGATTCAAAGGAATGTAACCAGGGCTCTGAAAGCTATTCCAGAAGAGGAGTTTTCCAGATCGTTCCAGCGGCAACAAGGCGCAGCAAAATTTGTACAGAACGATGAGGGGATTATGTTGAAAACTAAATAAAATCTTTTTTCTAAACTCTTGTTTTTATTCATAAAAAAAAATAGTCCAGCATAATTTGACAATCTCACAAATTAAGGCTCGTGTCGATTGGTGCAGGGAAATACTGAAAAAATATGATCGCGTTGCTTCAACAAACATTTATAAAACTATGACAGGTGACGACTCTTGGATCTATGCGTATGGGCTCGAAAATACACCGTATGGGTTTTCTATGATGAGACAAAACCAAAAACCGGAGCACTTGGAAATAGACCCCTCTTTTTCTGGAAAAATTGACCATGTCTTAACCATGCCTTTAAAGACTCATAGGACGGTAAATTCTGAATGGTACACAACTATTTGTTTTCTGGAAGTCTTCTATGAATTGAGGGAAATAAACCAAATTCTCCGTCATTACAATGCTAACTCTCACTCGTTGGCACAAGCAAGTGATTTTTTGACCACTCACATTGTGGAATTGATAGGTTATCCATCTTAAAGCCTTGATTTGGAATCCAGTGATTTTTTTTGTTCCCGTACATGAAGAACAAACTGCATGGCTAACAATTTTCTACGCCAGAAAATACGATTGATGCGTTTTAAAACCATGTTTTTGGGTGCTGCCTTCACAGTTATGGATGCAAGCGAACCATCAATGTATGGAAAATATCGATGTTTCGTTCATAAACATCGATGTTTAGATGAGCGATACATCGCCGATATATCGTCGACAAATTTACTAACCATCGACATCGTTCAGTCATCTCCCTTCCCACATTCATTCTAGGGATGTATGAGCTGACACAAAGCCATACGTCGCTATATATCACTAAAAGACGTACAAAAATTTTCACCGAATGGAATATTTTCATTGAAAAAATTTCAGCTGTCATCATAAATAATGAGAGCACTGTTATGAAGGTCAACAGGAAAATGTTTGGAAAAAAAAAGATAATTTTTTGCTTTGCCCATACAGTTAATTTAATCCAACTAAATCCATTCACTTCATGTTCGTAGAAGATAGAAATCGCCCTTCTACATATTACAGCGATTCATGGGGTTAGCGTCCATTGTAGGGGCAATACTTCTGACTCGATCGAAAGCTTTCCAAGTGTTCTCAAGCAGTAAACTGGATAGTGTCAAAGAGACGGTAGAATTACTACGCCCATTTGAAAATTAACAAAAGAAATTTCGCGAGATAATTTCGTACAAATTAGCAAAGTTATTCCGCTAGTTAATTGCGTTCGAGAAACAATAGAAAATATGAAACTTATAAATTATATGGTTATACAATTTAAAGGGGAGATAAGGAAACAATTAGCAAAAAGGTGTGACAACGTAGAACATTTTACCATTCTTGTCATTTTAACTACTCTCGACCCTAGATTTAAGTTTTTACATTTCAAAAAGGCTGAGGCCAAACGCAAAGTAATAAATTACTTAAATACATATGTGCGGGAACATAACAGCTTACCTACCTCAAGGACACATCTAATGAGTCTAATAAAGATGACTCGCAATTTGACATTTGAAAATACCATAAGCAGTTGACACACAAAAATATGAAAAACAAATCATCTTCTGCAACTACAGGTACCATCAGGGAAACAGAGGTTTAGTGTATCTACTGTCCACTAATAAAAATAGACGCCATTGAAATCTGGGAGGCTATGAAACCTCTTTTTCCAACACTTGCAAGAATTACAATGATATATCTTCCCATCGTCGCCACGTCTTTGCCCAGCGAACGCCTTTCGCGGAAGCCGGGGCAACTATCACCCAGGAAAAAAAAAGGCTTCCTGGGACTAGATTATCTAAGCTTTTCTTAACTCCATTTCAAAATTGTTAAATAAATTTTAAAAATGTATGTACCATTTAAGATCCGTTTTATTTAGTTTGGTAGTCTAGTTTAAGTGAAGTCAGTTAATCATCGATCAGTCAGTAAACATTGCACCTAATATTTTGAGTTGAAAATGTTTAAACTAAATTGAAAACTGTTGCACTGTTATCCCTAATGTACTAAAGAAAGAAGAAGAAAGCAGGAGATCCAATTATTGGACGGAGCTGCAAGGATCGAGATAAGCGAAGATACTTCTGGGGAACTACGACCAGGAGAGATTCAAAGAATGCATAAACTTGAGTAAAAACCAACTCACAGTTCTGACAGGTGTACTGACGCGGCATTACCACCTGAAGGGACATCTCAAGAAACTCGGACTGGTAGAAAGAGAAGAGTACAGATTCTGTAAGGAGGAGGATAAAATCTCTATTCATATCTTTGTACAGTGCAGCGTTCTAGAAAACCCTAGGATGCGATTCTTGGTGTGACAGAATTTGATCATAGACTCCTGCCAATGATATATTGTGATAGCGTTAGCCATTCTATCTATAACCATTTTACTGCCACACATTAATTTTTAGCTATTTTTAATAACCTATAATTAAATTTCACAGTAATAAAGACACTCTGGAAGTCTGGACGTTCATCTTCTTTCTTGCAGCTTTAGTATCAAATAACTACGGTTATTAAAGCTTACCACAACCATAATTCAGAATTTCAGGACTCAGGCAATGCTGCTATTTAGCTGGACAGATTACATCTCTTGTTTACAGCTCCCACAGCAGTTAAACAAATCTGATCGGTAACTATTCTACAATTATACTAAAAGATCGTGTAAGAACACATAGAAAAAAACCCCAAGGTTTTAACCATTTTTATATTTTCTTATTCTTATTTTCGTCAATTGGTGAAAAAATGGGTAACAGACGCGAACTTTGTACATAATAACAAATACTAATATTGCATTTTAGTGATTTTATTTAAATATTCTTTTATTTTCTTATAATGGGAAAATTTGCTCAGTTTAAGTAAAAGAAAGCTCTCTCACGGTCGGCCACATGTGGTTATCACTTTAGTACTTAACCTTAACCCCTAACGTTGTGGATTTTATGACTATTAAGTTACTTTGACAGATTTATAGGCAAATCTTAGAGAGGGTTTTATTATGTCTTCATAAATTGACTGAGTTTATGTTGTTTTTTAGAAAAAATTAACTACCCAAAAGTAATAAAACTGAGCTTAAGTTTAAGTATGTTAATGGAATTATATTCCCTGATACGTGACTATTTTTGGCTAGACATGAGATATACATTTCAACGGTCCAAATTCTTATACAGAGGGACTCCAGTAAATTCTTCCATTTAGTAGAATTTTATTTAGAGTTAATAAATGTTAAAATAATTAAAAATCACAATGAACTTTTGTTCCCTTACATTGAGAGCACACCAAATCGAAGACGGGAAGCTACCCACCTTGAAGGCGCCCAACATCCTGAGATTTCTGAGGGAAATAGCACTGGAGAACCTGCTCTAGCCGATAAGGTAAGTCTTACGACTGGGCAGCAGTAGGGGGCACAATAGATCTACCACGTCGCAGTTTACAGACCCCAGACAGAACGCTACTCACATATATCCCTAATGTAGGTAGATTTTATGTCAAATAATATGAATAGTTCTAGTTCTTATCGGAAAAATATCGATGTATCCCTCTTATGGCCGATGTTTCTCAACATCGATGTTTTGTCGTGAGAACATCGACGTTTATGCGAACGATGTTGCATTCCTATTCACAATGGCAAAAGTGCTTTTCAAATTCAAAAGCATACAATTATGAAAAGCAATAAAAGCATTTTCAATGATAAATATTTGTTTTTGTTTGTGATTGACGAAATATAAACGGCTACCTTCGTACCTCTAAAAATGTTCTTTTGCTGACTTGAAACGACTTTATTACTGACCATTATAAAATAAAAGTATATAAAAACAAACAAAGAAGTACAAAAATAAACAAACAATAATTCACCGGAGACCGGAAACTGCTACTACCACTGCCACGTGACGTCTGTTAGACTCATTATTCTCTATTTGAGTTTAGCAAACAAACTGACAAAATTAAATGTCTGTTTTCCATTACTTTTTGTGTCTCACTAAGCGTTATTTTGATGGTAAATAATCGTTTTGTGTCGACTGAAAATTTTTCTGTAACAAACAAAAACTCCTGGATAACTTTTATATTTGAAAACAACATGAAGCCTGGTTTTCTCGAACGACTTTCACACAAATACTTATTTTCATCGATAACAACAGTTGGACTACTCCGTGTCAAAATCATATATAAAAATAAAGATTTTGAAGTCTTTTTACTCCTTGGTTTTTTATCATTGGCTTTTGTATTGATGAGCTAAAACTTTGTAAATCGATGGTAGGTTGAGACCTAAAAGTATTGTAGCAAGGGTGGCATGGGTAACTGTTCCCATTTTGATGTCGAAATGCTGAAATGAAAAATAATGCCTCATTGTGTTTATTTATGCACAGCCTAATATGTAATACGAATTTTAAGTGTTATTTAGTCTTACTTAATTAATTAAATTTTTTATTGCTCTCGCGTTTTCCTTCCAGCACGCAAGCAGATATAAAAAGGAAAAAATTAAAATTCTACGGGCAACTACACACGCCAGTAAAAGCCGATTGTTTTTAACGCACTTCATATCGTATATATTTTTTTAACGTTTTCTAAGTATGATCTTATCACAAACACATTACATTTGAGATATTTCCACAAAAAAATCTATTCTTCTGCCTTTCCACCGGTGAGACAATATCAAACTTAAGTATTCTCTCATCAATGCGTCCTAATGGAAAGGGACATTATCTTGTTAAAACGAAATATTTCTTTCAAGACTGTTTAGATCAACCATAGGTACTCAACGTGTGCTTCGTGGAGCCCTATGGTTCCGCAAAACCTCTGTGGGGATTCCGTGAAAATACTGGTCATAATGAAAAAAAAAATACTAAAGGGGTATCAAGAGGTTACAGAGGAAAATAAAATAATAAAATATAATTCTTAAATTCATGATTAATCGGCGACTGAACAGAAAGATTCACTGGAAAATAAATTGATTAGTTGAATGATCATGTGAATTAGACTTGCAGTTTCTGTTCTGCGCAATTCGCGGTTGACAACGCAGTGACCTTCGCGACGAAAGACGAGCCGCGGCGTAAATAGCCGAACGTTGTCGGTTCATCAGCGTTCATGTCGTGCGTGTCAGTGCGCGCAGTACAGTCTTGTTGGTTGTTATTAGTGATTCTGAAGTCCTGTATCTCGTGGCAATATTATTCTACATTCCAATTATTAATAAAGAAGAATGGAGCGTTGGCTTAAAGGCCTTTAAGGTGTTGCAACAACACAATCTTCTACCGAAAGTTCAAAAGTGGTACGCCCGGAGGATGCGGGAGTTCCCGATCGAGACGGTGATGCTACGACGTCGGGCTCCACGGCTTCAAGTAGTAAAAGATGTAACGATACATTAATGGCGAAAAAAAGAAAATATGATGAATCATACATCAATCTCGGATTTTTTGATTTTAACAGCTCACCTCTCCATATGTTATGTAGTAAACTACTTCCTAATAGTTTTGTGATACCTGCCAACATGCGCCGATATTTAGAAACTATACCCCCCGAGTTTAAAGGCGTAAAAAAGAGCAATTATTGAAAAGCCAAAAAACTGTGATACGTACTACCCACACTGTGAATGAAATGGCCACGGAGGCATCGTGTTTAGTTAGCTATAGCATTGCACAAGCTAGTGAAGCGCATACTATCGCTAAGTATTTGATAAAACCATGTTTGTTAGACATAACACAATATATGCTCGACAAAAAATCTGCAAAACATCTTTCTACAGTGCCGTTTTCAAACGATACTGCTTGGCGTCGAATTCATGATCTGGCAAGCTACGTCAAACAAGAACTAATTGCACGTCTACAAAAAACCAATTCTTCTCAAGGACCAATGACCACATGTCTTTCAACAGTCAGCCAGCCAGTTAAAAAACCAATACGTCTTGCAAATGGATAAGTCAACTAATGTTGCTGGCCTGGCCATCTTGCTAGTCACTTTGCGATATCCATATAAGCACTCTTTTGAAGAATACGTGCTTATGTGCTCATCGCTGCCCACTAACACTACTGAAGAAGAAATTTTTAATAAAATAAATATATTTTTTGAAAAAAACCATTGGAATGATTACATGGACATTTGTACAGATGGAGCCAAGGCAATGACAGGTAAAACAGCAGTAGCAGTATCATGAATAAAAAGTAAAGCGCCTAATTGTAGTTCCAGCCATTGTATCCTGCATAGACCGGCATCGCTTAAGCAAATGCCGCCAAATCTAAAATTGGTTTTGGATAAAGTGGTAAAAATTATTAATTTCGTCAAATCACGTCTACCGCAATCCCGATTGTCTTCAATATTGTGTGAAGATTATGGCAGTAAACATAAAATACTACTGCCACATACAGAAGTGAGATGGTTATCTCGGGGTAAAACTTTAACAAGGCTATTTGAACTTAGAGCGGGGTTACAAACTTTTTTTACAGATATTTCTTTTAATTTGAAAGACCACTTGTTTGATAGAACTTGGTTGTTCAGACTATCTTTTATATGATATTTCAAAAACTAAACGAATTAAATTTGTTATTACAAGGTAAACAACATCGAAAATATATACGCAAACAATAAAGTCCAGATTCGCACTAACGGTAAATTATCAACACCCATACCAGTCAACAGCGGTATTAGACAGGGAGACTCGCTTAGTCCTTTGTTGTTTAACATGAGAATGGACAAAATAATAAAGGAGGTGCGACTTGGTAGAGGATATAAAATTGGTGATACAGAAATAAAAATTCTCTGTTACGCTGATGACGCTGTGATATGTGCCGAAAATGAAGACGACCTCCAGAGATTGTTAAATACCTTTAATCTTACGGGAAGAAAATATAATATGATTATCTCAGCCGAAAAAACTAAATGTATGACAACCTCAAAAGAACCCCTCCGATGCAAACTAGAACTAGACGGTCAAATAATACAACAAGAAATGAGTTTCAAATATCTAGGAATCGACATAACTAGTTATGGCAACATCGAAGATGAAGTAAGAGGGCAGGTGGCCAAAGCAAACAAAGTGGCGGGTTGCCTCAACGACGTGATCTGGCGAAACAAACACTTACAACAAGAAACAAAGGTTCGGATCTACAAAACCACAATTAGACCTATTATGACATACACCTCAGAAACACGGCCAGAGACGACAAAAACGAAACAACTATTGGAGACTACAGAAATGAGAATACTTCGACGAATAACAGGAAAAACGCTACTAGACAGAGAAAGAAGCGATAACATCAGGCAATCATGCAACACAGACTGCATTAATGAGTGGGTCCTATAACGTAAGACAATGGAACAAACACATAAGCCGAATGACAGAGGATAGACTGGTAAGGATCGCACGAGATAAATCGCCTAGTTGTACACGCAGTAGAGGTCGACCACGGAAAAGGTGGAGCGACAATTTAAGTCCAGAATGAGGAAAATCGAAGAAGGAACAGGTCAATGCTGTGCGCGCAGACGTATTTTCACGAAGATCATAATGCAAAAACTGATATGAATCCATAAATTCAAAATCCTTTTGTACCCAACTTGCAAAAGTGTGAAAGTATGTCAAGCGAGATTTATGAATCATTTTTAGGAATGTCATCAGACACCAGTATGGAGTCACTGTTCAAAACAATACCTCTGAATGATTTCTCGTGCAGGATCCGTGATCAATATCCGCTTCTTGCCACAACTGCCTTGAATGTTCTTCTCCCATTCCCAACAACTTGTGCAAAACAGGATTCTCAACTTATGCAGCTACAAAAACAAAGTACCGCAACAGACTGAATGCCGAACCTAATATGAGACTTCAACTCTCTTCTGTCAAGCCTGATATCAAACAATTTATGAAAAATAAAAAAACATTTGCATACCTCTCATTAGATATTTGATTATTATGTTACATGATTATTAATAAAGAATACGTATAAACCACTTTTTGATTATTTTAGGGTTCCGTCAAATATTTCGCTTTCCAAAAGGGTTCCGTCGCCAAAAAAGTTTGAGAACCGCTGGTTTAGGTGTTCCCGATCGGGATAAATCAGAAATCAAATCAAAAGTTAAAAATCTGACTCATATGTAGATTTTTTGGGAATTTTGATGGTTAACCTTTTGGGTCCAATGGGAATTCTCACTGCCCCATTTAAGTAAAATGTGGTCTCATCGGAAAAGAGGATATTCCTAACGAAGTTTTCGTCATTATGACAAATGCTCTGCATAGTATGGTTTAAATCAAATGCAAGAACTATTGTATTTGGGCGATATTGCTCGTTTTTGAGTATGTTATGTACGGATTTGAGCTGCATTTCAAAATTTTAATCGACTTAATGATTGCGGTTGTAGACTTCTGTTAATACACCAACAAAATATATAATTTGTCATATTCTTTAATTTTAGGTCCATCACTTTTTTTGTCCAATTCTGCTGGTTGCTTTTTTTTAAGTACCTTTATTCGCCTTATTTTTGAACATAAATCTTCCTCATCTACCTCCAGCAGCTTCTGTTCTGTATCACTTTCATCCACGATAAACTGACTGTCCAGCGTTGTTTCTCTCTATGTGGTAGTCCTTCATATGGTCTTCACTGCAATAGAGTTATAGTCCATTTTTTATTTTAACTTCTCGCCACACGTGCAGAAAAATTCCATTTACGTACTGCCACTGCTTTGCCCACACCTTTTAATTTTGTGGCGCCTCTTATGTATTATTTTCTTTTATGTTATACTAAAGAAATTTCATAGCTCTTTGTGTTGTTCGGGGCATTTCTATTGATTTTTTTTAATAGTTCAAGTTTGAACAGCATAGGTCAATACCGGCAATACACATTGATCGAATACGGGAGTGCGAAGATGTATCGGGATATCCATGGACGTCTGGACATGGAATGTTTACAAAAACAAAACGCCACGAATGGGTCACAATCAGTAGTAATTTGCCAACTGTTTTGGAAAAAAATAAGGGAAAACAATATAATTTGTTAATACCCAATTTTTATGAAAAAAAAATATTATTATGATAATATATTTCATATAATATTTATAAACAATTTATTGCTACAATAGTAAACTAATATCTTTAAAATAGTATGCTTTATAATGCGTCAGTTTAACTCCCAGAAACTTCAAGATTTCTAAGTAGTGTGATAAACTATGAAATCTGGCAACCTCGCAAATCTCTTTTACGCTATCGTACGATCAAGGTTGAATCCGGTCCATTCATAAAAATTTTGGCATATGACATTTTTGTGGTTGACGTTGTGTGTCTTGGATCGTTTTTTAATATTTTGTGATTCCAAAAGTGTTTTTGTAAGTGACTAATTATTCATTAGTGACAAAATGGTCAATCATTGCCAAGTTTGCCGAAAATTGGAGAGAGGTAGGTTAGGTTAAGTTTGGTATCATAGGCGGGTAACTTGGGATTTTAGATTTTGTTATCAGTGATTTTTTATAGGTTTCCCAGTGATTCTAACCGCCGAGACCTTTGGATTAATATATTAGGACTACAAGATAAAATCTTGCTCAAGTCACTTCGTATCTGTAGTGAACATTTTGGCCCAAACGATTTCTATTATCGATTTGATGGTGTTCGTGTTTTAAAGTGAGACCAACATAATAGAAGCTCACCATTTTCTATTATTTTTCGTTAACATTTCCCTTGTAATATTACACCAAATAGTACCGCTTTTCCTATTATTTTACAATTTTCTCCTTAATTTTTATTTTCCCTATTACTTGTAAAAGTGTAAAATTTTCATTTAACCAAGATATTACAAAATCTGCAAAAAAAAAACTCACAAACGTTATAAATAAATATATGACTTGCATAATAACTGTCATGTGTGAAAAGTCCAGAAATGAAACTTCAATTTCTGCAATTTTTATTTATTTTTATTCGATGTCCGATAGTTACATAGTCTCAGATTTGCTTTACACAAATTAGATAGTCGGTAAGTAAGAAAAAAAGTATATTTTATTGTACGTTATTCTATTTTATATATATATATATATATATATATATATATATATATATATATATATATATATATATATATATATATATATATATATAATTGTAATATGACCAACAAGTAATATATTTAATAATAGCATATACTTATTTTTATCCCACACATTTCCTTATCGGTATATTTTGTCATAAATATTTTAGGATACTAGAAACAGTGAAAATCAAGAAATACACTAATCATATTAAAATAAATAATTTCCGTTAGAAACACATGACAGATTGTCGATTCGAGATATTAAAAATTTTCAACAATAGTACTGCCAAAACTTATTGGGCAAACAAATTTAATAGTTATTTTTATTAATTTGTTTTATTGTATTTCTTTATATACCAATTTCTTATGATTGGAGTTTGGGGACTGTTCAGTAAAACAGGTTTAACTGTAACAAGTCTTTCAGATTAATACCTAAATTGAAACAGTCTATCATATATATTCCAAATCATAATTGAAATTATATACAAATATTAACAGGTTATTTCTTGAAAATGAAGTTGTAAATACTCTATTTTCTCCTGAACACATACCCCGTCGAATATATATTTTTTAAATATTTCCATTTTTAATTTGCTTCATTTATTAACTTACAAAAAATATCTCCATTTTCTCTTTAGGAATTTTGTACAAGTGTTATTATTTTTACAAATAATTGGTATACTAACCAAACGTCAAAGTAGTCATTTGCATACCGCGACGTCGTTACATTTATTCAGTATTGCACTTCAATATTTGAGACATTAGAACTTTGGTAAGACTACTTTTTTACGATGTTCATGGCTGACGTTAAATTTCATATGCGAGTGTCTGTACGGCATAGACACGTTGTTAGGAATAATAAAAATAGACAGCGAGTCCATACAATTTAGAAAAAAAATTTCAATCACAGTAATGTTCAAGAAACAAAGTTTTTGCCGGTTTTAGAATTGTGGGCATTAATTAGCCACTTAACTAAAATCCGGCAAAATATTACGCAATTTTTTACTTTGGACTTGGATAATTCTTACATGGCACTCTGTTTTAAATAATAACTAGTGCCTTGGATAAAAAAAAAAGGTTATTTCAAGTCATTAATGTCGTAAAAGATAAATGATATGAATATTACGATTATTTGTATATTGAATACTGACTTATGTTCAAGTACAACAACTTCCGTATTACGACATATTGATAGAGTAATTAACTATTTCTTATGAAAAAATATTTATTTCAATTCTGCAAATAAAAGCATCATAGAATATTAATTGATATTTTTATTCGTTTTAAAATTGTTACGCCGCTGGCGTATGATAGATTGTGAGCTATGACACTCCTCTAACCCCTGGCCTACAAACATGTTGGCGCTTATAAATTTCATATTCATGAATGACTAGCCTGGTCCATTCTCTACTATGTCTATGGGGATATCTGTATTCTATTATCTCGCGAAAAAGGTCCAGGCCAATGTTTCGTTCGGTTTCATTCTAATGTCTGATTCTCCTTTCCAAGTCACACTTCATGACGTAAGCATATAGTATTTGATACAATTTCTATTAATTAGTTCCGATAACAATATATTAATAATAAAAGTCTTTTATTTCTAAATTTACAAATTTTTAATATACTGGGCGAGGTTCAGACTTTACACCTAAACTACAAATTGTCCATAAATAGCAAAGTAAAGAGAACAAAAATATTTTCTAGAAACATAATTATATACAATATACAATGAAGTAAAGTAAATAAAAATTATGAATTCACTGAGATACTAAACAATTTCAAAAGAGAAGAAACAGAAATTTAAGAAAAAAAATTAAGAAAAATTTTGAATTTATTAAGGCACAAACGAAATTGCAACAATCCTGAAAATTTATTGAACAACATTATTTCTCTCTCTCTATTTATAAATAAAATCAGTACCTACAGATCTCTTGACTGACACTGACAAAAAAAATTTAAAGGGAAACTTTTTAAACGTAAATTTACTACTTATTTTTTTATAGTCAAAAAGTATATTGTTTATTGTGTCAGTTATTTGTTAAAAAATGCCATTTTAAAAAACTACGGCGAAGGGGAGTATAAGTTCCATTAAATCTTATAATTAAATTATGGACATTTATCCTGCTGCTGAGTTTAACAATGTAACTGTTAAAGCATTGTCAAGTAGGGACTGTCCACAAGGAGGAATCCTATCGCCTTTGCTGTGGAACCTGAATTATGCCGGTTTGTATACACAAGCCTATGCTGATGACTGTGCCCTGGTCGCGATATCAGGGACCTGGAGGGGCCCATGATGCGGCCTCTCCGGATCGCGGAACGAAGGTGCCACAGGGAAGGGCTCGGAATAAACCCGGACAAGGCCGAGGTGGTAATCTTTACAAAAAAAGGAAAATGGGGAGACTTCCTGCAATTACATTGGTGGGAAAGATTCTTCAATTTAAGAAGACAGTTAAATACCTGGGAGTCATTCTGGACTAACGACTGAACTGGAATCATATTAAGGCTCGAACCAAGAAAGCCATATGAGCTTTCTGGGCTTGTAAACGAGCCTTTGGGTGTATATGGGGACTGACACCTAAAATACTATTTTGGATATACACTATGGTGATCCGCCTCATTATCACGTACGCCGCTATTGTATGGTGTATGGTAGTACAACAAAACGCAAACATATTCTTCAACTTGACAAAGTTCAAAGTACGGCAACATTACAAATCAATCATTTCCATATGATCTTCTGAGGCAAGAGTTTCTATATCAGCATTAAAAGGATTTTAAAACGATACTCAAAATTTATTCCCCTCAGGGGGGTTGTGAGGGTGGGCTTATTCTGCCTTCACAACTACGGGGTGTGACGTCCCCGGGGCCCCAGTCATGTTGTGTATGTCTGTGACGTCCTATGTGTTAACTGTTGTCGGAAAGTCGGTGGTTGTTGAGGAAGTGCTCTCCAATGATGGTGGGTTGCCTTAGCCGGATGACCAAGTAGAAGGAGCCCACAATAAAAACCCCCCCAAGTTAGGGTCTCTCCGGACAAGCCAGGGCTATGTGGTTTGGGGGGAGCCTCTTCGTTTTAGTAACGCCTTCCCACAGCATGCGGGGCACTGCTGTGGGTGACCGTCATTTCCTCTGCTACTCGTGGGAACAAGATGGACCCAAACTTAGATAAAAAAAAAAGGGGTTGATGCGCCCTTAACTGCATCTAACATGCACTCTAGGTTCAATAGACCTAGAGTTGAACCTCCGGTAGTTTCACAAAACACAAATTACAATAGATTTTTTACAATCAAAATGATAAATGACAGCTCATTCAAAGAAGTATCTCCTTTTTTAATCCTCTCTCCATAAGACACTCCAAAGATATTTCGGTACTCTTAAGAATAACTCCAAACTTGGCAATCTACTAATCGAAGTCAGCAATGAAAATCAATCTAAAACCGCCCTTAAATTGGACAAACTTCATTCTTACGATGTAGAAACATCTCATAATGCCCTAAATACATTAAAAGGTGTCATCACGTGCCAAGATCTCGCATATTGCTTAGATGAGGAAATATTGTCTAATCTTGAGGAACAGGGAGTAACCAGCATGTTTAGACTACCCTCTAGGGATCCAGCTAAACCCTCATCCACGTTCGTATTATCATTTAACACCCACTCTTTACACGAAAAAATTAAGGCAGGATATCATATGCCCGCTCCCTTACATTGTTATAACTGTAATCATTTCGAACATGCCGCAAGTAAGTGTAAATCCCACATGTCCATCCTGCGGGCACTCATCACACCATAATTCTCCATGTAATTTAAAATCCATCTGCGTTAATTGTCAAGAAAAGCACTCTCCCCAATACAAAAGCTGCAAGATATATAAAAAAGAATTCGAGATTCAGAAAATACGTACAATAAATAAAGTCCCCTGTTACGAAGCTAAGAAAATATATAACGATTTAAACCCCAACTTCATATCGCCATATAGTTCTCTAGCAGCAAAGAATACAGTCTCTGTTATTCAAAAAGTGTCTACATATACTCAGTATGAACCCCCACGAATAGATGAACCCTCACGCTCAACCTCTTCTCACAAACACCATCCACCAACCCCACTCCTCCTAAACATTTCCCTAACCATCCTCCCCCAAACCTTCCCCCACCCCCTTCCTCTCCCTCCGAAACAACCTTTAAAACTTCACGCTCAAGCCACTAAACCAGGACCAATAAGCAAACCTCCTATACCAAAAACACCATCTCCCTCAAAATCCACCCTACCAAAAAAAGACCAAACAACCCTAAAACACCCCCCCCCCCCTAATAAACCAAGTAAATCCAACTCTAAGTCCTCCACATCCAAATCTTCAACAGAATCTCTTGAAATGATGGTCAACGATAAACTAGAAAACGAATTATCAATCAATTCCAGCAATACTAACAAACCTAAACACAAATAATGTTTAATACAATTTCACACTGGAATTGCAATGGATTGAATACTCATAAAAATGACCTAAAATTACCAATCAAACAGTTTAATCCACAAAGAATCTCTATTCAGGAAACCAAGTTCAAACCCTCAGACAATCGCTGCCTGAGAAACTTCAACATAATGCGCAAAGATCACCTAGACTGTGACAGAGCCTTTGGTGGCGTAGCTATCCTTACAAAATCTGGTCTACACTTCTCGGAATTAGTACTAACAACTGAACTTGAAGCGGTAGCGATCACTACTAACTTACCTCATAAGATCATCTTCTGCAGTATTTACTTTCCATCCTTAACCCAAATGGAAAAGAATACATTAACTGTTCTTATAATGCAACTTTCTTCCCCATTCTTAATAGTCGGAGACTTCAACGCACACAACTCCCTTTGGGGCTCCATTCAAACTTGCAGAAGAGGCAAAATCATAGAAGAAGTTATAGAAGAACAAAATCTACATATATTCAATGATGGTTCATCTACCTTCATTTCTTCATCCTCCGCCAGCCCATCTTGTTTGGACCTCGCACTAAGCAGTACCTCTTTAGCAAATGCACAAACTGCAGAAAACACTTATGGCAGTGATCACGTCCCCTTCATCATGCACTTACCTACTTGGGAACATTTCCAAACCCAAACTCCCACCTTCAATTTTAATAAGGCTGACTGGACAAACTACGCCAATGCTTTTAATTTACCCAATTTTACTAATCTTACCATTGAAAATGCAGTGCATGAATTTACAAACACCATCCAGAAAGCATGTGAGTCAAAGGTTCAAGGTTCCTAGGGGGAAAAATCCTGTTCCCTGGTGGACCAGTGAGTACAAACAAGCAATAGAAAATTGCAAAAAAGCTCTTAACAGATTCAAAAGACACCCAAATACACAAAAAGGATCATAAACAAAGCCAAAAGAATATCTTGGAATAAATTTGTAACCTCCATCGATATAAAAACATCTAGTAGAGAAATATGGAATAAAATAAACAGCCTAAAAGGGAAACCCTCCAACAGCATAATAGGCATCATTCAAGATGAGCTACTAATCTGATCCTTCCAGCATATCACAAATTTTTGCCTCCAACTTCTCATCCTTACACGACTCTAATCAAAATATCTCTCTGTCTCATCTACTCCTTTCCTCTCTTACAATTTCCCATTCACACTCACGGAACTGCATTTCTCCCTCAAACGCAGCAAGAACACTGCCCCGGGTCCTGATAATATTAGAATCCCTATGATCGAATATATATTCAGTTAAATACTAACTTTTTATACATAAAATATTTCAATATTGATTTGAGGCCGAATGGTAAGATTTATCAATATGCAAAATCAATACATCATTTGATCGATTTTTCACTGCCTTCAATAAGACATCCTTATTTTGATCATGTCACTCAAAATAACAAATTTATGAGAGAAAGAAAGTTTAGTATATAGGTAAAGTGCACTCTGGTGGGAAGTTTTAACTATAGGCATCCATGTTAAATATCATCTTGATCCATCAAATATGAATTAAGTTTTATTTTAGTACTTACGACTAGAAAGCCATTGAGATTTTGACATACTTGTATTCTTAAACCTTTATTTAATCATATAGAATTGTCTCCTTAAATTTGCTAACGTTTAAAAATTAAGATTTCAGTAAGAAATAAAAAAATATATTTTACCGCCTTGTTTAAATAGGAAAAAATATATACAAATCGTATATTTCCTGCAAATACAACTCTGGTTCTCCCTCCGCACGCGTTTCGACCATCTTATAGTCTGGTCAGTGAAGCTGTATTGAACACAGAAAACAATTTCTATATGCTTGAAAGGAGAATACATATAGGCTACGATTTAAACACATTAAAGACGTCGTTTCCGAACCCTCTGTATAATGTGAAAAAATTATTCCAACCGAGCAGATCTTCTCTACTGAAATAATTTGATGTTAAAGGTTTTTAAATATATGTATATGGTAATGAAAATAAATCGTTTTGGTCTCATATAAAACCAAAATCGTTTATTAAAAACGTTTCGCCTGCTATTGACCTAGAAAGACATCGATTCGCGAGGATCCTTATCAGATGGGAAGTCCGAATTTTCGTTGTTGTTTTATGCAAAAGAAAGCGATTCTCTTTCAGGGAATTTTATAAAAAAAATCGTCGGTAAATTGTATTTTTACTAACTGGTTTTATCTAACTATGTTATTCCTGGTAAGCGGTAAGTATATGTTAAATTCCCAGTAGTATACAGAAAGCGCCTAAATAACGTTAGTGTTTGATATATTTTTTTTAATTAGAAAATGGGAATCCAGAGCTGTAAGTTTTAATAAAATTTTGGCTCGTTGTATAACCGATAAAAACTCACAGATATTTTTGACAATTATCTAAAAAATGTATTCTATATTTATATCGAAAAATCAACCATTTTTGAGAAAAATTAATTTATTTCCAGGAACAATTGAATTAATTTATGCTTTTTTGAAGTAAATTCCTTTTACATAACAAAATGCAACATTTTAGGCAAAAAGGTCGTTAGTGGCATTTACCACTATATAAATATATAAATATTTCCTACAAATTTTGCTCATTTTATGCAGAAAATACATGTCGATGACTTGCAAACTTCTTCATAAATCTGTTGCTTAGAAAACGACATGCGCGCCTCCCTTGGTAAGATTTTTAAAGCACAATCAGCGTCATTGTCGCAGCTGATTTGTTCACGTGTTCGTTGTAAAACATTTTGAAGAGTTATATAAACGTTCGTTGTGAAATAGTTAGACAAAAATGAGTGAAAAAGAAAAATAAAATGAAGAAAGCTAGAAAATTAGATACAGAAAATTACAAATAGGATGTTGTTGCAGCTAAAAGAATGGAAAAATCAGGCAGGTAATATTTTGGGTTTATTATTTTTACAATGGCTATAAGGAGTTGTTTTTAGACGAAAAAGGAACTGTCTTAATACAGTCACAGAACAGGGACGCCATAATATATTTACCCGTTTTTACAACCTTGTTGATCTTTAGGTTTTCTAATGATCAACAAGATATCTTCATTCAAGACTGCGGGTGTTCAAGAGCGTCAGCCAAGACTAGAACATCCCGAAGAACGATCTTATTCTTACAAATATTACGTTTTAAAAACGGGATATTCTAGGTGTTAAGTTTGTTGAAAGGCATTTTTGTCCATTTTGTCAGTTACCAACCACCGAATTCACTAACACTCTCTAACTTTAAAATGGGTATAAGTTAACAGTATAGGGTTTCAACGAGCAAGTACAATTATAAGTCAAACAAGGTTTGAATCTTAAAAATACAAGACAAAAACTCATTTGTATATTTTACCAAGTTAACAAAAATGGAAATTTTCGTTTAATTTTAGAAGATAACTATTTCTTTTACCGATTCCAAGACTTTGTCTCTAGGTTTTTGTTCTCAATTTTCCCATATAAGAGTTTATGTCGTGGCATATTTGATAAAATTTATAACAGTAGCATAAGTAAAACAAAACTGACTAACTAAGAGATTATCTGTGCTGAGAAAAAGTCCAAAAAAATGAGTTAGTTGAACTGCATTTCCAGAAGAAGCGAGATTATGTATGAGGGAACATATCGAATCCTGTCCTAAGAAAGAGAGTAATTATTTTGGTCGAGAAATGTATTCTTTAGATAGTAATTTAAATATAGAAAAAATACTTGTTAAAATTCTATGAATCAAAATATATCATATGCATTCTGTTATAAGTTTTTTAAGGATAATTTTAAACTTTTATTTGGAAGGTCACAAGCTGATATTTGCGGTATTTTCCAAACTTTTAAAATTAAACTAACAGATGTTATCTTAAATAAAACCGTAAAAAGGCTAGCTGTAGCTAAGTACATGAGTCATCAAAGAAGAAATAAAAAGTTTTATTCTAACCTTTCTGATGAAATAAAGTTAAAAAATTAAAATTCTCACTTATGTTTCTACTTTATGAGAAATATCCAGATTTCCATTACACCAATAGGAGAAGTAATGTCCAATTGATGTCCATCGGTTTCAATGCATAAGCAAACTCTTGTCAGAAATAACTGTTTAACTTTAGTTAACATATTTGGTGTTAAAGGGCGAAACGCTACTCTATATTTTCGGGAATCCTTAACGGTATATCATAAACAATATTTTTAATATATTCGCGTAAGAAAAAATCAGAATTTATTAGATCCGCAGAACTTTCTAGCCATTATTGTGTTACTTCATCTATTGGGATATTGAATATCTAACTTATTTCTAAAGTTAATTTGAAAGTGCGCAGGAACACCGTCGATTTGCAGTCACTTATTTTTCAAATATTCAGTGGAACATTCTCCAAAAGTACAGGTAAATTGGGCCTAATAAATCTAAGAAACACGGCGCGGTATAAGTGGCCATCAAAAAACTATCGACGTATCACTTCTTCTTTTCTTCTTCCTCTTTTATTTAAGACGACGTCTTGTTTTTCTGCTATATTAAGCCTCCTGTGATATCGATGTCCAACATTCGTGCCATCATTTTGGAGGTCGACCAGTGGGTCTTCTAGTGTTTGGTATCTCGTTCTTAGCCCATTTTGCCCATCGATGGTCGCCCATTCTGTCCACATGGTCCCTCCAATATCTACGCCTTGACCTTATGAACCGTACCACATCAGGCACCTTGAGCTCTTCCCTTATTTCGGAACTTCTTATTTGATCTCTTAGGGTTACTCCTTTGATGGTTCTTAACGTTTTCATTTCAGCCGTTCGTAGCATACTTTTTGTTTTAGATGTTTCAGCTCGAGTTTCCGATGCATAAGTTAGTACTGGTCTTATCACAGTTCTGTAGATGCGTACTTTGCTCTCTGTGGACATATACTTATTTTTCCAGATTATGCCCCTCAGGCATCCTGATATCCTTGAGGCCTTGTTAGCCTGTGCTCTGACTTCCTGGTATAGATTTTTATTGCATGATACATCAACTCCCAAGTATCTGCAAGACATGCTTTGTCTGATTGGATGGTTCTTCACCACCAATTTGTATCTGACAGGATCTTTTGAAATTACCATCGTTTCGGTCTTCTATGTAGATATTTAAATTTTTTGATGTAGTCTGGAATCGGTATAGTAGTCATTGCAGATCGTCTTCATTTTCTGCTAACAGTAAGGCGTCTTCGGCAAAACATGAGATTTTTAAAGATTTTCGTCGCATTTTGTATCCTCCATTGACTTCTTTTACATTTTGAATTATCTTGTCCATAATTAAATTAAAGAGAAATGGATTCATACTGTCGCCTTGTCGTATTCCCGTCATGACAGGTATTTCCTCTGTTACTCCTTGTTGTGTCCTTATGCGTGTCTTATTGTTTTTATTTAGCTCTTCAATTACCCTAATATAGTTGTGGTTAACGCCATTTTCCTAAAGTATTTGCAAGACGTCTTTAAGTCGAACTCTATCAAACGCTTTTTTAAGATCCACTAGGCAGATGAAAAGAGGTTTATTGTATTATATCGATTTTTCAATAGTCTGTCGGATAATGAAAATCGCATCAACTGTCGATCAGTTCTGTCTAAACCCGTGTTATTCTTCACTTATTGCAATTTTACTCGTTAGTTTTGAAGTCATGATTTTTGTTAATAATTTGCTTGTACTGTTTATTAGGGTCATTCTTATTTCCCTTTTTGAAGATGGGTATTGTCAGGCTGTTCCTCCACTGTTCTGGAATACTGCAGGTTGATAAAATTTTGTCGTATCACATACGTTCCAATTATTCCACCCCACACATTTACAGACCATCTATGCTGACGATCGACGATTCTAAATAAAATGGGATTTTCACCACCCTGCATATGAAATATATCCATGTTGAAAATAACTTTTTTGAGATAATTTAGGTTTAGATTATGAGAGGACTATAAAACAAACAGTCACGTGCGTGTCAAACACGCACTCCGTTACAGTTCCATCAGAGTTGTTGACATTGTTAGTTTTACATGTACAAAAGATGAAATTTTTATCGAAATGAATGTTGAAATATAGGAAAATAAATTAATTAAAACTTTTCTTTAAACATATATTAGATTATATGGAATTTTTCAGATTTTAAAAATGTATTGTTGGAAATGGAAGGGCAGGAGACACGCTGTAAGCACTGTAGGCTTATGTATTATAAACGATAGTGTAATTTATTTAACTGCACTTTTAAAGACCTATTCAACAATCCTTGGGATAAACAAAAATAAAAATCACACCAATTTTCCACATAAGGGGAGGTACTTTAATTTTTTCTGCAATATTACCTTACTTCTATTTTTCGATTAATTGAAAGCATGCGTTCAATTTTCGACACTTTGCATAATATTTCTATTATTAAAGAGAGACTTGTGAATTTTGCTAACCTGTGATACTTTTTTGTTAAAAAAGGGCTTAACTAATTTCGTTAATATGTACATGATTTCAAGCCAAACGGCTTCGCACTCCCTCCAGGGAATATTGACTCATGCCAGGGTATATAAGGATATCAAAAGTACGAAGCTCTGTAAGAACCCTTTCCACGTTATATGGTCCTAGGTGACGTGGTCTGCTGTATTTCCTACGAACTTTAGGACGGTTCGTGCGGTTGCAAGGAGAACTCCTTTCTGAATCAGCTTATACAGATGCTCACTAAGCCCCAGTCCCTTGATGTTCTGCAAAAGGTTCTTTGATATCACTCTAGTTGTTAATAAAATTGTGGGAATCATTTGGACGCTGTTCATTGCCCATTGTATTCGGATTTGCACCTCGAGATCTCTGTATTTGACGATTTTCTTGTTCTATTTTGGCCTTTGGTTATTGTTGTTAGGTACAGCAATGTCGATTAGTGTAGTTCGCCTAGAAATTTTATCTGTTATTATAATGTCTGGTCTATTATGAGCAACTGTCTGATCCGTCAGAATCGCTCGGCCCCAATATAACTTCAACTGGTTGTTCTCAAGAATAGGCTCCGGATTGTATTTGTAATAAGGCACTTTTCCTACCTGCAATAGGTTTAACTTATCTGCTAACTTTTGGTGGAGTATCTTAGCAGATGAGTCATGTCTTTCCTTATACACGCTTGGCATCCTCCAATTATGTCCTGGATTGTCTCAGATGTTCGACAGCCATGTAGATACATTAGTTAATTTCTATTGAGGGATCTCTGATGATGAATTCCCGATAGTTCTTCGTCGGAATAACCTGGTCTTGGATAGCTAACAAAAAACCCTCCGTTTCCGGAAACATCTATCCTAAAATCAACCAGTAGCTCGACGCTGAGCTGTCGATATTGTCCTAATTAACCTCATTTGGATGCCGTCTATGAAGTGGTTTCTGTAGCCAGGTTTGTAATTTCTTTTGGTCTGTTTGGTGGTGAGAAGCAATATCCTGTTCTCTTAGCTATAGCGGCGTTGAATCGTCTGCCCTGCATATTGCCCGATGTACTGGGGAAGAGTACGCTAACCTGTGTAAATATGACCGTAAGTTATTATTTGTTGGTCGAGCTGTTTACCAATATCCACCAAGCCTCTTCCTCATTGATGTCTTGGAAACATTGTACGTTCAATAGCATTCCGATGGTGATGTTTTAGTGCTTTTATTAGGAGTATTCTTATTTTTCTTTACAGGTTTTGGATATCCGTCCTGCTCCATTTTACAATTCCAAAAGAGTAGTTAAGTGCAGCGCAAGCGTATGTGTTGAGCGCTTTAAACAAATTTCTACTATTTAGGTTAGTTCGTACCCTCCTAACAAATTCAGTTGTCAATTCGGCTTCCATACTGCGATGGTCAATTCTTTTAGCCTGTTTCATACCAAGGTATTTGTATGTTTGTTCTGGTTCAATTGCAACTATTGTTTCACCGTTCTACATTTCAAATGCTCCTGGTTGTTGGTTATTACGGCTATTACTAAGTTATTATTTCTTTAAATAAATGTAAAGTACCTTTTTATAGATAATTGTCTAAAGTACCTAAAAATTCGAATTTTAGTTATGACACCTGTCAATATTTCAGGCCTACGAGTTCAGTGGCGAGTCCGTTTCTGACTGCTTTGGTAATGTCAACGGTAGTTTATGACTTGGATTGAGTGAATCTTTATCGGTTATACAACATACCAAAACTTCATTTAAATATATAGGTATCCTCAAAAGATACAGCCCAAAAGGTAAATCACTAACACCCGTTTTGGGCCCCATATCTCCATTTTGACACTTTCTGAATACTGCCGTGAGTTTAACGTATACTTATCAAATACCCTGTATATTTGCCAAGTGGTATTAAGTGTTTTTTTTTTAAATTTTTAAAATCCACCGTTGGAAAATTAGGTGTTGATCATAAGATGGTGTTTCGAAGTAGAAATATTTTAAATTAATTTAATACACACTGGCGGTTAAAAACTGGTAGAATCACAAAAAAAGCCTGCTTACGAAAAACATAAAAAGTGTTTTTTCGTGTGGTAACCTGGTTTAAAATATGTTTAGATCTGTTTTGAAAGACATTTAAAATGATGTCACTATTTCAGATCGTCCGAAAACGATAATGGCGAATTGCGTATGTTCACTTATTTGAAAGGATGTCTACAATCGTTTCGAAATAGGTGGAAACAATTTTGATATGACGCCACTACTTCATCGTCAAAATGCACCGTTTTGAAACTTTTTTTTTACCTGGTTGAAGCAAATTGACAGCGAGAAAACAGCTGGGCGTAAATATATCCAGCAGTCATGAACCTATAAAGGACGTAAAATGCCAAGTCAACAAAGCCGCAGCAACCACAGGATGCCTAAGAGAATTTGTATGGAAGAATCAATATATGCGAATGGACAGCAAAATTAAGATCTATAAAACATGCATAAGACCCATAATGACATATGGAATAGAGACGAGAGAAGACACTAGTAAAACGAAAAGTATACTACGGGTGGCTGAAATGAGGGTAATGAGGATGATAGTCGGTAAAACCAGAAGAGATCGTGTAAGAAATATAGACGTCAGAGAACAATGCAAAATACAGGATATAGTAAGATGGGGAAGACAAAGAAGACGGGAATGGTATCACCACGTAAAAAGGATGTCCGAACACAGACTACCCCGCATAGTACTAGAGGGAAAACCAGCAGGAAACCGACCACCAGGAAGACCACCGAAAAGGTGGAGAGATAGCTGGCAGTCCACATCACAGGAAATGATAGGGAGGCACGACCGGAATTAACAGATCAACAGATCTCATACAAGTAGAAGAAGAAGAAGAAGAAAACAGCTAAAGTTTATTATACATTTAAAACGCCAAGCACTGACCAAATATAAAAAACTCGAGACTTGGACAGAGTTTAAAGAAATAAGAAAATTCGTTGATACTGCTGTAAAATCAGACAAAAAGGTCCTTTCCTCATCTTTTATTTGGCACTGACCCTAAAAATTTCTGGCGGCTGCTCAAATATTTAAGTGTTCACTCTATGCTTAATTTTTTAATTTACTTTATCTTCCTATAACTTTGCGATTGCCGAGGAACTTAACAATTATTTTTGTAATAACACCCCACAAGTGAATCTAAATAGTAAAAATTTCATTAACAGAAATAATGATAACAAAATGTACGAGGCCGTCTTAAATTCAGAAAAATTTTATTTAAAATATTGACTCAGCAGAGATTAATAAAATAACACTGCACTGGTCCTAATACCATTAACATCAAAATGATTTCATATATAATTCCTCATATTTTGCTCCATATAACATATATTATTAATCAATGTCCGTCTTCAAATAAATTTCCGACTTGTTGGAAAAATGCCAACATACTTCCTTCGCTAAAATTCCAAAACCGCAAAATTTCTATTTGTATCCTATCAACCATGTCAAAACTATTAGAAAAAGTAGTTGATAAACAATTTGGGAACTTTGTAAATAAAAACAACATTCTTTCTGGTGCCCAGTGCGATTTTAGAGGCAACCATAGTATAAATACTGCTCTTTTGAAAATTAGTGGCGGTATATTCCATGCAAATGATAAGCGCCAAAATACTTTTTTAATTCTTCTGGATTACAGTAAAGAGTTTGATACCCTGTACCACAACCAGGGGCGGATCCAGCCTCCCTCTTTGGGGGGGGCGGTGATATCTCAAAAGTACAGTATGGCAAGCGAAAGGAAGTTGTCAACGGGGGGGGGGGACACCGAAAACATTCCCATTTCTAGTGTAAAAGGAAGGGTCGGGTCTATTTTTCTGAATTTGAAACTCTTGAAGAGAGGGGGATGCCAGCAACATACACATTCCTAGTATTAGAGGCAGAATCTTACCTCTGAGCTCTTGGGAGGGGGGGGGGGCGATCGCAATTCATACACATTCCTATAATCTATTCAAGAACTAAAAAGAGTAATAAAACTGTTACCGAAACCTCCAACGTACCTGTACCGGTGCCGCAGGTAACTGAGAACCGCCGTAAATCTAATTATATTTAATTATATTTAAATATTATGAGCTTTCATAAATTTACTCCAACAATAAAATTTCTGATAGTTCAATTTAATTTTTGTCAGTGAGCAAAGTACACCTTACAGTGTGTTCTTAGTGATTTATCTTGTTTGCGGTGGTTTTTATATATTATTTGAGATTAGTAAGATACCCAAAACATATGGTTTCCACCTCTATATTTACTCCAAAATCGTTAAACCAAGGCATTTTTTCCTCAACGAAAAACTTATTACGATGAATGTTTATGATGCCTTAAGATATTAATATCTTAATAATGTTGAGATGTCTTCCAACATGACAGAAGTTGGAAAATCTACTATGTACCGAATACTGAAGAAGTAAAAAAAACGACTGGAATTGTTAGTACTCCCAAGCCACACTCGATCACAGGTAGACGAAAAACCTCTTCTGAAGAAGAGATGAAAACTGCAATAAAAGAAGTTGTACATACATTTTATTATGAGAAACAGATCACAACCGTCGACAAAATTCTAACTAAAATCAATGAAGATCGGGATTTACCTTAAATTAAAAGAACTGAGTTTCGGAAATTGCTCAGAGATCTTAATTTTTGCTGGGAAAAACTATATAGGAAATCTGTTCTTATAGATCGTCCGAAAACTGTCCGTTGGAGAAGGAAATATCTCTCTCAAGTAAAAGGTAGAGTTGCTAGAAATAATACAACTTACAAAATCATTAATTTAACTAAACTTTTGAAAGATTTTTTTGAATAAAGTTACTGTGGAAAATTGGGAAAAATCCATATAATAAAAGAATAAATCAAAATGTGGAAACTCGATCTCATAATCAGTGAAATATAGGAACCAATTTTAATTAATTTGAGCGAAGATAGCTTCATTGACTTTGATACGTAATGTTTACCAGTGTAAACACAATTTATTAATAAAATTTTTGTTTTGTTGTATTTTATTGTTTAATGTTTGTTTATATATATTTTTATTTTTTTACATATTTTTATTTTAGTGTGTCCCACTCTTTAATTTTGTATATATTTAATTCCAATTAACCGTAATTTTTTATTATTGTATTTGTGTCTTTTCTTAAGCGTGTGGAATTAACACGTTTATTTTATTTTTTTGGGGCTATCAGATTTCCATATAATAAAGTAAATTAAATTAAGATGTCAGGGCAATAGAAATAAAAATAAGTAGGTCTAATTTTAACTGTAACATATAAAAATTAATTTCATTTGAATCCCTTTTTAGTGTTTAATTGTAATTGTGCAGATGGTTTAAAAAATAAATAAACTGAAACGTCAAATGTCCTGAAAATGGCTTTAATTAATAATAAAATGACCGATAGCCCCAAAAAAATTTTATTATATGGACGAATTTATTTTTTTTTTATATATGTTTAACTTTTCGTATTTTTGACAATGGATATTTTGTAAGTATTTAAATTATAACTTAGAATTTTTTTAGAGAATAAGGGTATGTTTTAGTCTAAATGTGCCTAAAACAGTTTTTACGCCAAAATTAAAAATAATAAAAATACAGTTGTGATTTGTGTTAAATATGTCAAAATTATCTATATTTTGTAATGTATGTGAATTATTAAGAAATCATAAGAAATAAAATAATAAAAAAAATTTTATTTTAAGTTTATTACTGAAATAGTATTCTATGCCATAAATACTTAGTGATAAAATATACCTCCTTCCGGCGCCTATGACAAGGATTAAAATCCTTTTTAACGCTTTACACTTCCAAATATCTATTGTTATCTAACTCAAATAGCTCAATATTAGAGATCAGTATTTTTAATTATAAAATTTCTAATCCATTCTTATGAAAAATATATGTGTCTAACGGATTTTTCCACAACGGACTAAAGAACACAGGTAATTTGCGAAGAAAAAAAAGGTCACAAATGATTTATTACTCTCTCTAGTTCTTGAATAAACTATAGTATAAGATGCAAAATCGGGTATATTTTCCTGAACTCAAAGCTCTTGGGGGGGGGGGGGATCGCCCCCCCCCCTAGATCCGCGCCTGATCTCAACCTTCTTTTTATAAACTTAAAATATTTCGGTACGGGAATAATGCTTTACATTTCATTAAAGATTACTTTAGTAATAGATTTCAGAGTTTATTTTAACATTTCTTTCTTATGTGCCTAAATTTGGCACACAGGGTATCATTATCGGTCCAATTATGTCAAACTGATGTCGATCTTTTTCATTGCACAAGCGAACCCTTCTATAAAATGACTGTAATCATTAAATAATATTTAAAATTTTTGAAATTATTCATTACAAAATCCATTGATAATATTACCCGATAACATTAATAACATCATTAAAAAAAACATAGTAATAATTTGTTTATCGCGGCCTTCTTGTCAAAAATCACTAAAACTGCTTGATATTTGAAGGATTTTGCGAAAAATCATAAATAAGTTGAAAACTGTTCCGACTAAATACGGAGACACCCTATATGGACAGAGAGGAAATGTTCTTGCCGATTTACTAAATGAATCAACAACGTAGCATCATATTTGAAAAAATTAAGTTTTTATAAATATTTTAATAGAGCTAAAAAATTGTTACTTTTCTTCCACTTCCCTGCATTTAAAATATCATTTTCAGACAATTAATTATCGAGCCCAATATTATTTAAAGCCACAACCGGAATTCCGAGTTTCACTATTTTATTTTTGAAACGATATTCAATTTTAGGTCACACCCTATTAAAAGTCAAAATTTGGAAAAAATATTTTTTTCCTCGAAAAAGGCTGGAGTAGTGCAAAAAAACTGTGAGTAAAATTTATCGGAAATAGAGAAAGAAATACAAAAAAAATAACATACAGGGTGATCCATTTAAAATAAGTAAGTTTCGGACACCTTCCGGTATAGCCGGAAGTCGCACAAGATCGTCACCGAAAACCCCAATATACAAATGTGCGGGATTAAAATCGCGTTACTTTCCGAGATATTCACCATGAGACACCCTGTATATTTAGAGAGAAACCTTGAAATTAATCTTCTAATTAATATTCAAGTTGCACAAAATCGCTGTTAGTTCATCTGAAGAGAGTGTCACCGAAAACCTCATTATACAAATTTGCAGGATTGAAATCGCATTATTTCCTGAGATATTCTAATGGACGGTCACCGCGAAACACCCTTTATATTTAGAGAGAAATTTTGAAACTAAATTCCTAAATGATATTCAAGTCGCACAAGATCGGTGTTACTTCATCTGAAGGGAGCGTCACCGAAACCCCCATTATACGAATTAGCTGGATTGAAATCGCATTACTTCCCGAAGTAATTAATGGACAGTCACGGTGAGACACCCTGTATATTTAGAGAGAAATCTTGAAACTGTACTTTTAAACGGTATTCAGGTCGCACAAGATCGCTGTTACTTCATCTGAAGAGAGCGTCACAGAAAACCCCATTATTCAAATTCGCAGGATTGAAATCGCATTACTTCCCGAGATATTCTAATGGACAGTCGCCGTGAAACACCCTGTATATTTCGAGAGAAACTTTAAAACTAAACTTCTTAATGATATTCAAGTCGCACAAGATCGCAGTTACTTCATCTGGAGAGAGCGTCACCGAAAACCCCATTATACAAATTCGCAGGATTGAATCGCATTACTTCCCGAGATATTTTAATGGACGGTCACCGTGAGACACCCTGTATATTTAGAGGGAAACTTTGAAACTAAACTTCAAAATGATATTCAACTCGCATAAGGTCGCTGTTACTTCATTCGAAGAGAACGTCACCGAAAACCCCATTATACAAATTCGTAGGATTGAAATCGCATTCCTTCCCGAGGTATGCTAATGGACGGTCACCATGAGATACCCTGTATATTTAGAGAGAAACTTTGAAACTAAACTACAAAATGATATTCAAGTCGCACAAGATCGCTGTTACTTCATCCGAAGAGAGCGTCACCGAAAACCCCTTTATACAAATTTGCAGGATTGAAATCGCATTACTTCCCGACATATTCTAATGGACGGTCACCTTGAAACATCCTGTATATTCAGAGAGCAACTTTGAAACTAAACTTCTAAATAATATTCAAGACGTTGTACCAAAAGTATTATTATCAATAATATATATATATATATATATATATATATATATATATATATATATATATATATATATATATATATATATATATATATATATATATATATTCAATATTAGATTTATTAGCCAAATCAAATATCAAACATTATACATTTTTGAAAAACTTGAAAAAAAAAATTAAATCGAGATGATAAATAATATATAAGGTGTTCTATTTAAAAGAAGTAAAAGTTTAGTCTATAACTCAAAATCTGATGCATTTTGAAAAAATCAAATAAGCCAATAAAGTTTTTGTAAAAAAACTCTACGACAACCCGTTTTATATATTAAGTGAGATACGAGGCCCTCTATCTTAAAAATAAATAGGGCTAGTAGCACAGGTTCTCGAAAATCACAAGTCCGTATATTTAATAACGATGGAGATGTCCTGCAAAAGTGTCGGAAATTGGATACCCTTTACTTGCAAAATTTCATCGCAAATGATGGAAAAATAGCGAAGTTACAGGTCTGCGTTAGACAAACGGACGGACGAACGGACATGAGGAAACTGTAAGAAGCTCTAATTAGCTACGTTCGAAACAATAAATTTATTTTTTGTTTTGCAAATTTGGCTGGAGAAAACCTAATTTTTTGGAAATCAATTTCCCACTCGTTCTTATAAAAGGGTCTGCTTACATGCTAAAGTTATGTCTATATAGTTTTAGCAAAATCTGTTTATTGTTCTTTAACAAACAAACTATAAGAATACAAAGCGAGAGCCACACAATAAAGAATAAACTTTTTTTAAAATTTTTAAACCCACATTTTTTGAAATGACCTTGTCTTAGTAAAAATATTTTAATTAAATAAAGAAATATTCCATGTCATATTTTCTATAATCTTAAAATACCGTCACGTAAGAAACAGCCAACAGTAGCCTAAAAGTCTGCCGATTCTTTATCTCTTACCAGCAGCATTTTTCACCCCTAAGATAAACAACTTCTGTAATCTAGGGCGACCAGAGCTGGCCTCGTTCCAAAAATTATTTGTTTTGGCCATACACGTCTGTATTGTTCCTAATCCAATAGTATTTGTTTATTTTACTCTTCTAACGATCGCATTTCGTGTTAAAAAGGCAACAATAATAGAAAAAATTTCGGATCTTCAAAATATTGCCAACAAAAGATTGTCTCCTCTTCATTTTAATACTATTATATTCTTATTTGCATCATTTTGTTATAGTGCCTACCTGATTTAGCGTGGATTGCCGGTGAGTGCGAAATTTTGCCTAGATTTCGACGCACATTCTTAATTTTAACTACAATTTTGAAACACTACAAAAATTTACTTTCTTAGGATGATTTGGACGCGTTTCTTTTCGTCGACGCCATCGCACTAACCGTGGCGCCGTGACGCAACGCATTGGCGTCGCCAATTCGCCGGCGCCGGATTTTGCGAATAAATCGGGGGTCGATTGGGGAGGTTTAACTGGGGAGATTTTGACCAAAGTAAACTTGTCGGTACGATATAGGGAGAATTTTAAAATCGTTGTAAGGACATTTTTAAAACGATGAATATTAAGTCCTTTTATCATCTCACTTTCCGAGATGTCAAGCACAAGAACGTCTATGTTTTTTAGAGAAAATTGTTATCTGCATAGCATTAAATTTTAGTTCTTTACATCGAGTGATTTATAGTAGAATAAATTACATCAAAAATTAAAAAAAAATAACAGGTTTTAATTTATTATGATTTTACTACAAAAAATAGGGAATTAATCCAGAAATCCCACAGTTTTATACCTTAGCGAATACCTTTATAAGGCTAGGTAATAATGCTTGCAGCTGTCCGGAAGTTTATGAGCAATGCAGCAAACCAAACGTCATCTAGGGCTCAATAACAAAGAAAGGGCCTCACACAGTTCAGCGATTTAATATCTAATTATATATGGAACAAGTGAATGTTCTCTAAAGGATCTGCGAAAGCCACTTGGCTAAGTTCATGGATGATAATAAAATAAACAGTTTTTATTTCCGCAGAGAAAAAAATATATAAATGTTACATATATTAAGCATCAACATATGATAAATCAAGACTAATTAATACAAATTCTTCCCCATAGTCCTATAAATACATATGAATGCAAAATTTCAGCACAATTGGATGCGTGAAAATATGTGAAATATGAGCTACAATTATATAGAATCGACAGACTGACGGAATAGACAGGCATCTGATTAGCTCGATGGTAACACTATTAGGGCTATTCTTTTGAGTCACTATCACTTTCACTTCTATCACTTGAAGTAATCATGATCACTTCAGCCCAATGACAAGTAAATAAATGCATATTCAAAAGAACATGAAGTTATCAGTTTCACTTTATTCACTTTGATCAATTGATAATTACTCAAAAGAATATAGCACTTGTATTCTCATCGGAACTACATACATATGCAAGATGACAATTTCACCACAGGCAGAAATACAAGTCAAGTTAAATACAAACTTGTAAAAGTTTATGCATTCCCGATGAGCATCAGAAATAACAGTGAAAATGTCTGAAAAAAGCCATCGAGGGGCACAAAATAATCTATTTGATGTACCAGGATGCACCTTTAATCAACGGTACGTCATATTAAATATTGAGTAGGCAAGACAGTATTTTTGGTTGTCATACATAGAGAGCGTTGTAATTGTTTTGAAGTGTTACGGTTTGTTTCTTTTTAATATTTGATATCACTCACATTTAGGTTACTTTAGAAGCAACTTGTGCATAATTTTGTTTGTAGCTGTGAGTTTAGGGTCTATTTTAACAAGGAATGCAGAAACCAACATTTTTGGCATATTTTACCACAGGCAGAAATACAAGTCAAGTTAAATACAAACTTGTAAAAGTTTATGCATTCCCGATGAGCATCAGAAATAACAGTGAAAATGTCTGAAAAAAGCCATCGAGGGGCACAAAATAATCTATTTGATGTACCAGGATGCACCTTTAATCAACGGTACGTCATATTAAATATTGAGTAGGCAAGACAGTATTTTTGGTTGTCATACATAGAGAGCGTTGTAATTGTTTTGAAGTGTTACGGTTTGTTTCTTATAATATTTGATATCACTCACATTTAGGTTACTTTAGAAGCAACTTGTGCATAATTTTGTTTGTAGCTGTGAGTTTAGGGTCTATTTTAACAAGGAATGCAGAAACCAACATTTTTGGCATATTTTACGTTTTTGTTTCCATAAAGCTGCTGAAGCTCGCAAAGAGATATGTAAAGTTTATAATATTGATTGCATAATAGGACGCAAGTCTATTGACAAAGAGATGAAAGAATTATTTTAAAACATGATTGCTTCTGTAGCAATTTTTGTTACCGAAAGTATCAAAGACATAAGGTGTATCAAAATAGTAATCAAACACGAACTAGCTATACCTAATATTAAACTACCCAAATTGCGCAGTACCGTAAGAAGAGACTCTATGTTCTCTTGTATGTTATCTTCATGCAAGACGCTATCTGTCCCTGTCTGTTATCATTGCTTGCGGCACTGTTACCTCACGTGTATATCACAATATGATTTTACAATTGTCGAATAAAGCCTATCTCTACTTTCATATTTAAATTACATATTGTACTACTTTAAATTTCATAAGCATTTTATTATCCCACGCGAACAAAAAAAAGTTATTTATTTGATTCCCAAAATAAATAAATAAATAAATGTTTTATTAACGGTCAAACCATTTAAAAATTTACCACACTTTACAACTTACAAACAAGCTTCCAAATAGATAAAAAAAAATACTAAACAATAAACAAACAAATCCAAAGTATCCGTTAAACTACAGTAAGCTCACATTTAAGACCACATGTAGAACCGTGAGAAGTAAAAATTTGTACTATAGATATCGCTTAAAAAAATTTTTGAAACTATTTAAGGACATGTTAAAAATGTCCAGATCAACGTGATCACGGGATAACTTATTAGCTAAAATGCACATTCTATTTAGTGGTACATAGATGGAGTAGTTGGTTCTATGAACATCCACAGAAAACACTTCAACCCATCGACTACTTCTCTGAGGCACATTGAAACCAACATGCATTAGTAGTTCTGGAGAAGTTATTATACTATTAACGATTTTAAATAGATAAAGTAAGTCGATGCATTCCCTGCGATGTTCAAGAGGCTTCAAATTTAATTGGAATAGTAAATGAGGGTAGTTGATATTTTCTTTAGGAACACCTAATTTATAAGCTACGAATCTTAAAAAGCGCTTCTGCACCCTTTCTATCTCCAATTTCTGTACATTGTAGAAAGGTGACCATATTAGTGAGGCATACTCTAATATAGAACGCACAACACTGCAATAAACATTTTTAAGACAAATAATATCGTTGAAGTCAAATAGATTTCGTGTAACAAACTCCACGAATTTCATTCCCTTATTAGTGATATTATGTATATGCTCTTTAAAAGTTAACTGACTATCCAACATTACATCAACATCAGATATAGAATCGGTCAATTCCACAGACACACCGTTAATCTTATAATCGTACTCAATTAAAGTCTTCTTTCTACAGAACCGCACTGTCTTGCACTTTCCAATGTTAAGGTACGATCTGTTAGTAATACACCATACACTAAATGCATCCAAATCAGACTGCAAATCAATGCAATCCTGCAAAGACTTAATGCACTTAAAAAATTTTAAATCATCAGCGAAAGCAGTGCCGTTCCATGCGAAAAAGACTTAACGACATCATTCAAAAACAAGTTGAACAGAAGAGGGGCCAAATGCGCACCCTGAGGAACCCCAGATTGTACCCTAATTTCACGCGACAAGTAGTTATTATATCGTACAATCTGTATTCTCCCCGTAAGATAGCTTCCCATCCACGAAAGGAGCGGATCTTGAATACCAATAGAATTCAGTTTAGTTAAAAGACAAGTATGATTCACAGTGTCAAACGCCTTGGAAAAAGCAAAAGGTCAACATAAATCAAAAGATTTGTAACTGTGGATGTCCCCTTACAAAAACCATGTTGTTCCGGAATCGAATATTTTTGAAAGTATGGAACATTTAAAAATTGGCCTATAATTTTCTATATGAGCTCTATTTGAATTCTTATATATAGGGTAAACATAACTCCTCTTCTACTCATCAGGAAAAATTCCACTTTGAAGAGACAAATTATATAATTTACTCAAACTAAGTGAAAAGATACATTGGCATTGTTTTAAAAAGAACACTGTTATATTATCAGGACCATAGCCCAAGTTGTCCTTTAATGTGTTTATCTTATTAAAAATATTAGTGGGTGAAAATGTACAGGTTGAAAAATTTATGTTAGAGTCACAATGAAAGTTAAAAGCTGCCCCAGGATCGTGATCATATATATATATATATATATATATATATATATATATATATATATATATATATATATATATATATATATGAAGATGAAAAATGATCGGCAAATAAGTTCACTATCAAATTTGGGTCGTCGCTATATGACATTGTACCCGGAAGAGTGTAACCACCTTTCTTCATTTTTACATACTTCCAAAACTCTTTCTTATCACCACCCAATAACTTTTGCAAGGAAGAAATGTATTCTTCATAATTCAACCTAGATACGATCTTACATTGAGACCTTAAGTTTGAGAATAACACATAATCAGTCTTAGAATTAGTAGTCTTAAATCGTTTATGAGCAATCTTTTTATTAAATATCAATTCTTGAAGTTCAGAACTAAACCAATTAGGAAACTTTGGATTCTTTGATCGCAATTTGGGAACCTCACCTCATCATCATCGGATCTATGTAACTTTCGAAGAAAATATTTCATTATTTTCACGGAACTCTAACCTGATGGTTACATAAATGTAACTCTAGTCTACTGGATAAGATAGTTTTTTGTGTGCATGTGTAACTGAAGAAACAGAAAGACAAGAATTTAGGATTGTTTTGGTTAGAAGATCGGAAAGTCGTTTGGCTCCTTTTTTTCATTCGAACCAAGTCTTAAAATATGATGATCCGAACGTCTCGAAGCTCCAAAATGTGCGTTTTGCCCATTTCTGGCTTAGACTAACAGATATTTTGATTATCTTATATGCAATGACCAAAGAAGTTGGAGAACCCCCGTCCAACTACTTTAATATGGTAGATACTGTTAGGGCTGACAAAAAATTTATTTTTGATTCAGTCGTACATACTTTCCTACTTTTGTCTGACCTTAACTGACGTTCATTATGAGTATTACTGTTATTCAGTGAAATTTTGACGCCACTGTCGGTATCAAATTAACGTTGTCAGTGCAAAAGCTGTTCAATCTATAGGGCACCGAAATTCATAATTGCTTACTAAATTGAATAGACTTAATTAAGCTTTAAAGGTCATAGAAATTATTTGCAACATGACAGACTTCTAAAAACATTCAAATTAATAAGAAATGTTCGAAAAAAACAAAAAATATTTGAAAGATGTAGTAAAAATAGACTTTTAAAACGATAAGAGTTACATAACATAGGTCATATGTAAAAATTTTTGAAATTAGAGTTAGATGCCATAAGGGTAGTAATTAAAATAGCAAGAGTTCTTTATAAAGTTGGATTAGAGCAAAAAAAATAAATACACCTTTTAATTAACTGAAAATATTTTAGAGATTTCAAATGGTCCAGCTATCAATGCGTCTTTTCCAGTGATGTGGATGTGGCTTTGTTCCCTTGGTTACGCAAGTGTTTAGGAAATCTCTGATGATCAAGATTATAAATAACAGACTATACTATCCATTTCGGAGGATGGAAGAAGGAGAGGTAACTCCCTGCAAGCCCTATGCCTGTCGCTTTCAGCAGGCCAGGCATCGAATGGTGGCGCTGCTAGCCGAGAAAACCCAAGGAGGTAAGACTTGCGAGGAGGAGAATATATGCTCTTCTCTTTCTATCTCGCCTCGATTTAAAACTTACCTTTGGAAATACGAATAAAGCGGTGAGCCTTCCCTTTTCATGCACTTGTCGATGCAGCACACTTTACTTATTTTTAATTGTTTTTCACTTCCATTTACTGTTATTGATTTTTAACATGCATATAAGAGAAATTAATATTACTTTATAGACTGAAGATCGTCTAAAAGAAAGTTGGCTCACGCTTAAAAGAGATAAAGCGTTTTCGAGGAGTAGGATCTCTCTTTTTAATTTCAGTTAGGTGACGGGGATATCCAATGACGTTTGGAGTATCGTGCTTAGCTCCGCCAGTAGAAAGAGAGGTGCTACCCTAGTAACACACCCTGCTTGGCAGACAATGCTGAAGAAATGACATACTATCTTTAGAGTATATTAACAGCGGAAATTCGTAAGAAGCTGCAATCTATAAAATATTTTTAATGATCTACAACAGAATTAAGTATGTTTCTTCCAATTTATTTTTTGTCATTATCCATCAGCATTTTATGTAAGTAAATATATAAAAATCGGAAACAGAAGAGATATGGTTCGGATTAAACTTTCAGATGCAGATTTGCTTCAGAATTGAAAAATGTTTGCTACCAGGGTACTCCTTGAAAACGCTCGCTCTCTTTAAAATCATTTATTCTTCTATAGGATCTGCAGTCTATATTAAGTAACATTAATTTCGCTTATGTCTATGTCTTTTACTCAAACTGGAGGTTATGTGAGCGTCACGTCTTCCACGAGTAACGTGGAATGCGCAGATGTCTACTATGATGCAGACACGTATGCCCTACCACACGAACAGCGAGACTCACGCTTCTTCATCATGCGCAGTGTCCTCTCTTTCTTTCATCCTCCTTACTATCCAAACTTAAAAGAAGTATATCATGGTGTAGATGACGCTCACTTAGGAGTTGACGAAATGTTGAAAAGTTGGAAACTGAGAAGATGCAAAAGGATGCTACTGAACCTTTACTCATTGTGTTGCAAGCAAAGGGGCCAAACACTGTAGTCCAAGTAAGATGAAGCAGTTTATTAGGACAATTTTACTGTATATGTGGCAGAACTATCTCTAGTTAGCGAATTCGAGACTTGTTATTATATCTTGAATTATTTCAATAAATGACCAGAAGTTTATGTGTGTTTATGTGCCAAATCAAAAAAAAAAACTATGTTCCTGATATATTAATTGAACAGCAGGTTTAGAGTACCAAGAATGAAAAATCGGAAATAGGTAAAACCTTTAGAATTGCAAAACTAGTACAACAAAGACACCTTGCTGGTTACTACCTTAGAATTGAAGTAAACGATCAGAAAAATTACTGGGGTAAAGTATTCGACAATTTTTGTCGGCCTATCATTTTGCAAATGGAAAAATACCTGCCTGCATAATTTTCTGATGAATTACGTGTACTAATCGAGCCAAGAAAGTTGATACTTAAGCTCCACCACTAATCTATTTAAAATAAAACCTGAACAAAATCTGAACTTTATTTTTCCATATAACTGCCTCCAGTCTCTACACACTTTACAATGATACTACAACACTTTTAGGGATTCCTTGAAAAAATGTTGTTCAAGATCCTCTAATCGCTGATCTACTTCTCATTTTGGATATTTTTTGTTAGTTTTGGAAGCAGGCGATAGACACCAGTGACCAGGTCATCTAAATATTTTGTTATCAATATTTTCTTGACTGGTAACTGCTACCAGAGGTCCACCTGCATGTTCTTATTTGCATATATATTTAAATTCACAACACCTCCGCTTCTTTTAGAACCTCTAAAGTGCCAGAGAGACATTTGCAAAATTCATTAAAAGTTCAAGAAACTTTAAGTGATCCCAGGCTTGCAAAATTAAACGGATGAGAAGAGTTGTTAACACGCACGGAAAGGTAAGAATCTAAAAATAGATTTTCCCTATTACACTCTCTCAAGCAGACTGAATTTTTTTCTTCGTTACGTCCTAGAATTATGTCGTTCTAAAATCTTAATCGAATTAGCTTTCATGTACCTCAGCCATTACACATCTTACAATTTGCCTTGAATTGAGCAATCATTGTAATCTTATGACAAAAAAGGATTATATTGCATAAATACAGGTACTAATTAAATCAAAAAAGTTATACTGTGCTCGCGAAAAATCTACACTACATGAAATAATTTTTAATTTTTTACTTTTTAAAAGTGGTTTTCGGATTTAGTTTCTACACAGCAAATAACTAAGGAATAGTTGAAATAATCTGTCAACTCTTATATACTGCTCAGTTAAAATGTCATTTGATAATCTGGACTAACCAGAAATAACACTATTTATTAGAATACAAAGCAACTTCATTAAAAAATCTCAATAGTACTTACATAAGGATTTCAAATCCGGAGATTGTGAAAAAAGTAATTTTTTTTGTGTACTAAATTTTGAGTAAATACTGCATCTTAGAAAGGCATAAATATTCCATTTTTACCAAACCGATTTGGTAATACCACTTTCCAGAGAAGTAAAATATCTGGGGGTGATTTTAGACTCCAGGCTGACCAGGAACAAGCAAGTAGAAAACATAATCAGAACATCGGAAACAACTCTTATGACTGTTAGAAGATTATGTGGGAAAACATGGGGTCTCTCACCGAAAATGGTACATTGGTTATACACCAGTATTGTGAGACCAGCCATCACTTACGCAGCCTTGGTCTGGTGGCCCAAGGTAATGCAGAGAACAACCATGACAAAGCTGAGTGGAATACAAAGGGTCGCCTGTTTATGTATTACTGGGGCCATGAAATCAACCCCCACTTCGACAATGGAGTGTATTTTGGATCTGCCTCCGCTACACATAGTGATTCAGGCAGAGGCAAGAATGGGACTCCACGGACTAAATCACTCAACAGTAAAATCGCAAAGGACGTTGTCAGGACACAAAAACATATGTAAAAAAATCAGGAGCCCTGAGTTGGAAATGGACACAGACCATATGAACTCGAGCTACCGTTATAATATACCGTTTGAAGTCACAATAGAGGATCGAATGGCAAGTAAAAGAGAAAAACCGGAAACATTCTCGGGTGCAAGTATCTGGTACACTGACGGTTCAAAAACTAGTGAGGGTACTGGAGCTGGGATATATGGGCTACAACTGGGGAAGGAATTAACACTTCCCCTTGGGAAATACCCAATAGTATTCCAGGCAGAAATATACGCAATCTTACGGTGCGCAGACGAGAAAAACAGGAGAGCTTACAAAGGGAAGCAAATCCTCATTTACTCTGACAGCCAGGCAGCCCTAAAAGCCCTCAAGGGCCAAAAGGTATCATCGAGGCTGGTTCGGGAATGTCAAGAGTGAGCTTGAAATTCTGGCCAAAGACAACAGAGTTATGTTAAAGTGGGTACAAGGACATGAAGGCATACGTGGAAATGAAAAAGCTGACGAGCTGGCCAGAGCAGGGTCGACATCTCAATACATGAGTCCAGAACCGGCCTTTGGGGTGCCGCGGTGCGCGGCCCGGGAAGCGGTCATAAAATGGATCAAAAGAGAACATAAAAACCACTGGATGACCAGACAGGGTTTAAACCACAGCAAGCTATTTATTGGGAATCCTGACCCGAAACTGGCAAGGAAATTACTACAAATGAGTAGGAACCAATTAAATACTATTACGGGTATAATGACGGGACACATGAGTGAGTCACTGGTGAGATGTAGACAACAAACTTTCGAGTCAGTAAGATTGGAACCGGGAGAAATACTCACTCACTCCTTAACAGGACTGTACAGATTGAGCCAGGGGACTAGGTTGACAGAGTGGCTGTAATGTCTAGGGTGAGCACAATAGGCCTACTCTGGTCGCAGTGCATCCGGCTTTAGGACGGACCCGGGAATATAATAAAAAAAAAACCGATATAGTATAGCCAACGAAAACATATTTTTTAAAGAAAATAACATGATACTATTTGATAATTCTTAAAATTCTTCAAATTTGTGATTTTGATGTCAACGCAAATATATCACTATTCATAGTTTAGCCAATTATGATCCAAATATCATTATTTAGATTGAGAATTACAAAAATACTCAAAAAGGGTCTTTTTTGGGGGGAAGGGGGAGTAAAACTTACTCTGTTTTAGAAAAAGTGGAATATTTTTGTCTTTTTAATATAAAACATTTGTTGAAAAAAGTATACAGAAAAGAATTAATTGGTAATGTTATTTATTAAAAAAAGTTACAATTTTTTTCCAAACTGCGTATTTCAGTAGTTCTCAACCGATGAGGAGCAACCCACGAATAGATCACCTTAGCTTTTTTGGGAGTTAACAATTTTAAAAACTAAAATAAAATAAAAATTCAAGGTAGGAGATAAAATATTATTAATTTTCTTATGCTTGACAACACGGGAGTAGTAGATGGCCAGCGCGCGCACCTCTTATATCTGACGAAACTTGACTAGTATAAGCCAGCTAGGTAGTCAGTATTGCCAGTAGAAAGAACTAGAACTTTCTACCTTACTTTTCAAAATCCTCGAAATTAACACCTTTGAAACTATTTTACCTCTAGAATCTAGTTTATAATTAATTTTTTTCATTAGAAATCCCTTTAAAAGTTTTTTCATCTTAGAATCCCTCTAGGGAGCTTCAAAATCCTCTAGATCTAGAGGTAAACTCTTTAATCGGATAACACTATGGGTAGTTCGCAGCGATCACGACATTCTTTTGCTTGTAAGACAGTGGTTTCGAGACGGACAAACAGTAGTCCCAACTGATATATAAACAACGAGCAGAGCCGTAGGGACAGTTAGGAGTGACGACCGAGATCGGACCAGCGGCGGACCCAGCCTCTTTCTTTGGAGGGAAGGGGGGCGGTGATATCATAAAAATACAGTGTGGCAAGTGAAAGCAAGTTGAAGGCGAGAGGGGAAGACACCAACAGTTCTGAATTTAAACCTCTTGGGGGGGGGGGGGGGGGAGATCGCAAGTGAACGCGACGTGTCAACGAAGAAGGAGATGCGAACAACATTTACATTCCGAGGTAAGAGGCAGAGTCGGGTCTATTTTCCTGAATTCAAAGCCCTTGGGTGGGGGTGGGGGGGGTGTAAGTTTGGGAGCATAGATTTTAGGTTACGATTTCATAATAACTAACTCCGCTTGCATGTCTGCTGTGTGATGGATATCGATTTAACTGTGCGTGAGGTACGTAGTTTTGGAAGCTTGAGTTTCGGCTCAAAAACTCGATCCGCTGTGTAAAGAATATCAATCTAGCTGTGCGAGGGTTCTCTTCTTTTACAGATTTATTTAGAGAATTTTTTCAATTTGACCTTCAAATGATCTTGAAATTACCTCTGGCTAACCTTGCGGTATTAAACAAACCATTCAAATTCAGATTTGGTGCCCTCAAAAGTCTACATATCTACTTTAACAGATTTTTTTAGTAATTTTTCTCAATCTGACCTTGAAATGATGCTGAAAGGACCTCTAGCTGACCTTGGGGATTAAACAAACCACGAGTTCGGATTCAGCAACCTCCAAAAACCTACATATTTTCTTTTTCAGATTTATTTAGTCGATTTTTCTCAATATAATCTTGAAGTTACCCTGAAATTACCTATAACTGACTTTGGGATTAAACAAATCACTAATTCGGATTCAGCAAATCTCAAAAACATACATATCAATTTCTTCAGTTTTATTTAGTGAATTTTACTCCATTTGACCTTGAAATAGCCTTGACCTTGATTAGATTCAAGGCGTCAAATTAAATAAAAATCAAATGGTCTGGTCAAATATGCATCAACTTTTTTTTGGAAACTTGTGTAATCAATAATTAATAAAAATACCGTCATTCTTATTAAATCCTAAAATATGTATTTTCAAACCCTTTAATTTTTTTGTATTGATCAAATATGGCAGCTAGAAAAGGGGAAGGGAGGGGATCGCAAACATTTCTAAAAAATTGAAATAGGGTTGCGATTTAAAAAAAAAAAAGGTTGGGAACTACTGTCGTATTTGAAATCCTGCCGTAAATGCTAATAACATGAATAAATAAATACAGTTTTCTCACATTCTAATAAAAGACGGTATTTGAGGTCAATTCAAATTATTAAATGGTATTTTAAGTGAGCAGCACAGATAATATCCCAGATTTGTCATTTAGAAACTAACCACGAAGACCATTTAAAAAAAAAACAGGCGAAAATAAAAAAATTCCCGTATGTTGCAGACTTTTTCGATGATCTGATAGTTATTAAGAAAATTATGCACAGACAGGCAAATATGCAGATGAAGCAGAAGAGTTTATTTCATTCATACCAAAATATTGAATCAATATTTTCTTGCTATACCACAACAATAACAAATCATTCATATATTTTTCTAATCGTGTCACTTCAAAAGACAATCCAAGCCCCTTTAAAAGTTTGATGTTTTTTCCCAGTCATTCCAAGTTTTTCTTATTTTAGTCTTGAAAACCAAAGTGAGACTAAAACATCCCATTTTCTTTTCATTTTTTTTTTCTTTTACAAGGAAAATAAGGCAAAATATATGCATTAAAATTTAATTTATTCGATCCTAAACGATTTAATTACATTTTTTATCGATAATTTTAAAGAAGAATTGAGAATTTTTAAAATATTATCACAATAATTTTTAGACTTAGAGCGACTAAATAAAGCTTATATCCACAGATTATTCACAATTTAAATTCATTTGAATTTTTTTCTGTGAGTGATAAAAAAATCTCTAAAAAGACACTGTAATCATAATATATACCAGGAGTAACATCTTTACAGTTCTCAGGACTACCATTATAAATTAAAGCTACTATTTTAAAAATTCACTTGTTTGCTCGTCCAATATTTTTCAACGCCAGCAAAGATATCAAAGGTCAAAATATTCTGAATTAAATGTGGTTATGAGCTCCAAATTTTAACAGGAATTTTTATAAAAAAGTTAAAATGTCTAAATCTATTTAACAATCTACAAGTACCAGAAAAGTACTTTAATATTTATTATTTAGAACTAAAATGTAAAACGTGTACGACACAATTACAAGTAAAGATTTACATCAAACTAATCAACAATTTCGTTACTTCTATTAATGATCATGGAATTTGCATATTGAAAATTACGTCTCTCAGACCAGTAAATGATTGTATTTTCTAATGAATTCAAATTTCTAGTTCTCCTTCCAAACCAATATCGACCCTTAACGTTTTTTTTAAACATTTTTTCTAGGAAATAGATAAAAAATTTCGAAGATAAAATTTTTTCTACACTATACTTGTCCATCTAACGTTATGTAATACATAATTTTTAAACTGGGAGCACCGAAATGCTCCTGCTCATTTGAGCAAGCACTACCTAGTAACCTTTACTAAAACCGTATTTTTCAACACCCCATAACTTTACACTGGAGATAAATATTAGCGTCGTTATAAAGAGAACTTGACAAATTGGAGTAATCTTCCATATTTCACCTTTCTATCTTTTCTAGTTCTCAAGTTAATTAAATGCAAAGTTTCGCTATTTTGACACTCTCACCCACTCATTCATTCATTCATCAATTAATCATTTAAAAACAAAAAGTACTTTTCGTAACCCTAGAAATCTGAAATTTTAATATCAAGATAGTATTTAATGCACCAAGAAAAGAAACAATGAATATGGTATATCCCTTGACCATAACCAATTAATGTGCGTTAAATATGTAGACCAAGGTTACATAAATAAGTCAATATTCGTAATAAATTATTGAATATTTGATATAAATTGGTTTTGTTTTCAATCGTAATTGTTTTGATATTATTACCGGCTTTTATCCTGGTTTTTGATTTAACTGTCACCCACTTGGATGTTTGTTTCACTGGTTTGACTAAAATTCATAAGTATTTCTAAAAAAAAAAAAAGAAAGGCTACCCACAAAAAGAAACGAGATCCCATCAAAAGCCAAGAAATTTAGAGGAGATATGGAAAGCTATAAAAATAGGCTAAATGCGTAAAAAATTATCCTAACATGCTGAAGATAAATGTCATAAATTGACATCAACTAGCTACGTGGAATAAGCCCAGAAAGAAATTTCATAGTAAATTTGTTATATAAGGTTGGCAAGATGAGAATCAGAAAACCAGAACAGGATTTGCAAAAGTGGCGATCGGCGTCCTGGCGTATTCTTTGTGTTTAATGTGGTCGTTTGTCATCGTCATCGTAAAATTATCTTGATTTTTTTGTTGCGCCGTGCAGTGACATTAATTAAATTTCGGAATTTATATTTGTGTATGTTATCAAGACATTTGTGCAGACTTTTTATTTATAACAATGCATCATTGCGTGGTATTGTTTTGTAAATCCCGTTAATTCATTATTTTCGGTAAATACATTTTTTTTATATTTTGGTAATTATTTACATTATAGTAAATCTAGGAAACGACGTTTTTGGAAAAAAATGCGGGATTTACCCCCTATTTTGAGGTCGCAAAACACAATATTGCCTTTAATTCTTCACTATTCTTCCTCAATTTCTCGGAAAACTCGAAAAACGCCAAGCGTCACTTCAACAAGTACTTTTAATTCTGAAGAAAACACCGACCTTACATATTTATTTTCAATGGTACAACTTAAAATATAATGTATGTAATATATTTCAACTATTTACGCACAAATATTAGAGAATAAATATAGAAAAACTTATATTTTCAACGAAAAACCAAAAATACGTTCCGGAAATTGTTTAACAGCGTTAAAAAGCAATATACACATTACATTTACGCATTGCGATGAACCCAGCATCTAATTCTTGACTTGAACTATAAATTGCTTGGGGCAAAATTTGAAATATTTATTTAATCAAAAGTTGTTCATGTTCTCTTTGACGCATAATTATTTTGAAAAATTTTTGCTATTTTTGTTCTATAAAAAAAAATCACTAAAAAGTAACAAAAATTAACAATTGATTTAATAATTGTAGATTTGCTTACTCAAATTTACAGAAATTACCTAAGAAATGCACAAAAACACTCTGAACTGAGGCAAAAACAAATCAGATTCAAATCAACAAAAATGACATGGAAAAACTACTAACAGAATTAATTATAAAATAACCCGTTCAATTAGTAAGGCGCCGACTTCAAAAAAAAAATAAAATCATCAATTATTTAATTAACTGCAATATAAAATACTTGTTAATTTATTTTTTATTGTTTATTGTAGTGTTTCTCAATCTTCTAGTATTCCTTTAGTCTCGATATACCATCACAAGTTGAATATCTCCCTACAAGTAGTAGATTTACACCTCTTTTATTACACGGCGCCTCCCTAAGGAGGACGCAACCCGCAGCTTGAAAATCGCTGATTTAGTGAAAATTTTGAGGTCAGCAATTTCATTTTATTAATCTATTCCAACAACTCAGAAACAATCCTAAAAGAGTTTCTCAGAGTCTATAAAAATAAATTAAAAAGGTATTTTATAATAATCTTGACTTACTGCTGTAAGGAAAAATATAAATAAAATAGTAATTCCTAAAAAAAATATTACATATATGTATGTATAAATAAAGATACTAGTTTAGAAAGTTGCCTATATTCTTCTTCAGGCAGATAAAGGGAAAATATACATACAGTTTTATTTCCTACAAATATAATTCTGGTCCTCTCTCCATGCGCGTTTTAACCAGATAATGGTCTCATAAGTGGAGCTGTAATGAACCAAGAAAAACATTTATAGGAAACAACTGTTTATATAAAAGATAAATTCCGAGACATATCGGCAGGATATTAAATCTTCAGACTTTTCGATGTCACACTGAAATATCACCAGTCAAACGACATGTATACATACACCGGAGTACTGCGAAGCTTAAATTTAAAATTTCAATAAGAAATAAACAAATTTACTGCAATAGAATTAATTTTAGAAGTTGGAAGGAAAAATATAGAGACAGTTTATTTCCTGCAAATACAACTCTGGTCCTCTATACATACGCATTTCGACCATCTAATGGTTTCATCAATGAAGCTGTTGTATTTGAAGGAAATAGACTGTATGTATATTTTTTCTTTAACTGCCTGAAGAAGAATATGGGCAACTAGTTAAACTAATTTTACTTTAGACCTTTTTTATTTCTTACCGAAATTTTAATTTTTAAGCTTCGCACAATTCCGGTGTATGCGTTGGTCTCGTTTCATGCGATATTTTTCAATCTGACATCTTTATTTCTTACTAAAGTTTTCATATTTAAATATAAAAGTATTTTCTATTTGTATAAAGATGCTTTTAAAATTTTAGTGAAAATTATATGGGCAGTTAATGCACTACCTCTCTTACTAACTAAACAGATATCTTTTTTTGCGAACTATTAAGTTAAAAATTATTAAAACCCTTTCGAAAAACTAAGTAGTTTCAAAGCTAGTATTGTAACAAAATGGTTACTATTAAAAAAAGTGTTTATTTACAGGGTTTCTAACTTACAATAGTCTATGAGACTTACCATTTTTATTAACTTAAGTTCTCAATTAATAATATTAAATGTAGTAATACTTGTATTCTATTCCGGGTTAATCTCTTCCAATGTATTACATGCATCTAGAAGGAGCTCCGCTAACTTATAATATTCTTCATGTTCTGAGCTTATACAATGACAAGCTTGTATTGCTAGGATTTTTATGTTTTCTAAACTACCAGGAGAGCACCATTCGCCATTCTAGAAATGTTTTTAGGTATAGTGTTTTTTTCTTTCACAATATAAATAATGAAATTATACTTACCAACGTTTCAATATATCTACTTAGAGCCGGACTTAGAGCTGCGATATTTTCACTCAAATTCGGCGACGAACTCAAATATTGCGAGAGCCTCTTTCCAGCAACTTTAAGAAGCTCTTCTCCTAACAAACTTAAATCATTGACAGCTGGTATAAGTTCCTGGGCTACTAGGTCGTATCCGCTTATGTACAGTTGAGCAATTTGGAATCTGAAAAATGTGAAATATATCTTTTAAAACAAATTTTAATACACTGTTTGCCTTATCATGATGGGCCATGTAGTGTCTAGCCGACTTGTAAAACCATAAATATTGTTAAAAGCTGGCGTACACCAAGCATTTATTTACGCTAACCTCCTAACCAACTAGGAAATACAGGCCCCTAACATTCAGTGTTTTGAGCAATCATTCATTCACTTACTCCCGTTCGCACAATCTAGATTTAAGCTTAGCTTATAGTTAAGCCAAGTGTTTCTCTAAAATTTTATTGGACCAAATCTAAATTTTCTCAAGCTTGGCTTAATATTAAGCCAAGAACTTTGATGGCTTACTTGATTTTAAAGACGATTTATTGGCATTTTTTTTTCGTTTTTCAAAACTTCTAGTAAACCTAACCAGGTTAATGCGACTTAAATGCAAAATTTCATATATTATAAGCATTTAAGTACACCCCATTGAATATCGATTGCAAAGCTCCGGACATGCGCAATGTTTTATTTGATAACTGATCTGCTAACAACGTAACGTCAACAGTTTGTTGAATCAATATTTCGAAATTTTTTGATTTTGAAATTGATATTGTTTCGTCTTTGTGATTTTGCATAATTTTGTGGATGCTGTATGATGGATAATAATTAATTATAAACATATTCTTTTAATAGATAACTCCTTTGATGTAAGTAGTAATCAATTAAATTTTTTTGTGCTACACTTTTAAGTTTAGGCTTGTAATAAGAATCGCCAGTTGTGTAGAATATAACATAAATTGGTCTAAATATTCCAACTTAAGGGCTCACACGAAAGAGAAAATCCGGGTAGGCATTTTATGTTTTATTCTTGAAAATATAATATTGAGTGAAGTAAAATAATCCTGTGGTTTCTTTTTGAAAAATTTAACCTTCTGGTCCCTAGGGTCAAAAATCAACATGGAACTCATGGGTACAATAAATGTAGTGCTAATTTTGCGAAATTGGCTAATAATAAGGGTGCTCAAACATCCAGGTGGAAAAGAAACCTTACAATGAATTCTTTCGAGTACATTCTTTATGTTTTTTTTAGAGAAGTTGGTAGAATTAGCAAGTGAAGCATAGAATTTTTGAATGATTTCCAATGGGCTCACTAATACAGAATAAGAAGTGACCTTAACACTAATATGCATGTAGAAAAATGCACAATAGAAGTCCATTATGTGGGTGGCAGATTTATTAAAAATCTTGACGAAGACATAAGTAATAAAAAAAAATACTACTTATCTTTGTATTATAAAATGTATTGTTGGTCATCATTTGAACAATAGCAGAAATAAGCTAGTGCCATCCTAAAATTTGTTTGACGCAAAGTTTTCGAGAGGCGCATTTTTTAATGTAAAGAGAAAGTCTACAGCAAAGACACAAATAAATTCAATGGAAATTTTTTATGAAATTTTGTGGTAAAAGCTGATATAATGGAGTGTATTGTGCCATCAAACATTCTAGATAGTTGAAAGACAGATGTGGTTGAAGGTAACTGGATACATATTTTGGACAGTTTATTAAGCTTGAAGAAAAAACATAATATAGTTAAATGTCGTTTAATAACTTGGATAAAATAACTATTGTCAATTTATCAAAAATTTGATAGGGTCTTTACCTACAAAAAGAGAATATAATTAGGAACTTTTTAATAATAATATTAAACAGTTTTCGAACTTTACAAACGTAACATTTTTTTTTATGTCAAAAAAATGCGTCTGTGTAATAAAACTTCCAATAAATGCCCAAAAGCAAAGTTTGAAACGGTAAGGTAGCGACTGTTTCTGTCTGTGCTTATATTTTTTTTTTTATTTTCAGTTATTGATTATAAGAAAGTACTAATTCAATTTGAAGTCCTTTTTTATTGCTGTATTTTTTTCTTACTGGATAACTTGACCATTGATCGAAACGTAATAAAATATTAGGTTGAATTGACGAAAAAAAGAAGAAATTTGAACCTCGCCAAGTTTAATCTTGGCTTAAGAAGGCTCGATTTTTTTTCTCCTAAAAATAAAATTTTAAGCCCAGCTTAAATATTAATGCTGGCTGAGGTAAGCCAAGCTTCAATTAAAAATGGTGCAAATGGGGGTTACTCATTAACTAATCTAAATCTATAGGGCAATTCCTTTATATGCAGAGTTACGGAATGGCTTTGTTCTTTCCGTGTTGACAACCTTCATGAAAAACTTAATAATAAAATTCTTAGTCCGCTGAATCCATAAATTTACGCCTTTTTTGGACTTTTAGCCTACAACTATACTTTTCCCTTACCCTTTCCAACTTCCATGTTAATACCCAGACCGGAAAAGTATCATCAAACCAGGAATGCGCGCAATATACTGATGGGCGCCTTTATATGGATTAAGCCAAAATTACTTCGCCTACAACTTATTTTCACCGTATAAAGTTCAAATCTATGAGGAACTCTTTAAACTTGTTAGAATTTTTTAATTGAGGCAATCAGTGGGTTCATTCAAAAATGTCGTATTATAAAATTTTTTATTACGCAAGGAAACAACAGTCACTCAAAACAAAAAATAGTGTTGAAATTAATAAACAAATTATTAAAAAACAAATGATAAATATCTTTTCATTGCATGTGTCGTGTCCTTAAACATAAAAGAAAGCATAGAATAATTATTATAGAAGCTGTACTAGTACTAGCTTTACTATTCATTAATAAGATTTTCTCTCAGAAATTACGTAATAATTTTGCACGCTCACGACAAGGATGAAAAATTAATAAACCTGCATCGACAGTCAAAGCGTTTCAATAAACCTAAAATTTGTTTGTTTAAACAAGAAAACTTTTGTCCGAACTGGAATTTGATGCGTCTGGAACTGCAGGGAATGAGTAGTGAAATTTTACCACCGGTATTAGTAAATCATTTATAGTATTTTTGTATACTTGTTGATTTGTTTTAAAGGTTTAAAAAAATGTTTTTAAAATTTAGATTACCAAAGACCTAACGGCATCTTTGCGGCCTTGGCGCTATCATGCGCCGCACTTGCCTATATGGACTGAATCGAACCATATGCATTCCAATAGTGTGAATTCAACAAACTGAATTAAAATAATTTAATTTAATAAATACTATAAATTCCTAAAACTAGAAAAAAGTCAGTAGAAAATATTAAAATTTAGCAAAAAGTATTAATATATGTAAAAAAATCAGCCAAATTCTCTTCTACCAAATTCAATTCCAATACAAAGTACGAAAACTTTTTAAAACAATTTGAACTATAACTTAGCAATTTTATAAAACTTAAAATTTGTTTGGTAAATGTCCACATTTCAGTAGTATTCAACTTATTGCAAAAACGATATTTAAAATATAATTTCTCCCATTTGCTTTGAAACTGAATTTGACACGCCACTATGAATTCTTCTCGTAGCAAAAAAATCTGACAGGAGGAAAAATAAAATAATTTTTTCACATTTTTTTGATGGGCCAAAATGACTCAAATTACCTTTTGAGTCCATCAACATCCAGGTTCCATATCCTAGCCAGCGTGAGACATTTATCCATCCATTCAACATGTTCTTTACAATAAATTTCTCCAACTTCATTTAAAGTGACAGTCTCTAAACTAGATGTAATTATTTTACGTAAGAACTGCATTCGGGATGAATTGATCTTTATGTCCGATTTATTCCAGTTTATATCAATTTTCCTTTGAAGGTCTAAAAACAAAAAGTTTATAAAGAGTGAAAAATAAAAAACTGTGTAAAATATTACGGGAGAGGACACAAAAAAAACACGGTATAACACTTATTCACTAATTTACTAACATAGCCTAATTTTAAAATTGGTCCAAGCTCAAATAAAGGGTTCTAATTGGTAATAAGTCATACAAGTTTTGAACTTTAGAAATTTAATGATAAAAAAATTGTTTTCCTTTATTACCAAACAAGGCAAAATGGAAAATTTTGTTTATTTCCAAAAAACAATGGTTCCTCTTACCTTATAAGACTTTATTTATCTCTAGCATTTCATCTTTAATTTTCCTATATAAATTTTTATTTGTTGACGTATATAATACAAATTATTACAAGATCATAAGCAAAGGAAAATTAGCCAACTAGAAATCATAGCTTCCATGGCAACCAGACCGGATCTAAGTCTTAAACCTTCCTAGATATACCGCACAAAGCGGATTAAGGATCAACCTAAATTTTCTTATATTTTGCTTTAGATCACAATAAGCAAAAACCAAAACCAGTTCTTATAAAAAGAAATTTGTTACTGACCAATATAATTAATATATTTAGCTTAAGCTTTTTTACAGGTAAATAAATAACAAATTTAACTTAGCTATCGGATTCAGTTTTAATTTTATATTCACGTCTAAACTATGCTTAGGAATTTTTAAAATTTGTTAATTTTGAGTTAGAAAGGAGGATGAAAAGAAAGTATCTGAATACTTTTCAAACATCAATAATAGTTACACGTATCAGAAATGGTGCTCCCGACGAGAAAGTGCAGCCACATTTCACGTACACCAATCCGTTATTTCAAGAACGTGGAATATGTTTTATATTATAACCGCTCGGTGGAACTGTATTTTAGTAAGAATTCCAAAATCCGTGATATACTGCCCGCATAAAAATTTATTGCGCCAGTATATTTACAAGCCTATTTCAACACAAACACAAAATGGTTTAAGGGAGGTGGGACTCAAGATCTAGATGGTCACGAAGAGCACCAAAGCTTTCAAGGCAACATCATACAGATCATCCGACTGTTTGTCGTGAAGATGCACACTTTACTGTGTAGAAATGGCAACGGGTGTTGTTCTCAAACGATAGTACAGGAAGGATATTTAGGAACGATTTTTAATTCAGTTTATGAAAAAGATAATTTAAAAACTAATAGGAATTATAATGAATGCGAAATTTATGAAGTTCTTTCCATACAGCAGGTTAGCTATGAGGATGTGTCCGATGCTGTCAAAAGACTTAAAATTAATAGAGCTACTGGTCCTGATAACATACCTTCATTTCTTATTAAAGGCATGGTTGGTTTTCTTGCTGAACCCTTGAGAATACTATTTAATATGTCACTAAAAACAAGTACTTTTCCGAATATGTGGAAGGAAGTTAAAATTTGTAATTTTTAAAAAAGGAGACAAAAGCGATATTCAAAATTATAGGTCAATTGCATTGATATCATGTCCAGCAAAAATCTTTGAATCAATTATATATAAGTACGTTTATAAACATGTCTCAACTAAAATTACTGAACTACAACATGGCTTTATGAATAAAAGGTCAACAATTACCAATTTATGTAATATCACGCAGTATATATATATATATATATATATATATATATATATATATATATATATATATATATATATATATCAGAAAGTTTAGATAATAAATCCCAAGTTGATGTAATATATACGGACTTTTCTAAAGCTTTTGATAGAGTATCGCATACTGTTCTCATGGAAAAACTGAGTTCGGATTTCATGATAACTTAGTTAAATTTTTCCTGTCATATTTAAAAAATAGACAACAAAGGGTGGTAGTTAGAGGCTATATGTCAATTTTTTTTCACATTTTCTCGAGCATCCTTCAGGGTTCCAATCTTGGTCCAATGTTATTCCTTTTATATGTGAACAATTTAGCAAAAGAAATTAATGATTGTAATATATTATTGTTTGCTGATGACTTAAAACTGTATTCGAAAGTTCAGCAAGACAGTAATTGTCTTATAGTGCAAGAAAATCTGAATAAACTCTATGAATGGTCAATTGGAAATGGTTTAAACTTTAATATTAGCAAGTGTTTTGTTCTTAGCTTTAACAGAAAAAGACATATCTTAAAGTATGAATACAAAATGAATGGAATGTCATTGGCCCGGGTTGATGAGATGCGGGACTTTGGAGTTACTTTTGATGCTCGATTATCCTTTAGACCTCATCTGATGGATGTTACATCTCAAGCTTCAAAAATGTACGGTTTTGTTATCAGAAACTGCAGATTGTTTGAAAAAGTTGACTGTATAAAAACATTGTATATTTCCTATGTTCGAAGTATATTGGAATACGCTTCCATAATATGGAATCCATATTGCGAATCACAAAAACATGATTGAAAGAATACAGAACAGATTCCTAAGATATATCTATCTTAAAGAAACTGGAGTATATCAGTTAGACATACCAAAAAACGAAATCATGAAAAGATATAATCTTGAGAGTTTGGAATGTCGTAGAATAGTTGCATGCATAATTTCTTTTAAACTATTACATAATCAAATTGATGATTCAAATTTATTGGCATTAATACGACTGTATGTACCTAAATATAGGACAAGGAACTCGTTAACATTTTATACGGATATAGCTTGTACTAATTATTATAGCAATTCACCTGTTATTAATATGTGTAAATTATATAATCAATTTAGGGATGATTTTGATATTTTTAACATAAACATAAGATCTTTGAAGAAATTGTTATTAAAAATTATATAAATACTAGATTATTATTTAGTTATAGTAGCAATAGGTCCTTTCCCTACTCTATAATTGGATATATTCTGTAGAGTTTGTAACGAAATAAATAAATAAGCCGAATATTTCCAAAAGTATTCAAAGCGTGTGGTCGGCTGTTTTTTTGGTAGAATAAGACCGGAATAACATGGCAACTGGCAAAAAAGTTGTGCTAGACGATTTGTGAAAGAAACGGCTGTTGTAATGAAAAACCTTGGTTTAGGATCAAAAAGTTGTTTTAAAGACACTGGGAAATCGTGTGGAAAGCCAAAAAAAAACATGTTTTCAAATAAGAGAAAATATAAGCTGAAATTCGGAAAATTCAGTGAAAAATCTACAAGTCATACCTCTCTACTAATAGAAAATAACCACCAAAAATTTTCGATACTAGCTGTAGGTGAGGGAAATTTTGGAAGACTGGTCTAATCCACATCAGCTGTTAGTGTTTGTCGTAGCAATCAGTATGCTTTTTTTAGAATACTGAAATTTTGAAAACTGACAATTCTATATCGTTTTAAAGTCAACATTGCTTTAAAGATTATAAATAAATACAATATCTTCGAGAATTTTGACCGCAGAGGATTGTAGTTTTCGGAACTAGATAGCGCTCTCGAAAATGCTTCTTCAAAAAAAAGTTACCAAAATATTCATTACACTCAGAGTAAGTGAGCGGTTTACAACAATCTACAAGCACTATCGTTTAAACTGGTGTTGAAGCTGTTTTTTTTAGAAAGGGCATAAACATACATATAATAGTTAGTGCTACGGGCGAGTTAAAAATTAGTAATCTCATTGGAAAAGTCGGCGAGGTATATCAGGAGCGATAAGAAGCCGGAAAAGGGGAAGAATGAGAAGTGAGAAAATCGAGAACACGCGGCTGGCGCGGCGAAAGTGACTTTGGATGGAGATGTTATATTTGTTTTGTAATTTAACTTTCATTATACACACATAATTAAATATTGTTCATATTATATTATTGTATAAGGCTTTAAAATATATATAAACACACTTTATTCAATTCGTAATTAATGTAGGTAGAGGAAAAGGTAGTTATAGAGTAATTACAATATGCCATTTACATTAAATAAATTCACCTGTATACAAAATTTATGTATACGCTACTTCTATTTCAATAACTTGCACGACAAAAACGTTAGCCGAAAAAGTAATAGACAAAGAGTCAAAGGAATTTCAGCAAAATCTGAATACAGAGTTTTTAAGAAAAGGAGAGAAGCCAAAGAGGTTTCAAATTAAATAAAACCTCTTTGGGAGAAACAGGTTTCTTTGTTAGCCAGTTTGTACTTTCACTTAGTAAACGACTGTTCTTCGGTGAACACATAGTCAGTGAAATATTTTGAAACATTCTAGTGCCTTAATAATAAACAAGGGTTTATTTTGTTCACAGCATCGTTTGTATCATAAATAATTTAAGAAATATTACTTGATACATAATAATTTGATGCATATTTTAAACAATATAGTTTTTTGAAACAATAATCATGTGTAGATTTTGCCACCTGATAAAAATAATATATATTTTACTTTAAGACTTACTAATTTAAATAGTTATACAGTAACGTTGATATTTCTGTAGTTGAATAAATGTAACATCATTTGATTTTTTATGCATTGTACCGTAACTCAGGGATAGAAAATCGATTTCCTATAATGTATATTAGGAAAAGATAATTAAAAGATTTTATTAACAAAATATATTTGTTTATTGTAGTATAATGCAGTGCAGATCGTTAAAAAAGAGGAATTAAAAAAAAACTCATTAGATGAAATTAAAGTTCATGAAAAATGTTTAAGGAGCTATGGGAAAGATTTTTTTGATTTCGCTGATTTTATTAACAAGCGAAATAAATTTGCGTCTTGTAGTCCCTATATAATCCTGATGGACGAATTCGAGTTTATAAGAGACAGGGTGAAATTTATATTACATGGTGCAAGGACTCGCCATTTCAGAGAATTACAATAATGGTGTGGGGGGAATTTTTAGTTCTAATAGAAAAATAGAGCTAGTTGTAATTCAGAGTGGAAATTTGACAGGTAGTCAATACCTTATGTGCATTTACTATCCTATGTACTGACTTATGCTTAAACTTATAATGAAAAATTGATTTTTAAATAGGACAATGTCCGCCTTCACGACACCAGAGAGGTTCCAGCATTTTTTGATGAAAATCATATATCAGTAATAGATTGATCAGCCAACAGTCATAACTTAAATCCCATGGAACATGGACGCATGCAGCAGAGAGAAAGAGCAAATAATCTAGAATTGGCAAACGCTTTACTTCAAGAATGGGATCAGATACCTCAAGAAAAAACTCAGCATTTAATCAACAGTATGTCATTACGATGTTAGGTGGTAATGCGAGCTAAGGCGGGACCTGCCCATTACGAAAACGAGGTTCAATGTTCTGAAGAAAAAATATATTGCCACAGAATTTTATTTACGTATATTTTTAGAGATTCAATTGACATTGTCTTTATATCTAATATACAGTTACTTATTTATTTAGTTTATTATAAGACTGAGAATAATATGTTATAGTTTAAAATAAAATCACCACCAGGATTGTTCTATAATTGGTTTTTCAAAATGATCTCTATATCATTTTGCGTAGTATATTTCCAAAAAAAAACGAATAATTAAAATGTTCAAACTTTAATAACATATTCGAATAGATAATATTTTGATGAAGACGTGTAAACTGGAGATAATGACACCTATTTTATCTTATTTTTATAATTTCTTAGAATTTGATTTTTTCCATGTAATAATCTATGGCTAATTATCGGGAAAAAAATCATTCTAATTTTCTCGCCAAAACCCAGTGTTTCCAAGACATTTAGAAATTTATCAATATAGTAATTAACCCAATTAAATGTCATTAGCATGAAAAGCAATTAAGAGAGTTTGTATTTATTTAAAAAACAAATCAATACCCCTTTTTATTTCGTCTTTATTTAATCATTTTTAAACAGGCAACTAAAACGCCTTGCAATCACATTCCGAAATTTTTTCGACCTTATATAGGCAGTACACTAAATGAATCCTCTAGGATTAAAACTGTTTAATTGATTTTAGTAACATTCTCAGGAGATTAGAAAAGCTGTTTAACAATCTTTTAGCAACGAGAATTAATTCGACCTGCTCTTATGTATTTTTAGACGTGCTCTGATCAATAAATGGAACAAATAACAGATTTCTTTACTGTCAACTCACAAATTAAAAATGGAGCTATGACTGTTGAAACCAGTGGTTGGATTTAATGACATATAGAAGTAAATAAATTGATTTGATGGGTTTTGTTAGAACACTAATAAGAGAGACGCTATAAAAAAACAACATAGGATACAAAGATATCATTATACGAATTGAAACAACAATGAATATTGTTTATTTATTCATTTATTCCAGTCACTTTTCTCTAGAATTCCAACAGACTGAGAACATTTCCGCAGCTAAGCCAGGGAACTGCAGAATAATATGATATAATAACGTAACGTACAACATGCACATCGGCTACATCGTCGCAATGAAATGTCTTTGATACTTGCCAGTAAGTACCAATCGAAATTACGAACGAAGCGGAGTCCACCCCCCCCCCCCCCCGCGTCCAACAACATTCATATATCATTTGTCGGCTAGTGCCAATACGAAAATTTACGTATGGTTTAAAAGTTCAGTATGTTAGGCCTGGACTTTGGAACTTAGTGAAGTCAATGTGACCTTTAGGATAAAAAGTTTGGATACCCCTGGTCTAATATGCCCTTTACTTTTACTAAAAACTCTCTTTTTTTAAGAAATGTTAAGCTGTTGCTAAAGCAACAGTAATAGCAAACTGTTGACCCATTACTATCCTATACCTGAAAGTTTACTTAACATCACATTATTTGTTTTAATTGTTAGAAACAATTGTTGTCGTTAACAGCAGACGACTTTGATATTTTAAAAAACATTGTACTTAAATACGTGTTGCTCTACTTTTCTCCGATAGTGTAAAAAAAAACCAAATATAAAGGGTTTTGATTCTAAAGAATGTAAATAAGGATTTACCAGTAAAAAACAAAACTGCCAGGGACGGCTCGAACAAATTATTAACGGGCTTTGAATGTTTCACTGCAAACTTCGTGATCATATACAATACCAAAGATAATTGATAGTGCAGGTGCAACAAATTGTAGTCAACCTCTTTTTGTTGAATTGCCAATTCTACTAAAGGTTGGGGTCCACCGTTTTCCCAAATTGCTTCATATTTAAGCTCAGGTCTTGGAGAATCACAGCCTGATTGAGCTACATCTAGAAATGAATCTAGAAAGTCTGCACAAATGCCTGAAAAATATATTGAAGTTGTATAAATTATAAATTATTCACAGTAATCTGAATATTGAGTTTTATAAATATACAAGAAATTTCGATAAATTTACTGTCGTCTCCATGGTGATAATTATGGGATCGTCTCTATATGCCAAAAAGATTTTCGGTTAAAAAGGTCATAGGAGCAAAAAAGAAAAACACTGTCCAAAATTCCCACCTTATGTAAATATTTACTGTTCTACGAGTACTCGTATCTCCAGGACAACCGTCAGGTGATGATCTGATTTGTTGCTAGGTCCGGGCTATGTTTGCAAGAAATAAAGTTCTTAGGATGTAAACAAATTTTGTACAATAATTTGATTAACTTTTTGTATAAAAAATATGTTTTAAGATGATCAGGTCACATCGAGTATTAAGTATCGCTAACGCCCTCGACGGATGAAAGATTAAAACTTTCGGAAACGGAACCACCCTGTGGGAGTGTTGATGTGTCGCGGAATAACGTACGATTGGTGGAAACGAACGCGGAGTAGTACAAACGCCAATAGCAGAGATTTCGAAGATTATAAAGTTTGGTGGTGTCTTTAAAAAGTAATTATCAGCAGTTATAATTTTAACTTCCTTAGGAGGTACGTTTTGAAATCTGTTAGAGAAAGCTATGTCCTACGCGTATAACCGGTTTGATTAGATATGTTTTTATTTTTGATTATTCATTTATCTTTGGGAAAATTAAGCGGAAATTTTAGTTTATTCTACATAGGAGTTTAATATTGTTTTGTTTAAACAATTTAAATAACTGTTTTTAATGTCATTATTCCTTTCCTTGATTAATCTTTCAGAAAGGTTTTAAACGTATTATTTTCAAAATTGGGTTTATTATACTGGGATTAAAATAACGGCCGACAAGATCATTTATTATAATTACTTTCGAATGGTTTTATCGAGTTAATTTTCAGTTTCCCAAATTAATAAAAATTTTCAACCGATTAACCTCGTGGCTGAACTAATGTCAGCACTGTAAAGCAAGAGGCCTGATCTGACCAGTTAGATAGCAGCTTTTTCTGAGTCTTGAAAGTGTTTGAGATATTGGTAAGCTCTAATAATCTGCTGTTGTTTAGCTCTAAAATGGCACATCGATCAGGTTTCCAGAGTGCCTTTTTCACGGTAGGTTTTATTTATAGGTTTACAGAATAGCTAACCTGAACTAACATGGGACAGCAGTAAATTGCGGGAAAATTGGCCATACGCTATAGATATCTTACTAATAAAAAGATAAGTACTAAAATCGATAATTAAATTACTTACTTATAAAAACGGTAATCTGCTTGTCCGTCAAACCAGTATCCTGTTGACACAGACGTTCTTTAGGTAACTTGCCCACTTTATTAATTAGCTTACAACTGCTCTCGGCGACAATTTTCAAATGCGTATTCCAAACCAGTTGGAAAAGTCCTTGTTTTATAGACCTATCCGTTATATTGGTTAAACATATTAAAGCAGCTTTTAAATTTTCCAAATTACAAATATCCCCTCTCCAGGCAAGCGCGTATTCCCAACACATATTGGCAATAAGTATGCTGGATTCCAAACTGTGAGGAAACTGCTGTTTTAACAAATTTAAATATTTGAATGTGGGATCAGATTTTACTTGTTCTATCATTTCTAAATGCATGCCCTCAGATATTTGAATATCGTCAAGACTTTCATTGTTTTCCACTTTATTTTGACCTTTTGCACTTTTTTCTTTATCACTTTCAGACTGAGAAAATTCTGTAAAACAACAATATGGTCACTTTTAGTTGTAACAAAGAAAATATATAATTCGTCAATGGTTGTAATAAAATAAGATAGTCAGGGACCTGGTTATTGTGATTAAACTGTGTTATATATAGTCAACCTATAGTACAGTAGAACTAAAATAACAAGTAGATTTCTTGAAAAGGAATTTTATATGTTTTTCATTTCAAATTAAAAATTAAAGTATACACCATATTTGCATATCCCTTCAAATTTGTTCTTAAAAGAAGTTTGTGAACCACGGTGATAATTATTCAACCAAGATTAGTTGGGATTTCGCCTTATTTTAAAGCATTTTCAAGGCTGTACAATACAAGACACAAATATATAACTAAAGTAATAATAGAACAATATATAAGAAAAAACTAAATATACTTCATAAAAATAAAAAAGAATATCTAAACAGCAAGACTAATGATGTGATATTTCAATTACTGAAAGTGTATATAGCCAGGCCAACTGAGAAGGAGTTTTTGCAGCGGCTTTTTGTGACTTGTCAAAAGCATTTGACTGTATTGATCACGGAATCCAGCTGCGTAAGCTTGAGCTCCATAGCTTCAGATGGATTGCACTGGAATGGTTTCAATCTTATCTTGGGGGAAGCGGGGGAGAGGACACAGGGTCTGCATGCAGGGTAAACTTTCGGAATACTCTGACATAATGTCAGGTGTGCCGCTAGAGTTCGTGCTAGGGCCAATTCTCTCCTTTTGTTGTATATTATAGCAGAGGATTTCACTAAGGTACGCATATGGTGGGATTCAAATTTTTTGTCCCTTAACATGAATAAAATGAGACCCCTCGGTTTTCGATGTGAAGAGAATCGGGTTGCTACTGGGGATAAATAGATAGTTAGTGGGTAACAATCCAGATTTCTGGGGATTAAAATTGACGGTGAGCTACGGTTTTAGGATCATATCACTACTTTTGGGAGAAAGCTGGCCTCTGCCTGTTATGCTGTGAGTTGTGGCTGATGGCTTAGGTAGTAGTGTCACTAAAACGGTGTACCATTCATTGATCGAGTCCCGCCTTAGATATGGCATAGCGTTCTGAGACATGTTCGGTCCATATCTTCTGAATACACTGTTTATTATACAGAAGTAAGTTCTTCGTTTTGTCTATACGGCCGGACTTAGGGACTTCTGCAAACCATAGTTCTTGCGCAAAAAAAAAATTGACTTTTACATCTTTATTTATTTTGGACAATGTATGTTAGGTGTTTAAAAACAAACATTCACTTGGGTCACTTGTACCACCCATCAGTACACGATCCGTAAGTATCATAACTTGCCACTTCCAATACCCAACATCCAAGCTCACTAAGAAGTTATAAAAGCATATAAATATTTAATCATTTACCAGTGTTAATAAAAGAGCAGGAGTCTGCATGTGTATTTCAAAATATTGTAAGATACTCTCTGGAAAAGCTTATTATTCCCTTGAGGAATATTATGGTGATAATCTCTACGTTTTTATTTCATTTCCTCAACTAGTATTCTGTCGTTTATTTTTGCTTCATTTTATGAACTTTGTATTTATCTATTTTACACTCTGCTTTGTCAACACGAATTGGTGTCTTTGATAATAAAGCTTATTTTGAATTTGAATCTAGTGAATTAGGGGGTTGACGTTGACAAAATAAACATACCTTTTAAGCTATTCTTATAAATAATCTCATTAACGACAATATTCTGAGGTTCCATACCACAAGATGTCAACCACTGAGCTGTCAGTTCACTAACAGATCCCCTACCATTCTGCAGTATATGTTTTAAGCTAATTTCAACTTGGTTATAAGACAATTTTGGCATAGAACTGTTTTGAAGATGAGGTTTGCTTGAGAGAATTATGTTGAGAGTTGATACATCTTCCAATTTGCCTAAAAATTACAATTTACAGTGAAAAGATAGTCTTATTAATATATATAATAATAAACTGGGGAATGACAATTCCAAAAACTTACCAATCAACAAAGACCACTGGACATTTTCCTGAGTCAGTACCTCAATATTTTCTTCAGAATTTTCCAACTCATACTTTTGGGCTACATTTTTAAATAACATGGCAGCAGTAAGCGCTGGAAATGGCCTAGAACTATTCCTTAAAGTTTCCCTAATATTTTCCCAAAAACAGGATATATTATCGTTTTCAAAACCTGCCATAATTTCTTTACTGGCGATTTTTACCAACATTGAAACTGTATTAAAAAGATTATTTAAATCTCGTTCTAGGTTTGAATTTATATCAAGAGCTCTGTTTACCCAAAATTGAATGATTAAATCAAACAAATTTTTAATTGGCACACTACTGGAAAATATGGAAGTTTTAAATTCCTCAAAATTATTTTTTTCACCAGAAATATATTTGTTGAAAAGCACCTAAAAAAAATTCATCTTTTAAAATTACAAACAAAAATTGCGTAAAACACTATTTACCTCCGAAGTTCTAAAAAGAATATCTTCTTCAAGGTTCCGTTTCAAAATGACTCCTTCTGGCTTGGTCAAATCAAAACTTCCCATGAAATCCGACACCGTAAAGAGAAGTTTATCGGAAAATCGCACACGGTGCGATTTAACATCATTGTCAGTACTCGATGTTGCCAAATCTAAAAACTTCTGTAAGTTACCCAATTCTTTGTCTTCTAAAATTAAAGTTTTGTTGGAATTTTCATTATTTTCACAGCTTTTATCACTAACATGTTCGCCGTTATTTATCGTAGTTACAAATAAATACAAATCTAACAATGATTTTGTGTTTCGACATAGTATCCTAAAGTTTTCAGTTGCTTCTCTTTCTATATCTTCTCCAGATTGCTTCAAAAAGTGATCTACACAACTTAAAATTATTTCTGGCGATACATTTTTACAGTTTAAAAGCATGTCCAAAGTTTGTGCTTTAATTTCCACCGTTTTTAATTCGGTACAAATATTATAAGTTTCATTTTGCAACTTTTCCATATCGAATTCTCCGCATTTTATAAACTGTCGTAATTTTTTGTATAAGTGGATGTCTCTAGCACGTTTACTGTTTTTCTCAGCAACAGCATAATGAAACGGAACAAGGAACTCTTTTATTTGTCCATCGTTGTCAACAAATATACAAGTAAACTGACATACATATCTCGATTTTGATGAAGTTGTAAAACCCATAAGGCCATGGGTGATGTAGAGGAGTCGACTATGTTTTGAAGCAGAAAAGGTAGCTACTTTTATTCCTTGCTGTATAGTAAAAATTTCCAAGGTTCCTTTTTTAGGTGAGTAAATGACCAAGAAGTGAGCGACTTTATTACCGATTCTGTGTTTTGATCTCCTTTCATCTGGAACCTGCGTAAAAGAAAATATAAAAATTAAAAATGTGATCAGTATTGAGAATAATATTTATTTATTTATTTATTTAAAGATTCGTCCTACAAACACCTCACAGTAATTATACGCAAGAGCAAATTACTTAAAACTAGATTGAAATACACTAATTAAATATACGAACTAAAGGTGCCGAGAGCAGTATTTTTTTAATTTCTTGGAGCTTATATTAAGCAGGTCAACATCATGATCTCGCAAGATCCTATTTCAGCATATTAACATGGACGATAGCGGTGAAGTACTATTTTTAACATGAAAGTAATCACTGTTATATCTCCGTCTTAAATTAATTTGAGGGACATTTAGATGTATATAACTGAATAATAAACAATCTTTAAATTTTCACTTCAATAAATAATCAATGAAAAGTATAGAATGACTTTCTCTTCTCCGTGTCAATGTATGAAAAAAAACTTTGAAGCAGTGAAACATACGAAACCATATAAGGATATCTACTGTGTTTTCTAACATAGAGGTATGTCAAAAAATATTTTTGGGTGCGTTCTATTTAATCATTACCCGCAAAAGACTGCGGAGACCAAATTACAGAGGCGTACTCCCTCTGTGGTCTAACTAGAGCATTATATAATAGTATTACAACACTGATACAGTCAAAACATTTAGTGTTGCGAATAACGAAACAACTTATACGCCTTGTTGATGATATGAATGTAGTGATTATTAAACTTTAAGTTTGATTGCATATACATACCCAGATTCAAGCAGTCGTCCGTCTTATCCAAAGTACTGTGATGTATCGAGTAATCAAACCTAATCGGATTTGTTTTCCTTGTAAAGGTCATTGCACAACATTTACTCACATTAAGAAACATGCGAACAATAAGAATTCAGAACCCTCAATAAACTGGTAAGATTTTTAATGAACAATGTACAGGTCCCAAATGACATCCCTGAGGAACACCGGACTCTACTCCAAAACCCCGTGACTGAACACCACCGCCCTTTATTTTCTGAGTTCTAAATAAGATTTTGAGAATAAGTAAACTTTTTTAGAAAAGTTAAACTGCAGGAGCTCTGAAGCAATAATCCATGATCCATTTTATCGAAAGCCTTAGCACAGTCAGTATATACAACATCAACCTGTCCCTTATTTTCGATTACAGACGACACGTAGTTGGTAAACACACATAGGTTAGACACTGTTGGCCTACCATCAACGAATCCATACTGTTCTCTGGCAATATGATAATATTGCCAGAGAACAGTATGGATTTTGATTGATTGATTGATTATATGTACAAATGATCATCTAAAAAATTTTTGAAAGTGAATTCAACACGCTAACGAATCTATTTCCTGACTTTTCCGCACATTCCTTGTATATATAAGATGGAATATTGTCATCTCTAGCAGTTTTCCCAGGTTTGAATTTTTTTATATTATCATTTTCATCTTTCACCATTTGATCAGTAATATTCTCCCCTATCACTCAAAATCACCCCATGGGCGCTCATATCCATAATCCATAAGCACGGACAAAGATGATGATGCAAACACAGAAGTATGCAGCAAAAGCCGACGAGCGACATCAACAAGCCCCTCATGTTTAATGTCACTGATAGTAATTTCATTAGGAATGCCTTTGTTACCACCCCTAAACTGAATGAAACACCAGAAACCACTTGGATTAGATCTTACGTTATTTTCAAGGTTTTTTCGGTAATTTTTAAATTCATTAGAGGTCTGTTGCTTCACAGCGCGGCTTAAGGCTCTGTCCTCCCACTGCAGTCCCCTGTAACAACTTTCTTGTGCAATCAAATTTTTAATGTTATCTTTCTAACCAAATCGAAAGAAAACCATTCAGGATATTTACGCACATCATTCTAATAAATAATCATTTGAATCCACAAAAGATACGACTTCAAACCAATCCATGGATTTTATTAAATCTTAAAGAAGTAAATAATCACCATTAGGCAAATGATAAATGTAAGATGTTATTAAATTATCCTGCGATTGATCCGAGTCAAATGTTATTAACACTAAAATATATGGATGATATAAATCCTCCTTAACGAGTAGTATAGAACTCCTACACACATCAGATATATTCATGTTAGACAAAATAAGATATAATTTCTTATTCTAAATTATATTGTATTGATTTAAATTAGTTAAAGCAAGAATCTGCTGTAACAATAAGCATTTGTCATATTCAATATTAAACTCACAGTTTAGTAAGTTTAAATCACTCATGATAGTAATATCACAAATTTCAGTCAGCACAGTGTCAAAAATGTTAACAATATATACTTCTCTACTCATATTTGGTGGAATATATAAACAAGACAAGTAAAATACTAATTTTCTATACTTTACTTTAAGTAACACATCATCAACATCACAGTTATGTATATTTATTTTAATCATTTCATAGTGAAATTTCTTTTTTAACGCTACTAGAAGTTCTCCTCTATTATAAGATAGAAACTAAAAGTGTATCGTTTAAATTTTGCAATTAGATGATAACATGAAAAAACCAATATCTTTATTAACAACAATAAAAAACTTCTTGATGAAATTATATGATTACCTGCAAAAATGCACACTGAGCCTCCCTATACCCCTTGAAAATCTTGATTGCAATTCCTTTAAAAGAATCTACCAAAACAACTCTTCCCAAAGTATCTGTAACAGCTGCTAATTTTCTATTCGGCGACAAAATAACTTCTGTGCCTGTTCGTCTTAAATCGCACAACCCAAATCGGAGACCCATGGAATCAACAGATTGCATTGCTACGGTTACCTCTTTTTCTTGATTGGATTTGGTTCCAGTTAGCCAACCTCTATGAAAAAAGGAACAATCAAATTTTAAGGAATTTAATCTCCTTGAAAAAAATTGCTAAAAAGGGGAAAACAAGTTTATAAGTTTTTATTTTTAATCTAAATTTTTGTAAGTTTAGCCAACTAACAATTTGCTTTTGCTTTTCTCACAATATAGAAACATTAGCTTGAATAATGATTTTATCACCAATTTTATTTGTGATTGCTTCTTTATTTATTTAAACAACATGCACTACATATGATACATTCCATATGGTATGGCAGAAGACAAAGTAAAAAAAAAGACGAAAAATACATCATTTAAAAATTAGAATAAATAAACGACATATCGTTTAAAAATTATAATCGTTTTAATCCTCGGTAGAGTCCTTGAAAATATCAGTCCATGTAGAATCGGTTGTAGTTAACCATTAATCTATTTATGAAGGCGGACTGGCCGTAATTGATACGATAACGATTTTCCTGACATATTTGTTGCAGCCTAATTTGCCTTAATGGGAACCTCAGAGAAATAGCACCCAGCAACATGTCACAGTCAATTAGGTTGTTAAATATTTGAAACAGAAACAAAAATATGGCATCTCTTCTTCTATTTTTCACACTTTTAATCAATCTTGTCTCATAACCAAGGCCGCGTGATGGAAAATGGTAGTTATATAACAGATATTTGGCGAATTTATTTTGGACTCTCTGGAGTCTGCTTTTCCGGGTATTATAATAGGGAATCCAAATAATTTAGAAATATTCAGGAATGCTACCAACGAAAGAATTATATAGGCAAGTTAGAGATCTGGTATGTTTGAGTATCTCTCTATAAAGCCATACATCGTGCTACTGTCTATGTATGTACTGAATTGTAAATCCCTCTCTTAAGTCATTAACTGATTTAACGTCTCGATGGGCTGACCTTTTCTTGTGTATGAGTGAAGAAATGAATAATTACACCTATGGAAGCTAATCTGCAAGTGGAGGCGGTGATTTTGAAGAGATTTAAAGAACACTATTCAACGATATTATCCAGATCCCCCATAGAGATAATTAATAATAGATTCGATATCAGCCGTATTTGATATGAAGGACCAGTCAGCACAATCACTGATGATTCAAATCAGCATACTGTAGCTAGTCTGTTCTTATTATTAGTAGTTATTTATTTCGTTTGGTATAAATTTAGTGACATCTTCAAAAAATTGAAAAATAGTCAGAAATGTATAGAATTATTTTTTTTTATTTATTTCAATCAATCAATACCCTACAAAGGTAAACTCATTGATCTTTTATCGATTTTTTATTGATAAAATATCGATGGGTAAAAGATTCAATATTATTTAATTTCCTTTTACGATTTTTAGCTTAATTAAAAATTAGATTTTTAAATTATTTTAATAGCTAGGTACTAATCAAGACATATAATGTTATACCTTGTAATGCTTGCAAGATAGCGAAAAAAGTTCTCGTTACCCCAAAAATATTGTAACCTACAATAAATTGAACACGAAAAACTTTTGGATATCGGGAACTTCCAAAATACCAATTTTGAATGAAATTAGACAAATAAAAAATTTAGTCTGCTATAATCAGCCCGTCATATTAAATTTTAAGAAATGAGTTTTATATTCATAATCTACGCCCCTGAAAACCCTCAATACCAATTTTGAAACAATTCGGAGAACGTAAAATTTTTAGCCCCCCATTTTCAATTTTCAGAAAATAATTTTAAAATCGTAATTTATGCCCCCAAAAACCGTCAATACTAGTTTTGAAACCAAAAATTTTTAATGCACCATATTGGATTCCACATATGTCTAGTTCATAATTCCCCTCACACTAAGTTTGGAGAAATTTGACAATATCAACCATACCGTAAACGTCTTGTTACGATTATAATGAACTCATTTCAGAAAAAATATAGGACACTGCATCAACCATATATTAAACAAGGCAAGGAAGCAGCAACTTCCTGAACATAACGCAAAAAATTGCAAGTCTATAGAGTAGCTTCGAAATAATCTTGGTATAGATAAAAAAACATATAAAGTATGTCTCAAATTGGCAAAGGATGTATGTATAGCAATATCGGAAATTAATAAAAACAGTTAAAAGGCGAAAGTTTTCAGAGAATTATGTTAGTAATTTAATGGTCTATGTTAATGATACATACGGTAATGCGGATTTTAATTTACTAGCAACAGCTTTGGCAACATCACTTAAAACAGGTTGGTTTACCCCTTCAAGAGCATAGTGGTATCCTAAAAAAAATTAAGCTTATTGCAAAGTATATACAAAAGTGACCTAAAGATGATTAATAAGCAATTATTTTGATATTTATTAAATTATTTAATTTTACAATATTTCTGAATCCTGGGATTAAATGCAGTAATACTGGCACCATCTCATTCTCATGACAAAATGTTCCAAAATTTTCTCATTTCTGACCAAGGCTTCGTTGGTAAGAAATGTTTCAATTGTTAATAGGAACTAAATCTACCAAAAAAAATAGAGTGCCTTTTAAATTTAATTTAATTAGTTTACTTTAATTATGTTTACATTCCTCAAAAACAATTAAATCAATAACTCTTTTCAGAATGAAATATTTTTATGTGTTTACTGACTGTGTATAGCCAAATTTTGTGCCTGGTTTTCTAAAAAAGACAGTGAGAAAATATAGAGAAGGATTTTGATCATTTTAAAATACTAAATCGTTGCTATTTTAAAAAGATGATGTTGTATTCATGATAAGATTTGACATTAATAGTCAAGTTGTATTTAATTATACTGAAGGAACTGTTATTCAATTATGTACATTTAAAAGTAGAAAATAAAAAAATAATAATTAAGGTTACTTAACACTGAATAAAATGTATTCATTAAATTTACCTAAAAATGGTTTAGTACCAGCTGCCAAAACTAAGGTACTATTTGGTGCAGTGTTTCTGTATTTAGATTCAAAACCTCCACATGTAGAAGCTGTTAGAAGATGATCAAAAATACTAGACATATTTAGACCTACAACTGCTATATCATTTATTGAAGCTTGATCTTGAAAACCCCATTTTTTTACACTTAAAGCAGTTGGTTGAAGTTCTACAGGGCTTCCTTTAGCTTGTACTAAAATTTACAGTAATTATATCTAATTTCAAATATGTACTCTAAAAACTGGTAGTATATATACCTCGGGCTAAATGACTTCTAAAATTCTTTAAATTCCCAAAAAGTTGTTGTCCATTCACAACACATACATTACTCTGATATTGAATATATAATTCTTCTAAATGTAACTCGGGAGATATGTCTGGCCTAGGACTATGCTGACTTTGACATTTTATATTTGTTATGTTTTCATTGTGAAATTGCTCCTCAAATAAAAGATCACAGTTTTCTGTATAAAAACGAACATATCCAGAATCATACCCTATAAAAAATGTTATAAACAAATATCAAATAAAGTTTATTCTAACTTGCAAAAAAGTATTCAATTAAAAATAGTACATTTTTGGGCAATATCTTCAAATAATTTTAGTTTTATGTTACAAACCTAAAACAATACAAGTCCAATCTGGACCTACATGTGAACTATGACTCTGTCCCACAATCGGTAGGCATAATACCGCTTTTACTTTATCATACTCATGTATTGACTCTGAATAAGTTACTTGAAATAGGCTTATAGAACTTGTGGAATCCCATTTGGATGTTAGAATTACTAATCTACGTTCATTAGCTATTGCTATTATATCTCCAGTCGGAGAAACTGACAACTTGCATGTTTGCAGCCAAGAGTCACCGCCTACAAAAATTAAGTCATTGTTGAAAATTCACTTAAAAACTCTGAAAGTTAGTCATGATATTCTCTAGATTATAATTTCACCTAAAATATTTCAAGTAGGTTGAATGATATACCTCTTTGATCGTCAGTTGGAAATAAGCTTCTTTTAATTGCAGAAATATTGAGTATACACGCAATAGGACGAATTTCGCAGGACATTTTATTAAAAATGCAATTTTGTATAAAAATATTTTATTTCCTTACACATCACATTACATACCCATATAAATCACAAATACAGCTGATTGTCAAATTTGACACAAGGTCAGATAGTCAACCCAGAACACGCACTTGTAAAACAACTGTACTGATCATGTAATAAACTAAAACGTCCTTTATTTAAAAAGTCGATGGTCCGAACCATGCTATCCGCCATATTGGGGAAAGTTCACTTATAATAACAGTGAATACGCTGTCGCCGTAGGAAAATTATACGGGCTCTATATATATATATATATATATATATATATATATATATAATTATCTGTAACTGACAAGGGTAGAAGCAATTCGCATAGCTTTCCAAATTTGTATCGACTTAAGTAGTTAATCGAAATGGATAATAGAGATAAAAATGATAGTTTATGTTTTAAACTCACCTAACTGATCCAATTGGTGTCAATTGATTATAATCTTTGAATATTTGCGGTCAGTCGTAAAAGTAATAAGGGATATTTTATGGTTCAATGCTGCCATACAAATATTTGCACGTAATGGCGAGCAGCAACTTGGGGATCAAAAATTATTTACACGTGCAGTCCTGTTTTATATATCAATTAGTGTTCGGAGTACTCTCGAAACCCCAGAATACCCAAATACCATACTATGTCCAGAACACAGTCAATGTGTGTTTGGTTGCATAAAACACAAGGCCAACATAATGTCTTTCAAAAGAAATGTGGGCTATATTTTTGTTGCTAAATCGACGTAAAGTAATTGTATACGAAGTTTGATAATAATATTAATAATTATTGACTGCAAGTTCAGTACTCATTTTGATAACAAATAAATTGTGTTTATCTTCTAACGGCTGTATTGGATGTTCAAATCTACAATGTAGTAATAAATAAATCAAGGTTATTTCCAGCACATTATGGTGAGTTGTTTTTCTATTTTATGAAAGAATTCATGAATCCTGCAATTTGTTATTAACCTATTAAAAATTCTTGGTAATTACGTTTTGAAACCATTTTTCCTACAAAACAATTGTAAAGCATTTATTTTTCATTTTTTAGTCCATAAAGCTGATGTCTGCTGTTATTCTGTCTTCAGAAACTTTACAAAATAGAGCAGAAAATCCTGATAAACTTTTGAAACAACTCTTGGAATGTGTACAACAATGTCAGAAGAGGTAAAGCATCTTTAAGGCTTTGGTTCTGCTCTATTTGCTCTTAGTATATAATTTTCTAATGATTAATCACTGCATCATTTGCATTAAGTAATGTTTTGGCAATTTTCTGTTATAATTACACCACTCTAAATTTAACAATTTCTCATGACCTTATATATTGTTTGTACTGTTCAGTCTTATTCATTTGTTCTTTTGTACTGAACATATACGGAATGTTTTGACAAATGTCATTACAAAAAAAATATACAGCCAGATTCACTAGCAAGTTTAAGACTTAGATCCAATTTAATTTTCATGGAAGTTAGATCTTTTAGTTGACCAGTTTTGTTTTTCTTATGATATTTTTATAGTTTTAATTCATGTATTAACAAATAAACACTTATATAGAGATATTAAGGATTCAAGGTTCAAAACTTGCTCGGCTTATTGTTGAATTTGTTAATTTAAATCCTCTAGTGGCATCTTAGATCAGTTTTAAAGTTTGACCATGTTAGTGAATTAGGGGGTAAATAATATTACCCTCGTGATGTATATTGAATCTTTCAATATATTGGTCTCGAAAACTGTTATTAATTTTCCAGTTAGTTAATTAGTAGAACTCAATTTTTAAACTTCATTCCATTTATGTTCTGCAGAAAATTTAAAGAATGTGTTAAATCATTATTCAGATTTCATTTGCTTTACTTATCTGTTCATTGAGATAGAATGTTTTTGCATATTATCCTATCACTGAATAGTAAAAATACTCACTGGTTACATATTTTTTGTACTACTTGTGTATATGTATTATTTTAGATATGGTGGTAAAAACGAGCTAGCAACAGAATTTGACTCTTGTGTAGCAGGTCTTTGTCTATGCTTAGAAGCTGTATTTTTACATGGATTGAGAAGTAAACCTTATTCCAGTGAAAACCAAAGTTCTACATTAAAACAAGTATCTGATATTGTTGCTCAAAGTTTACATATTGGACAAGAAAGCATTTGTAAGAACTGACTAATATTAATAAATAGTTAAAATATTTATAAGTTTTGCTTTACGGAAAGTTAATAACAGGCAGGGTTTTTATGTCGGCGAATGATAATTACTCCTTATAGACAGTAGTTATTACTTGCACTTGTGTACTAACATCATTTAACATTCATTGGTAAATAATATTTTTATTTTTCACAGTTAAAAAAAAAATGGTGGGAATTTTATTTGTTTAAATTAATTATTGACAGATATGGTGTTTATAGTTGGTTAAAATCATTATATTTATTAAAAACTTTGGCAAAAGTTAAGTAAATCCCATTCCACCTTGACTAGACTGAGGAACAACAATGTAACCAAAATAGAAATTTGGTATAATAATTAAGTACTATGATTTTTAAAGAGACTTAAAAAAATTTTAAAAAATAAAATACAAAATATGGTTTGATAAATTTGTCATCAGCATTTGAAAGAAAGCAAAAAAAAAACAACTAAAAACATTTAAAACCCTTTAAAGGAATATAAAAAATTTAATTTTGATGATTTTACATTTTGTCCAGTATCTCCAAATATGTAAAATGTTTAGCAATCCTGACATCAAACTTATTTACACATATATCTAGCAGCCAGTAATAGAGTATAAAAAAAATAAAGGACTTCCATTTTAATTGTTAAGTTAAACTGTCAACATGTAGCCAGTTCGCTCTTGCAAAAAGCAAGAAAGAAAGGTGGTTTGGTCTCTTGGGGACGAAGGCGGATGTCCAGAGTAAATGTTTGGTGTAAGGGGGAAGGGTTCATTGTGGGGCGAGCCCTAAAGTGCTTAGGGGAAAGTTTTTACATGCTCGCATGTTCTATGCAGAGCGAGAAGATTTTCGCCTCACACATCATTCCTTTGGGCAGTGAAAGTAAATGGATATTACCGTGGCAGATAGTTAACTTTGCATCTGGCAGTTCAAGCAACAAAATCAGTCTGCAATATGTGAATGTCCTTCACTTATGTGACAAGTGACTTTTTTGTAATAGTCGTAACCGTAACAAACAATCCAGGTTGGATAATGCAAGTATCCAGCTCCTCTTAGATGAGGCATTCTTCTGGATTTTTCATTTTAGAAGATGGTCTCCCAAACCCAATTAACGTGTAAACTTTCATGATGGGTTCATAAAGTAGCTAGACTTTCTATGACCTCAACCTGTGTTGTAATAAATGAATTTCAATAATTACTACTATTACTCTATAGATGTGCGTGGGGGTGTTAGTCCTTGGATAATATTAACATAATCATATGTATAATATTAACAGAATCATATGTAAATATTTAGTAATTTCATATAAAATGTTGTTAAATTTCAGTTTGATATATAAAATGTATATAAAATTCACCATATTGTCACCACACACATCAAAGCGCTGCCTGCACGGCTTTCGCTACAATACTAAATTGTTTTCAGGCTAAAATTAGAGTTAGATTTTGTAGAGGTCGCCGAAAATTTCAGCTGATACGATGCCGTGTTAATAAACTGTTTGCGGTAATCTTTCTTGTATAACTTTCTCAGATGTGAACATGTCAGTTGTTCCTCTCGATATCGTTGAAAAGTATCGTTTCTACATTTAAATTTAATAAATAATAAAAAAAATAATTATTACGTCGTAACGTATTAGCCTCTCCAAATCGTTCCTCAGTACCTCTGTGGGCCAAACCGCGATGAGTATCGTGTAAACTCTGAAAAATCATCTATTTCAAATTTTGTTTGACTGCAACAGGGGCAGGACAGGTTTTTCAAGCAAATTTGTGTATTTGGGGACTCCCCTGTGTGTTATTTTTGGTTTGGTGGATCCCCTTTAATAATTCCATATTGATATTTTTATTTTTTGTATTTAGTCCGGGAATCAAGGCCAATCCCGTATTCGATGGATGTCCATTAAATCGTCAAAGTTTGTCTGACGTATTTTTTGCCCCTGAACCCAAACCTCAAGGGTCTTCTCTTAACATCGTAACTAAACATATAGATAAAACAACAAGCATTTATCTTTGAAATGAGACCTTTCAAGGCATTATAGCTTCAATAGAAGCTGATATATGGTGAATAAATCTAGGGTGTCTCGCGTATTTACAACTTTTTTTGCATTAATTTTTTTATATCTCCAATTCTAATTAATTTTTTTTAATGAACGAAAATTGAAATATTAATCAATCTATTTAGACAGTGTTGAAGAAAATTATTATAGGTTACTACTTACAGTGATTTAAACAAATTCCCTGTTCATTTTTCGGTTACAACACCCTCGAGATTCATATTGAGTGGCTAAAAATGCGTCTGAAACACTGAAGATCCAATTGAACATCGATCGACCCTAGCTCCCGGACTAATCTTAATATTTTATTAAAAAATACCAGAGAAAATAATTTTGAATAGGATTCTAAATCAAGTAAACACTTTGGTAACAATTTAAATAAAAGTAAAAAAACGTAAATTTTCTAGTATAATAATCGCAGAATACTATCTTGTACACGTGTTTAAAAAGTGATTAATTTTATGATAAAACCGTAATATTTAGTATCTTTCAGTTGTTGAATATATGAAACAAAAGAGTTGTAAATATATACTGATTATTTCGTTATGATCCTTTTCTAAGTTAAATTCTTGATTTATTTTTAGTTAAATTATTGTAAAGTAATTAAAATATTATGTTTTTTCGGTAGAGATTTTCCTGTACATTAAATTCCAATAGTGATTTTTTTTATTGGAATTGGTTCCTGAGTTAAGTTCAGTTGCCGTTTTCATAAATAGTAATATGCAAATATCTCAGAATGTTTTTACTTTGCAGTTTCTGCATTGTTCAATAAATGTTTTTGATTTCATTTAATTTGATTCGATAACTAACCGGCTGACGGCTAACCATACTTTGAAATTCTCTTTAAATTTCATATGAACTTTTTTTTGGCGGAGCTTGAAATTTAAAAAATTAAAAATTAAAACAAGAAAAAGTGTCGTGCGCAAGTCAAACTCATTTCTTCACCACTCACGAAATAGAGCTCACGGAGAGTTTTTTTAATAGGTGTTATTTTAAGCTCTATTAGAAAATATTATTTATTGTCATTCATTTTGCCATATACATTTGAAGGCAATAGGACACCGACCAAGATCCTTTGGCTCAAGAAACTTATTTATGGTACATTCGATCTTCAAGACTCTACAAATCTTTACACAAAAAATATATATCAAAGGTTGAATAATCGCCCGTCCTAGGTGAGCAACGTGATGCAGCTGACACGGCAAGTACAGTTAGTGCTTCCATTTAAAAACGTCGGTCTGTCACCGACTACGCAGCGTATCACGTGTAGGACAAACCTATATTTTTAATGCAATTAACATTTGCACGCTAACTGCGCCAGCCGCGTCACGCCGCTCAACTAGGACACCGGGTATGAGTTCTACCAGCGTTGTTAATAAATACCTTTTGGCTGGCCTTTGGTTTTGGTCCCTCCCTACTACGTAGAGCTAGCTGATGTTTCGATAGTTTCAAGGTTTTTTAATACTGGCTTTCTGCAGTTACTGTACATGGGTGCATGTAATTCAATAGATGTCCACATATCACTTTCTGTATATAAGCTGTTGTTTTTCTTGATATCCCTTTATCTTTATATGTGAATATTATGAAAGAAAAAGTTAACTCAAATATTTTTAATGGTCTAGGTTCGTTGTATTGTAGTAGTATATCAATATCAGTGTGAATCCCAGCTTAAAATGATGTTTGGGTCTATATTTTGAATAAGATTTTAATTTTAGTTAAAGTAATATCTAACTTCAGTTCAACCCAACCATCACTTTAAGAATATCTCGTTATATAACTTTTAATTTAATAGAAAAAATAATTAATTGTTCTAGAAAATTTGGTAACAAATGTCTTAAGAAATGAGACACCATTTATTTTAAATTATTGAATAAAAATTTGACAAAAGTCTTGACATCTACCATACATCCAAGTAGTGTTTTTAAATACTGAGAAACTTTATTTTGTAGCATTTTGGCAATTTATTCAAAGACATTTAATTAAACATGAGAAAGAGAGATATGCCGTTTTGAAACACATTTGGACAGATATTGGCAAATGTAAAGCTTGGATAAGAGCAACCTTAAATGAAAAATCTCTGGAGAGGTACAGCAGCATAAAATAATTTAGTATTTACTTTAAGTACAGAGTAGACCAGAAATCGCTGAATCTTATTTTTACTTCGACCAGTAAATTTTAAAAACCAAACCAAATTTATATAAAAAATAACAATCAAATAATAAGAATTTCTTAAATTGTTTATTATCGGACATTTAAAACGCAAGTGTTGCTCAAATAACTTCGGAATTTTTTAAGTTGAATGTAGAGTACCGTTTAAAAAAATATATACAGAATATTAAAAATCCTAAAATGAAATTAGTTTTAAGTGATAAAATCCTATATTTATAATTGGAGCCCCCTTTGTGAGAGGAGGTTTCTGTTTTCAGTGTTTATTTAATTTTCAAATTAAATTTGTGTTATATTTCAGATATTTTCACACAGTATTAGGAGATAAAGCTATCTTAAGAGAACATTATGAATCTTGGGCGCTTCTTAGAGATGAGGACAAAAATAGCATGTTGCCAAATATGGCTGCAGGTAGAAAATTATACATTAAGAAGGTCCAATCACTGCCCATGTTAAATAAAAAATATTAGATCGTATTAAAAACCTATTTTTTTTTTATAATAGTTTAAATTGCGGAATTTTGATCAACCTTACTGTGTAAATTTTTGAGAATTCGGCTTTCAAAAATGTAAAAAGTTGTACAGAGTCTTATGGAAATCAGGACCTTGGCACTTTCCTTCGAATTATACTATCGTTTATCTATTAGATGAAGTTGAAAAAAATTTAGAAATACCTTTTTGAAAGGAGTAAATTTATACTATTCCATTTTATGCATTTTACATGAAACATACTAACCCAAAAATTTCCTCTTTAACGACATGAGTTAAAGATATTGGTAAATGATAATTTGTACACCACAAATCATACTTCTTATTTCTATCACTCGGTTATTGATATGAACATACACATCTTGTGGGGTGAAATTTTCGTCTAATTTACGTTTTTTTGCATTCACTATATTCTGACGTCATTTTTTACGTTTGAGATTTATAAATTTACCAGCATCTTTGCCATGAGTTATTCCAACATTATGAGTAAGCATTTTATTATTTTGTAACTTATTTATTATAAAAGTGTAAGATTAAACTATCTCGGATATCGACATAAACAGTACAATCCCAACGTTGCCAAATCACACACTAGTTACGACCAGATTGTTTTAAATGTGTCGATTGAAGTTCCATATTTAATTATTTATTTTTAAATTATATTATTTTTTATTAGTATTTTAACTTTATTTGTCAAATATTGTACACTTCATTTGACTCATGTGGCAGGGAATGGACCTCCTTAAACAACTGAAAATAAAATATATTTACAAATTATAACTTGTTTATTTTTTAGGTTTAGGTTCAATTTTATTTGCTATAAGTATAGACAAGCCCGAATTTAACAGTTCAGTAGTTCCAAGACCAAGCTCGATAGGTCTTAAAGAGGAACCTATTATAGAAGTTCCTATACCAGGTTAAACATTCATATTGTTTATTAGTAAAATAGTTTTTATGTCCAGCCATTTTACAGTAAATAAATAATATTGTTATTTTAGATAATCAAGAGAAGAAAAAGGACCCTAAACGGAAACGCAAAGTAGCTCGTCAAATAATTTCATTTGATGATGATGACAGTATGTTGTCGACTAGCATACCGTCACTTTCAAGTAGCAGCACTTGTTCAGATAGCAGCAGTATAGGGAACAATCAACAAGGTAAATTATTTTATCCATATTATTATCGAATAAGATATTTTGTAGCAATACAAACAAAAAGTTATTCTAAAATTTTTTTTTTACAACTAGGAAACTCGAGTTGTTCTACCAGCGAGATTATGGAAAATATTCAACAAAATAAGGAAAATGAGCAAGAAAGCGCCGCCTTAGTTGTTACCACTAAGAGTAAATATGCAAACGAAACTAGCCCCAACCAAAGCAAAGACGGTGACAAACCCAAAATAACCAGGAAACTTTCCATCGAAAATAGTGGATCGAGAGAAAAGTTTTCCTCGAATATACCTGAAACATTGACGCCAGTCAATCAAAATAGTATAGGAGAACTGACGCCTATTTCCGTGGAAAGAATGAAAGGTAAAATAAGTGTTTTAATACTGTGTTTCTTGGAACGTTCATATTATAATTTTTTAGATTTTGAAGAATCTCCAGATATTTCTGACGATATTTTGGAAGTGCCAACTGACATATCTGCTGTTTTGACCGTCGTCGAGAATAAAAATCAAGAAGAAATTAGAAGAAGGTAACATAGTTTTCCATAATATTATAAAAATAGCAAGTTAAAAAGAAAAACATATAAAGGGTGTCTTCACAAGAAGTTGAGTTTTAAATTAAAGAGCACAGTATTTTAAGATATTTCTTAGAACTTTTGATTGATATATAGAGCAAGTATGTTGTACTCTTTTGATGATCTTTTCGAATACATTTTGGAGTAGGGACAGCTAGATTTCCCGAATTTGGCGTTCAACTTTTTCTTTGGGTTCTTGAACCGTCTCGGGATGATTTGCATAGATCAGTGGATCGCGACCTAACAAGGAGGTCGCCTTGGTTTTTTTTGGGTGTCGCCGATTATCAATTTTAAAAACTAAAATTAAATTTAAAGGGAGCTGATAAAATGTTAATAATTTATTTATGCTTGTCAACGCGCGAGATATTCAACGTAATCAGTGAACGGCCAGCCTACGCACTTTTTCTTATGCCTGAAGAAATCCGACTGAGGCAAGCTAGCCGGGTAATTCGCAGCGATCGCGACGTTCCGTTGCCCCTCGAAGAAGCGTGTAAGAGAGACATGTTTCGAAACAGTCTGACGTTCCGCCGAGCTGAGAATAATTGGAAAGGTACTCCCAACTGGTATATAATCAAAGAGCAGAAACATAAAAGGCAGTCGCCAGATACGAGGTGTGGCTATAATATAAGGAGACTATTACTGTAAAACATTTTATTTTAAATTTATACATATTTAGTTATTACCACCTTTGAGATATCCCCTTTTCTATTCCTACAATGCTCCATGCAAATATTCCATTCAGTGCTGGAAGTCTTTGTGAGCTCCCTTGTGACGCGTGCCACTTTTTCTTCTCAGCTTCGACACACTGAAATCTTGTTCCTTTTAATGCGGATTTGACTTTGGGAAACAGATAAAAGTCGCAAGGTGCAAGATAATGCAGAATGCATTTCTTTCTTCCATAATTCAGGATGTTTTTTTTTTCATATTCTTTAATGGAGTTGAGCAAGAACCTTAAGGTAATAATGTTGATTAATTGTTAGACCTTCTGAAACCCAGTGAAGATATACAATCCCATGAATATAAGAAAAATAATCATCATCGCTTTGGCTCTTGATGTGCCCATTTGAGCTTTTTCAGCTCTCAGTGAAGTTGGGTTCTTCCACTGCATGTAAGGGTAAGGCCTTTCTCCCATGAGACTACGAGACTGAGATGCGAACAGAATAACAAAATTAACATATATAAAATACGCGTCGACAACGCGTTTGCTGTCAGTCGCGTAGCATATTAGAAGCGACCTATGGTTCGCATCTCAGTTGCGTAGCCTGTGAATAGCCTTGTGGGGGAAAGACCTAAATATCAAATAACAGTAAATGTACAGTTTTTGCTTATTTTGTATTATAAAATAGTAGTTATCATCAAAACACTTATAGGAAAAAAAATATAAACAAAAAAATCATGACAAAGTTTTAATCAGTACAATAAAATAAAATATAACAATCAACATCACTTGCACTTAACTAAAAATAGTTATATAATGTTATCAGTTATCAATTGATTTTCAATTTCTAAATCTTCTTGGTTTTTGCTTTCATTTTTGTTTTTGAAGTCATACATATTGATATTAATTTTTTTCAAATGGTCACTTGTCGCTTTAAATTCAACACCATTATTAATTTCTGACTTTGAGTATAAAGTACCTTTAATTGTGGTCGTCGAAAGTTTATTTCTTAATTTTGTATTCATAATATTAATGTTTGAAAGCAAGCGTTCTACCGTAGCAGTACTATGGGACAGACACTGGAACTTTTTAGTCAACTGCGATAGTCCCGGAAATTCTGCAGATCCATCGCCTTTTTTTAATTTGCGAATATAACCCCAAAATTGCTCCACACTGAACATCTTAGTCTCGTCAAAATTCAAGTTAGTATTGCGAAGATTTCTCCACTCTCTATCCAATTCTGTTATATTTTCCTGACAAATACCTGCGAATAGTATAATAGATCTGAAATAGACGTGATTTGTCTTTTACTTAAATCGTGATTTAAAAGCGCTTGTGGGTTCAACAACTGTAAACATTTTAGGCCCTGACGTTCTTTGTCATCGAAAGGAAATCTTTATTTGATTTGGGCTGCTGCCTCAATATACAATTCTTTACATTTTTCGTAAAAATTTGTCATTTTATCATCGTCTAACTCTCGAGTGCCCCGTCATTTACATCAGTACTTAATACTTTCTGTTCTTTGGCATTTAAAATTTTAAAAAACTCTACAGATTTACATCCAATAACAGAGTAGGACAAGAGACTTAGTCTAAAAAATCAATATTAATAATAATAAGAATATAAACATTGCTAAACACTAACATTCCACTGTATCACTTACATTATATCATACAGGAATGCTCTAAGCGTATTTGATATGCTGATCTCACAAAAATCAAATCTTGATCGTATTTGGTTATATAACCTACACATTACCATAACAGGTGAATTATTGTAGTAGTTACGTACGAGTATTATCAACATAAAAAATAAGTGGATTTCTGGTTCTATATGGCGGAGCATAAAAGTTAATTAAGGCTAATAAGTCAGGAGCATGTATCATACCGTTCAACAATTTATATAAAAAAATAGATAGATGATACCTTCCTTCTACTTTCAAGTGTTTTAATGTTATGATTATTCATAATATCTATTTTTGGTATATGCATTTGATATATGCCCGTTTCTTTGTGATAGATATATCTTAAGAATTTATTCTGTATTTTTTCTATTCTGTAAATATGATTCTCATAACATGGACTCCATATTATTGAACAATATTCCAAAATACTCCTCACATAGGCTACATACAACAACTCAATACACTTAATATTAAACTCTTTACAATTTCTAACTATATACCCATACATCTTAGAGGCCCTACTAGTTATATCACATATATGATCGTTAAATGTCAGTCGAATGTCAAAAGTGACTCCAAAATCCCGCATTTCATTAACTCTAGTCAATGCTCTCCCATTCATTTCATAAACATGATTTAGATAATATTTTTCCCTACTAAAACTAAGGACAAAACACTTGTCAATATTAAAATGTCAATTATGTTTTATTGACCATTGATATAGTATGTCCAAATTTTGTTGAAGGGCCTGACAGTCATTGTAATTATTAACTTTTATATATAATTTAAGATCATCAGCAAACAATAGTACTTTAGATGCATTAATTTCATCAACTAGATTATTTATAAACAACAGGAAGAGCAATGGACCTATTTTAGAGCCCTGTGGTATACCTGATGTAGCAAAGAAATAATCAGAATAGTAGCCTGTAACAGTCACCCTTTGTGATCTGTTTTGCAAATAATATTTCAACAAATGTACAAGGTTGTCATGAAAGTCAAATTCTCCATGTAATTTCTGTATAAGAATGTTATGCGATACCCTGTCAAAGGCCTTGGCAAAATCTGTATAAACCACGTCAACCTGGTTCTTTTTATCGAGGTTTTCAGCTATATATTGGGTTACTTCACATAAATTAGTGGCCGTAGATTTTTTACTTAAAAACCCATGTTGTCGATTTGATATTTTGTTTTCAACAAAATTACATACAAATTTGTATAAAACAGATTCAAATATCTTTGCTGGACATGACAATAGGGATATAGGTCTATAAGGGAGGTGATGTGGGTCAACTTCAATAAAACTGAATGTACTTTCACAAACTTTACATCTAGTATTAGTAACTGTATCATCAAGTATATGGTTATTTTTGTTTAGTACTCGATTTAACTGTTTTAATTTAATGTTATTTTTCGCTTTGTTTTTTTCTTCTTCTGTTGGTTCTAAATAAACCGATTGTATAAAGCGTAGAATGTGCAAAGCGCAAACGAATGACATGTACATTTCATGGTGAAAAGATTGGGTATGTCTTTCTTCAAATGAGTAACCATCGAGTTATTTCCTCCAAACATGATATTGGCGCCGTCAGATGCAAAACCTAACATATTTTTTTTTTGTATAGGATTTCTCTCATTTAAATATTCGACAGTTTTAGTTAAACCGTCTAAGACCGGTATCAAAGTTAGAAATTTGTCTTCTATTTCATAATTCGAATTCACTACTCTCGCTATTAAAGCTTAATGTTTAATTGCCGACTTATCTGTGCTCTCAACTGCCAACAATGAAATATTATTTTCCCTGAAATTTTTATCAAGTTTTCCTCGGCCGTTTTTCCTGTCACATTTACTACAATCGCTCTAGCTTTTGTTCGGCTCATAGACAAATTTTCAGCAATTTTTGAATCTAGACGCTGATTTTACTAAATTAGTTAGATGCGATGCAACATTATATGCAAGGTTATGTTCTGTAATAAAACAAGCTATAATTTATCCGACTTTTTCTATTTGCTGCAGTTGTTGTGATTTTAATGTTGATGACAACGAAGATGTAAGCTTAGGTTGCTCTTGCATTTTCTTACAGTTCGCTTCATGCTTAGACGAATTTTTGTGTCGCGTTAGTTCTTGAATACCGCATTTTTGATCAGTCGCATGCAGAACAGTAAAAATATGTGTTACTTTTTTTACTTTTTGCGAGCCATCCCCTGAATTTTTCGTCTTCGAGCCAAGAGTCAATAAATTTTTGCTTATATCTCAATTTCTTTTTTGTTTGTGGTTCTTTAACAGGATCTTTTTCACTGTCACTGCTAACCATAGTTGTATATCCGTTATCTAATAAGCACCTTGTAAAACGATAATGCAACAAATCAACAATCGAACGAATAAAAAGTAAACAAATTAATAAGACGACAGACAGTCTGGGAGAAAGAGAGAAATAGGGGATTCCCGTGTAAGTAACAGACAATAAAAAGTCGTGATGTTGGTAAAACAGACTTCGAACGAACGGTACCTGCTCACTCTATCCACTACTGCCATCTATTAAAATCGATCGACAATTATGTAGTTTGGTCCGCGAATGGTAGGTTTCGCTGAAGCTGAGGGACTACGCAGAAAAAAAATGTTGACGCTAGCATCTTAGGGTCAGTTTTTCAATCTGTGATATAATTTTATCCAGTGATAAAATATATTCATGTTTATAGATATACTGACAATAATAATTTAATCTCGGGTTGAAAAACTAACTCTTAATGAAAAAACTGTAGATTTGGAGGTCAAAACTAAAAACTGAGATTTCTACAAAACTATAAATCTACAGTTAAAATTGGGAATTATATAGTCTGCAAAACTAGCTATGTTTGAAATTTTCCCCATTTAAAAGGCGGGTAAAAATTTTCCCATTTAAAAGACATTGTAAATGAAATTTACTATTACTATTAGCGATTACTCACAATTCAATTGTTGTAGAACTTCGCGTTTTGGAGCTTTTTGGGTGTTAAAAAAAAGGAATTACGCGTCTTTTTAAGACGCTGTTTCTGCGTTTCAACCGTTCAGAAAGCTCCGAAACTTGGCCCTCAACAGTGAGATAAAGTTGCGAAAAACTTTGAGAAATTAAGTTCATTTCACATTTAAATGTTTGGCAAATCTCGAGATTTAGAGCTTTTTAGACGTTAAAAAAAAAAAAAAGAAATTCTGCGTATTTTTAAAACGCGTAATTCCTTTTTTTAAACGTCTAAAAAACTGTAAGTCTCGAGATTTGACAATCATTTAAAGTTGAAATAAACGCAATTACCATTTAGATTTTTTATACTTTATTTGTTTATAGGATTGCGAGTACTAGAGCTTTTAGGACGTTTAAAATATAGAAAGAAGTATCTTCAAGAGACGCGCATTTTTTTCTTTTGAGCGTCTAAAAAGCTCTAAAACTCTCGATTGTAAAGGCGATTGAAGTTAGAGTAGTTGCTCGCCCTTGCATTACAATGCTTTTTAAATCGAGAAAGCAGCACAATGACACAAGTAAGAATTACCAGCTTTAGCTGCATTATCTATAGAATGCGAAATAACTAAAAAACTTGATGTAAGTCTAATCATAGAAGAGTTTACAATTAAAAAGCCTAAACGTTTGAAACGATTTCGTAATAACTCATACAACTGAATACTTTGTTTTGATGTGTATGAATAAAATTACATCAATGTAGAACTATTTTTTTTTTATCAAATAACATTATTTTTATATGTGCCCTTAGGAAGTTGATTTATTACCTTTATTAAAACACAAGTTGTCAAGAACACGCCCTAGGCACAGCGCGTGGGGTATATGGGTTTGGGAGTTCGGGTTTTGGCTTAAAATCGTGCTTTGTTCGCCTGTCAACTGTGTAACGATCGATCTCGCTGCTCGAGGAGTATGTGGATTTGGGAGCTTGGGTTTTGGCTATACACTTTTAAAAACTCGCTCCCCTTGTTTGTATGCTGTATGACGAACGTCGATCTCGCCACGCGTGGGTTATGTGGGATTTGAAGCTTGACATCTAAACGCCGATATTATGATTATTAAATGTCAAAAACAACCTGTATTACAGTTTATTTAGCATTTGAACTAAATTATATTACTAAATTAAAAGGGACCCCATTGAGATTTAGCGAGTGGGCCCCCGAGCTAGGCCACTGGTTCTACTATCGAGTTCTTGCCAATTAAAGTTGTCAACATGCCACGGTAGTGATCGTCATAACAATCACGAAAGCACCTTCATCATCTAAAATTATGCGCTAATGATCTCTCCTGCCCACATGATACACCAAACTGTGACTGTGAGTATATGGATTTTTTGCTGCCTAAATCCAAGAATTTCACTTTTTAACGAAGCCGTTTCTGTGCTTTTCAAGGTTAATAGGCTGCAGTTCTTGAGTCAATAAGAATAAAAATGCAAATCTTTAGTCAAAAATTCGTTGGAGAGGTGGAGGTTTAGTTTAATCCTTGATTAAATTTTCAATAGCGGTCCGCGATGGTTGATCATGCACACAGAATTGACGATGTAAGTTACACCTTGTCCATGTTCAATTTTCTCCATTTTTGTAATCAATTTTTACTATTAATAAGCATACTTCCAAACTTTAACGCGCATTTTCGTAAATGTCGATGTTTCAATAAAAAAGCTACCAAATATGTCTGACTCAACGATTGCCAAACAAAAATGAGGCGGGAATCGAAATTTAAGTTAAAGTGTTTTATTATTGATGTTGTGAAAACGTTCACAACGGGGTCAGTAGATAATTCCACTAATTGAATCTAATAAACAAATCTGGTCATGCTAAAACTCTCTATGACATTCACAAGAAAATGTTAGTCTAAAACCTTTTTAAAAGTTGCTTATTCCTCTAAATAAGTTGAAATATCATATTTTAATTTTTTATTGCTTCCAAGAGTGCTAGATATATTTGATCCGTGCCGCAAAAAGGAAAAACACCGGTGAAATTAAGCCGAGAGATAACCCGATACTTTTGGCATCGTCAGGAAAAATTGCGATTGGCAGTTTTAACAGCCACCGGGTGCTTGTCAGATAGAAAAGGACGTGAATACAAATTAAAAAGAGATATCTTCTCCGCATTTGAAAAGGGTCAGAAAGTACTCAGCTCTTGTAATAAAAACTCTCTCAGCTCGCGTAAAAAAGAAAAGAAATATCTCGCTCTCTCAAGTTGAAAAAGAAAACGCTCATTGTAAATCTCTGGAAATAAAGGCACGGTGTGTACAATCCTGTATTAGTAAAATCTCTCCCTCTCTCGCAGATTTGATGGAATAAAAGTAAAGTGAAATAATAAATGTAAAGTAAAAAAAAAAAGTAGTGCATTGGCGTATTATACAGTTTCAAGAGAAATACTGTAAATAACCATTTTTATAAGTCTTCTTTTTACTGTTATTAATAAATACCAAGGAAATCGGCTGTGATGCTCTTTTATTTATAAACTTTGATGGTCCTTCGAAAAACATAACTAAAGAAAAACTATTACAATAACCTATTGAAAAACCTGTGTATGTCCTCCCCGTGTTAGAAGCAGGGTTCTAAGCAGCCCGTTTTAAACAACTGAAAATTACCATATTTTGAAAAAATTTTGCACGGAAATAAATTAATAATATTATACTTTGATCAACTGTTTTTTTTTAGAGATGAAAGAGTTAGATTATTAACAAAAGAAAATGATGCATTAAAAGAACAGGTAAAAAAGTACGTTAGTGCAATAAAAATGCTAAGACGAGACGAGGAGGGACTTCAAAAGGCACTAGACGGTTTACAAATTGAACCCCAGCCTGACTACAAAGTAGAAGCAAAGATTTATGAACAAAAACTTGTGCAGGTATACATAAAATTATATTTTGTTTTTTTCCAAAGAAATTTAAAGGCATACAAAAACTTTTTCCTCCAGGTAGCTGAAATGCACGCTGAACTTATGGATTTTAACGTGTTACTTCAACAGTCTCTATGTCAAAAAGATGCTCTCTTAGAACGACTAAAGAGCGAACTAGAAGAACTGAGGGGTCCCATGCCTACCGATGACTTAAACTCTGATGAGATTAGAGGTAGTGTGAATGTGTGGATACCTTCAGCGTTTTTGACAGGTAACGATAAACAAGTTATATTTTTTTATATTATTTTTGTTATACAAAGAAAAAGGAAAAGATTCCACAAAGAATGATTTACTTAAAATCTTACTTAAGATAATTTTTTTTTAGTTCGATCATTACAAATATTATTTGTAGGTTCTGGCTCAAACTCTCACCACGTTTACCAAATTTTTTTAAGAGTTGGAAATGACGAGTGGAACATTTATAGAAGATATGCCCAATTTCACGCTCTTCACACTGATCTAAAAAAGTTAGATCCAGTTGTAGGAACTTTTGATTTTCCCCCCAAAAAAAGTATAGGCAAGAAGGTAAAAAAGTGTAGATTTGACAGTAAATGCTGACGAGTATGATTTTTTATTATTTTTTGTAGGATTCTGCACTAGTAGAAGATAGAAGAAAACGCTTGCAAATATACTTAAGAAAAATTATTGCGCATTGGCCTGAACTAGCTCACTGTAGTAGCCGATTTTTATTGGAACAACACTTGGCATTTTTCAAGTAAGTTTTTTTTTAGTAGTTATTTAATTGTGACAGAATTTGATCGTGGACTCAAGCAAAAGGATCATTTTGTTAGCGTATGGGCGTTTCGCACACGATTTACTGATGTCCGATATCAGTAGCTATTCTATAAACGTATAAATAAAACCCACTTTCCTTCCCTGGATTCCCCCACAGATTCGCGTCCGCCACTTGGAGTTATTAGTCTGAAGTACAACTCTGTAAGTGTAATTCCATTCCCCAAAGTTTCGACCTTTTTTTCATAGAGGATATTAGCCTTCCTATATTGGATATTTAATTCCTGGTTTGGCCTGAGCATCTTAAAATTAATATTTTTTATACAAAAGAATTACACAAACTATTCTACTTCTTTCTATAACTAAAAGCTGCGATAATAACTATATTAAAAACATATTCACTCTTTTAGCCACTTTGGAAGTATTAAATCTTTCTTTCTTATTGAAGAGGAATAACGATGATTATACGAATTCTTTGTACTTTAGAACGATTTTATTTTTGTTTTCTTATGATGGGAAAATTGTTCAATTTAAAAACATTCTATCGGTGGTATCATGTTAAGATTATCTTTAGTATTTTTCCCTTCGGCTTTAAGTACATAACAAGGTCAGGATTTCTTCAACTCATTTATTTAAAAGTATTAAAAAACTTTGTGGGTTTATGTCGGCATAAATTGTCTGCATTAACATAATTAATGTTTATTCCAATACATAGTAATAAAAAAGATACAAGTTCAATTCTTTTTAGAGATCAACGAGATGACGAAGCTAAGAAAAATATGTTTACTTCAAGGAGATCTGGAAATTCTAGTAATTATTCTGGTTTATAAAAAAAAGATAGAAATTATTTAACGTTTTATAAATATGCAGTTGGTTATATTTAAAGCCACTTGCTAACATTCAAGCTAGACAAGATAAGCATTGTCCGGTAAAAACCAGATTAAATGGGTCCCCATTTGTACTTCCTTTTGATTTAAAATTGAAGTGTAATAAATCAGTGGACATTTAATAGAAAATACTTTTCCAATGGGGTGTCACGTGATCCCACTTTAATTTGAAATTTTATAGTTTTGAGAAAATATAACGAAAATAACAAGTAAGCTATCTGTAGGAAAATTCATTCATAAAGTCGACTTCTGTGAGTACCTACTTTGGGGGATTGTCATTGTTATTTTTTGCCAAAATTATAAAAATCGCCCTTCTTCCATTTTAAAAACTACGTTGATTTTATACAATTATTGTTTTTTAATCTAACGTAACAATTCGAGATGTTCAATAGCCGCCATCTATAAAAAAAAATTACTCCCTAATTCACTAATGTGATCTGACTTTAAAATCGGTTTAGATTGACAGTAGAAGGTTTAAACTGACGAGCCCAACAATAAGTCACGTGAGTTCTGAGCCTTAAAGATACAAGAATAAAAATTCGTTTTCTTTTATTACCAAACCAGCAAAATGGAAAATTTTGTTCGTTGTAGGAAGACAACTATTGCTCTTACCGATTTCAAGGCTTTATCCTTAATATTCCAATATAAATAAGTATTTATTGGGTGACATAAGTAACATACATTATAGCAATACCATACACAAAACACAACTGGCCATCTAAAAGATCTAACTTCCATGGCAACTAGATTGGGCCTAAGTCTTAATCCTTCTTAGTGAATCTGGCTGTAAATTTTTTATTTCTTGGCAGAATTGTTCTTAGCGCCATATTTATTAAATTCGTTTTCAATTGCTTCTTCACTAATTGGAATAACAATAAGAAAAATTGAAATAAAACATTTAAAAAATGGCGCCGAAGACAGTAATGCCAACAAATAAAAAAAACTGAAAAGTTTTTAGTATGGCGGTTGTTTAACATCTCGAATTTCTCGCCTTAAGGCGCGTTCACATTAGGACAATATTCAAGACACGACAATATTGTATTGTCCCAAACTTCGTGAACAGTTGTTGCCGATTGCACACGAAGCTAGTAAAGTAAGCCAGGCCAATGGGACAGGCAGTGAATGTTTCCCCTAAAGCCAATTTTATGCGGTGTAATTTTACTGCCAATTATAAATTTTGAGATGGATCCAAAACGCAGGCGGCATTTATGACTATTAACGAAATATTCCTTATTTTTTAAATTTGAAGAAGTGATTGACAGAGAAACGAACAAAAAACGAAAAATTTGGGTTCGCCTACGTATTCTAAGAAACATATGTAGGAGGGTTATGCATCGTTAATATGACATGAATTAAAAAATGAAGATTCTTGTGAAGGTTGAGCTTGCTTCAATTGCCAAGGAAATTTGATGAATTACTATATTTGGCTGCACCCTGAATTCCTATAAAGAAAGCAACAAGTTTTGAAATAGCCAATATTGACTTGTTATATATATATATATATATATATATATATATATATATATATATATACGTCCCCACAGGGACAGCCGAAAAATAATCGTGGGGGACTGTTATTGTCTTATGAAGTTAGCCCAGCATTCTATCTATTGTCCTATCTCGATGAAATGCTGTCCCAGTATTACAATGCCCACATAGACAGTACTACCCTGGCGCGGCTCAGTTACTAGCTTTATGTACAACCGGCTTAAAACTCTAATCCACAGATGTCAAAGACAATACACATTTACGCGTTTTTCACTATTTAAATTGGTCAGAAATGTATAAGCGACACCACCGAGTATAATAAAAATGTTTTAAAAAATCTTGTATGAAGAAATATTAGATATTGTGGAAAATAAAATAACAAAAAAGAATTTTATTTTGGCGCCATTTTTTAAATGTATCGCCGCTCCGTTTAACAACTATTGACACCTTAAGACGACAATAACGACGGAAGACATTGTCTTGAATAGATAGCCCAGCCTTCCATTTTGGAAGACAATGGAAAACCAATTGTCATGTCTTAAAACTACGCATTTACACGTAGACAGTATTGTCTTCTACCATTGTATTGTCCCTGCTGTTGTCATGTGTCAACTCAGCATTAGACTCAAAATTATTAATCGCATAAAAATCAGTGTTATTTTTTTTTATTCTACTGTGGTTATATTGCCAATGGCAATACTGCACTGGTCTGGTGTGACGGTTAGCATTTAGGAATAATTTCTGTCAGCACTGTATAGCCTAATCAGTGGCGTATTAAGAAAATTAAAAAATAATAAAATGAATAGTATTCTTTATTGTACTTCAACCTTACAGAAACAAAAGAATTTCTTTTATTTTTAATGCTCTTAAACCAACTTACTAATTTATATACAAAAGGTAAAACTTGTAGTCAAATTTGTATTAGGTATAAATTATTTTTAAGGTAAAAGTTTTACATGAAGTTTTGTGATACAAATGAAAATATGACTTAGAATGACTATTTTTAGTTTAAAATCATATTTTTATAAAGACCTAAATGAATTAAGAGTATTAAGTTATAATCATTTTTTTTTTTCAGAAACAACGAATTACTAATGTTTTGCAATAGACACTGCTGAATTTCGCGTTCTCAAATATTAGCAATATATGGTCCTAACACGTAATTGCTTTACACCTTTAGGATTTTAGGTCTTTATTCATAGTCACAGGGTTTCAAACTACATTTACTTTCAGTGCAATTTAATCAGGATAGATACGTCAATAGGTTTTTCAGTGAGTGCAATCTTACCAAACATAGCAAGATTCCACTATTTACAGCAGAATTTTCGTTCATACAATATCGATTGTTTTTACATTTTTTTTTTTTCAAGCTTTTTTATATAACTTATTAAGACTTAAAAAGCTCATTATAATAAGTGTTGTTCACATATAGCTCATTTGAGCTTTAATGCAGTGTATAGACTACAACATAATTTAACTTACCTTTCTGGTTCATTTATGTAAGATTTGTTCCTCCCAAAGAAAAAGTAGAAAATTTTACTACTTCAGCTTCAAATTTATATTTTATAACTGAAAACTTGCCAAGGAAAAGCCTAAAAATCTGATACAATATTTATTAAACTTATTTCGATCAATGAATTACAAATTTGTTTTTTTCTGGTGCTTTGAAAAAACTTGAAAAAATAATTGGTTGATTTTTCACATATATTATTCTGGTAAAATATTATTTTTCAAATATCAATATTTGGAAGATATTTAATTTTTTATTTGCAATTTAATATAAATAAATGACATGTTGACTTGACAAACTTTGGAATTACAATACATAAATAGATTACTCCTATTTTTTAGTAAATTAAACTTAAATGTAAATGTACGTTAAACCCACTCAAACTAATACTTTTAGAACCTGTAAATTTCAGTGATAACTAAAGTTTAACTATATATTTAGATACTAGATTTTAAATCGATGTGGTCGATCCTAAATGGTGACAATGGTCAAGGAGAGAGCCCTTCGATTTTTAGCGTCGCCAAAATATTGTTATGAAATGTTTATCATAATTAAACACAAATGTACAGATCGGAGGTAAAGAAAAAAGCGTGAGGTTATATACACACTATAAAGTTACATTTCTTCTAGGTAAAAGACAATATGTTTTAAGGCAGATGGATATAGAGAATGTTTATTTACTGGAAAGATCTGCCCTGTAAAGCAAGCCTCTTGTTCTGATATTTTGATTAGTTTATGTTTTCATATAGTAGGCTTTTGGTCATTTAATATAAAAATATTAGAAATTCATAACATGTTTAATTTTAAGTTAAATTTCCAAAATCTCCTAATCTGTTATTTGCTGTTTAGCTTAAATACTCTGTTAAAAACCAGGCCATTAGTTTTTAACTACTTAAAACATGTTTCTTATATTCTGTAACTGAATTCCAATATTTATTGATATTAAGTAAGATTTTATATTAGTGATTAGAACAGCCCAGTACCTAATATATAAGATTTGTTAATTGTCTGTTTTTAGGTTCAAAATTTATTTAATAAAATAAATCCATTTTTTATACAAATACATTATATTGTTTGTTCTATTTTTAGCCCACAAGGAATGTGAAAAAAAAATCATTTAAAAATTTACTTAAATTATATATTCAAATTACTCTACACAAAATCTCTTAAGATTATGAACAAATAGTATTTACAAAAATATTGGTATAAAAATATGTTTTAACAAAATAACAAAAAAAAAACAATCCCAATGCACCTAAAATTCACCGGTTAATACCTTAAAAATTATATTTTATCTTGGCAAATTATACTGTTTCAATGCTTTTTTACTTTGATTTTTTAGTTAACTCTGCTTGGCGTCGCTTATTGGCAACGTAAATTGTCCAGAAAAATCCAATCAAATTTACTACCAAAACTCTCAACTAAAATAAATAAATAAATTGATTGACAACAGAGGTTAACAGTTAACATATACACCCAGATAATAAGTATCCCACTAAAAGATTACATAAGCAGTTATCAACAGAATTTAAACTATCTATGATTAAATTTTGCTAAAGTTTGTTTTGATTTAAGAAAAATAAAATTAAACAATATTTCCTGATAAGATTGACTATTATTTTAAAATGAACATTGGCTAGATTATAATGAAATTTTTAATATCTTACCATGGGAGGTACTATGCTGACATTAAGTAACTGCAAAACAGTCAAATATTTCCAGCTAGAAGTGAGTACTGTCCAATATAAACCTTTTAACTGTTGAATAGCAGTCTCATGGTCTTTACCTTCTAATCTAGCAAGCATATATAGTGAAAATGCCTACAAAAATTTATATAAGACAAATATTTCTATCATGGATATTTCTTTGTTACTATTCTTGCTTTCGTTAATTTTTTTTAAAATTACCTGATATAGGGGTGAATATATTAGCCTTTCACAGAACAATCTTTTTACAATAGCAAAAGATGCCTCATCAGGTACAGCACGGTCTAGAAAGGAGTAGAAATAATGGGGTATTGAGCCACCAAAAAGGAGTCTAAAAAAGAAAAATATGTTATATCTTATAAAAAAAAAAGTGGTAATTATTTGAAATAATGTAATTTTTTTGCATTTCTTCTATTTTTTTTGGGGGGGTCACACATCATTATCCTAAAAAGAAAATGTTTTCACTTTCACATGTATAAGTCATGTTTTTCAATCCTGACCTTTAAATTTTGCTCCTTCTAGTACCATACACAAACATGGCACAGTATTTAAATATTTTTTTTTATAAAATGAACATTCATATTTTATTTAATATTCAATTTTAAGACAATGATAGCAAATACAATGAATTATTGAATTGCTATTAGAACTGTTTTTATGGTCATTGTGTTCACGTTTAAATTTCATTATAATTTCCTTCTGTTCAATTTTTAATGTACAGTTTTGTACAAAATGTGCTATACTTCAAAATATATAAATGTCAGAAAATGGTGTGAAAGTGTAAACATTTTTTTTTTTTTGGGAAACGATATGGGACTGGCAAAAAACTTTATATTTGTGTTCTATGACTCCTAAACAGGTCTGATGACGGGGGGGGGGGGGTGATTTCCTCCAGGCCCGGACTTGTCAAAAAGCCTGGTTTTGTGACATAATAACTTAAAATTTGTTGGGTGTGGATTTTTAGAGTATGGACCGTAAATTTTTCCCCCTGAGGCTGATTTCCCTGTCTATAACCCTGCCTCTAAATACAAGGTATGCGAAACATTCAGTGTTTCCAGTATTCCAATAATCACCAAAAATATAAATAGAATAGAGGGTTAATTTTATACCCGAATACGCCATAGGCTAGTAGACTTTGAAGGTTAACTACTTTTGCACCTGCAATTCTTTGAGAGGTATAGTTCCCAGCTAATGCAACCAGACAACTAAAAAAAATAAATTGGACTTTATTATCTTGTTCAGTTCAATTTAAATAACGGTGTTAAATCGCAGATTATGTGGCAAAACCTTTTACACTTACCAACTAACGGCTTTTGTTCTTACTGGATGTTCGTACAATTGCCCAAAATAAAAGCTTAGAGCGTTAATAACTGGTTTTGAAAGCGACATTTTTAGTATAAAGATTAATATAAAACTGCACGAAACTTAAAAAACCATACAAAACTGGTGATAAAACAAAGTTCAAGCAATTGTGTCATAAAAACATAGGTTTTTATCGGTAAATTGACCTTTGAAACCTTCACAGGTTTGACAGATAAGATTAAGGTTATATTTAAAAATTCTTCTATTTTTAACGCCAAGCACCAAAATAATGTTTCAGAGTGAAATGTGGGGATAATATTCAGATTTTATAATATAAATTTACATTCCATATTGATCCTTCGAGAATATATTACTTCTTGTTCTGGGTATATTATTGGATGTTTCACTTTATCGTTCTGAGCTGGAGACCACGGAGCAAGAAAGTTGGCTGGAGGTAAATAATGTAGGTAGGACTGGAGCATTGACGTAAGAGAAATTAATATTACTTTAATATAGACTGCAAATCCTATAGAAGAAAGTTGGCTCACGCGTAAAAAGAGATAGAGCGTTTTCGAGGAGCAGGGCCTCTCTTTTTAATAGCAGAGCCAAGCACGATACTCGCAAATGTCATTGGATACTCCTGTTACCTGACCAAAATTAGAAAAAGAGATCCTACTCGTCGAAATTGCGCTATCTCTTTTTAAGCGTGAGCCAACTTTCTTCTATAGGATTCGAAGTCTATATAAAGTAATATTAATTTTTTACGTCTATGGGCTGGAGGCAGCGTTGATTATCAATTTTGGCTTTAAATCCTAAGATAATTCGCCAGCTTATTGCACTTCCGGTGCGCATTTGGAATTAAAGCAATCCTTCAGGGTACCTATTCTCGTTCTTGAGAGAACGATCATCTTGATGGAAAGTGGGCGTGGTTCTCACGATTCAGAATACGGTTTTTTACTTTTTCGTGAGAACCACGGCCACTTTCCATCAAGATGATCGTTCTCTCGAGAACGAGTAAAGCAACCGAGAATACGGTTACTTACTTTTTCGTGAGAATCACGCCCACTTTCCATCAAATGATCGTTCTCTCAAGAACGAGAATAGGTACCCAGGAAAACCGGTTTGTGAACTTATCCCTAGAGACCTTCAAGCCTCACTACTAGAGACAGCACAGCAGATAATTCACCGCGCGCGAGAGATAACATAACCTTGTATTCTCTATATCTCTCTATTTGCCGTGGAAAGCGCGGAGTATGTCATACATCGAAACTCTCATACTGGCGGGTCTATACCTCCAAAACCCCCTATTTTTGCACTGCACAATAATACTTTATGGTTTTTTTTTCATTTTTCCCTCGTAAAAAAAGATTGTAAATTTTAAAAACGAGGCACAATCAGTCATCTGAGAATTTTCCTAATGAACGTTTGCCTCTTGGAATACAAGCCATCAGATAAAACAGTTATCCGGGTGTTCTCTTGCAAAAAGCGAGAAAAAAACGTTGTTTGGTAATTTAGCGACGAGGGCGGTAGTTCTGGCGAATATACGATGTGAAAGGGGAACGTTCATTGCGAGGCAACCCTAAAGTGTTTAGGGGAAAGTATGTACGTGGCTGTGTGCCCTACGGAGAGTGGAGCAATTTATGGCCAACTAATCATTCCCTTATGCAGTAAAAGTGAATGGATATACCTGACTATATGTAAATGTCACACACACGTGATTAATGATTTTTTTGTTATACTCTCTTAAATGAGGCATCCTTTTGAGTTTTTTTTTGATCTTGGGAAACGGTCTTCCAAACCTTCCGGACGGGTTCCCAGACAAAGTGGTTTAAGCGCGGAAGGGGAAAAAGAGAATCTGATTAAGTTGCCTTAGTCGCAACGGCCATATAAACCAGTAGTTAAATCCTTATTTCTGTGATGGTTTTTTAAATTTGAGCATAGTCGACCTAAACCAACCTAAATCTTTAAACGAGTAATTGTAATTTTGTACAAGGCTCTAGTCTGAGAACTAACAACTTTAACAACATATCCTAAACAAGAAAATTTCAAAATATCGCCATACAAGTATTCTTTAATATATAATATTTATTTCACCATTGTAAACTCCTATCGAGGAGTACCCTCATAAGGGGCACCTAATGTTTCAAAATTGTATGTTCTTATCGGTGATAAAGTGTATTAGAAGAAGATGAGAACTTGTGTCAAAGCGAAAACCAAGTATAACAGATAGAGTTAAGTCTTTGTGAAATTAGCAAAAAATACTGATATTCTATCAAGTCATAAGTTTGGATTAGAAGCATAACCAACAACTCAGAGGCGGGAGTTCTAGCTTTTTGTTTGGCTCTTTTAAGTAAAATGGTGATGTATATTCTGTGTAAATGATAAAAGTTTTAATTCGATACATACCTAATTACTAACAACCAAAATAAGTCATTTTTCTTAATAAAACGAGGCATCATAAAAAAATTAACATGTGAAACTGTTATTGTCAAGACTGTTCTATTAGGCTGTAGGTAGGAGTAAATTATATTCTGAATGTCAGGACCCCAGAACAAGAACGTTAGGTTAGGAAAAGTTCAAAATATTTCTTTTATTGATGTATTAGCGCCCTCTATGAATGACCAACTGAAGTGTTCGTTACATTTGTATTATTGGCAATGCCGTTTTAATAGTCATGTTTCTGATATTCAAAAATAAGTGAATTTTTTATTATCACCAAAATGCTACAATTTAACACTGATTTATTTGCTTATAAGAATAAATAATTTTATAGACTTGTCGGTCCATCCTCTTAATGGGGTTTGTGTTTTTGGCACTCTGAACACCTATTTATGATCATAGGATGGTTCTCTTTCTTTTATTACTTTTATTAGTAACCAAAAATTTGAAAAATAAGGTAGGTTTTAACACAACATTAAACTTTTTAAGCTTTTGCTTCATAAGTTTTTGGTTTTACTAAGTTTTTAAACTGAATACTAAAATGTGACTTTACTTCTGGTATGAAACTTTATATTTCAATTTTCTCAGCAAAAGAACTGGTTCTTTCAATAATCCACCAACAAACATAAGCAAGTTCGAATAATAAAACAATTATATTTTTTGAATAAATTTATTTCATAATAATGTTTATTGTAAAATACAATTTAATACAACCAACTATTGATAATCTTAAAGAAATAACTAGATAGATATATACAAAATATTCAGTATTGTTTTTACAATAAAATTTATATCTTGGTTAATTCATAAATGTTTGCTTTAACAAAAAAAAAAAAGAAAAACTGATACATATAAAATATTTAAAAGTATTTTTTTCAAAAAAAGGCTGGCGTCTTCGACATTGTCTATGTTGAAACCTGCTTTAGATGTTTCCAGGAAGCATTTATTATTGACCTATAAAGGAAAAAACAACGTAGCAATAATATATATTAAAAATTAAATAAAGTTTGACTATTTGCCAATAATTATTATTTAACCGAAATAATATTTTGTCATACACAACCTTGTATTCATTGACACAGTGACGGATCTCTCAACGTCATATAATAGTGAGACATTGGTGGTAAGTCGGGACCAAGACCGAAATGACGTTCTGACCAATAGGGTTATTAGTTCAGAATCAAGGAGTGATAATAAAACAGATTCTTTTTTAGAAACACTTTCATCCCCAATACTGGTGGAAGATTAACGTTGATTAGTGTTAATACACAATGTCTCACAAACAAATTAACCGACATTGAAATACTTACCCATGAATGTAAGCCGGATATCTTGTGTATTACAGAACATTGGGCAAACTTATTTAATATAGAATTTATGAAAATAAATAACTACTGTCAGATGGCCTACTCGTGTAGAGCACCACAAAAGCATGGGGGAACAGTTGTATATGTTCGGGATAGATTATATGAACACAAAAAAATTAGTACTATTACTACTGAGTTCTACTTAGATATGCATTTCGAATATAGTGGTATTAAGCTTCCCATAAATGAGGAGGAGAGTGTTTATATTATAAATATTTATCGTCCTCCACAGGGATCTCTAGAGCATTTTATTTTAAATTTAACTAGCTTACTAAATAGAGTATACACTCCTTTGAATGGTAAAATAATTTTGTGTGGAGACTTGAATATTGATAGTCTGTCTGAGAACGACAATAGTTACAGAGTGTTGAGTGATGTGATGCAATCATTTGGCCTGAAGAATATGGTGAATTTTCCCACAAGAATTTTCACAAACAAAAATGGAGTGACAACCAAGTCGTCTATTGACTATTTGATTACTAATTTACTGCCGAGTTCTTGTGACTGCACGTCAATCAATTTTCATGTGGCAGATCACGTGGGCATTTACTTCGAGTTCATGTACAAGGGACCATTTGAGATTGATGACAAAAATCTACCTAGAGTATTTCGTCGTATTAATGAGCACCATATGGAACTCTTTGGATCTAAATTGGAAAACATTGAATGGAGAATTAGCAATAGTCTTAATGTAAATGATAATTTTAACAATTTTATGAACAGGTTCTTGGAATCATTTAATGAATGTTGTCCGATTACACAATTTATCGACAGGAAGAAAAATACATCTCCATGGTACAATGAGGCATTGCGGAGAGAACGTAAAGAGATTGATATGGCTTATAAAAGGTACCATGCTTATAATAATCTTAGTTCCAAAAAATGCTATAAGGAAAAACTGAAGGAGTACAGAAAACATATCTCAAACGCCAAACGTGATTATATTGAACAAAATATCCGCGACTCGAAAAACACAACAAGAGAAGTATGGAAACAGGTGAACAAAAAACTAAAAGGAAATAATACTTCACATATAAATTTTATTGAGACTGAGAAGGGTACTCTCACAACCAGCCAAGACTTGGCGGATTATTTTGGCAAATATTTCACTACAATAGTAAAGGAAAAATTGAATAATCACTTTATAAATAATATCTCTACAGAATGTACGGTGGTTAAGTTTTCCATGACTAATTCTATGTTTTGCGAGCCGACAACACCAGAAGAAATCGTTAAAATTATTAATAATCTAAACAACACATACTCCTGTGGATCGGATGATGTGCCAGTGAGAGTTGTCAAAAAAATTGCAAAATTCATAAATGAACCTCTATGTGCTTTAATAAACCAGTCGATTGTGGATGGCGTTTTTCCGGATAGTCTAAAGCTGAGCAAAACACTGGCTATTTTTAAGAACGGCGATAGACATTTAGCCGATAATTATAGGCCAATAAGTATTTTGAGCGTATTTTCTAAAGTCTTCGAGTGTGTAATGCATGATAGGCTAAGGAGTTATCTTTTCAAGTATAAACTGATTACTAAAAGTCAACATGGATTTCAGCCTGATAGGTCAACGGAGACGGCAGCGACAGAGTTTGTGGGCTATCTGGAGAGGGAGATGGATGGTAGGCGCCATGTCGCTGCTGTTTTCTTTGATCTCTCAAAGGCTTTTGATAGCATCAATATCAATTTTATTAGATATAAGCTTTCTAACTTGGGTATACGGATGAGTGTGCTGGATTGGATTGTTAGCTTTTTGTCTGATCGAAAACTGTTTGTTCTTTTAAATGACTGTAAGTCCAGTGAGTATGATGTTGATATGGGTGTCGCTCAGGGTTCTGTACTGGGGCCACTAATTTTTACTCTGTTTATAAATGATTTGCCTTCTTATATAACTAGAGGTCTGGTGGTGAACTATGCGGATGATACCTCAATAGCTCTATCAGAAGCAACTCCTGAAGAACTTGGAGCATCCATTAAACAGGTCGTTAGTGACATGTCTGGGTGGTGTGAAAAAAACAGACTCATATTAAATGTAGATAAAACTAAATGTGTATATTTTAACAGGAATAACTTGGCGATTCCAGGAATTTCATGTGCCGCCTATAGCAAGTTTTTGGGTTTGACAGTGGATAGCGGTACTACGTGGGAATTGCATATCGGGGAGGTTGCTAATAAACTCAATAGGGCATATTTTGCTCTTTTAACTTTACGACGTGACTTATCACGTACTACATTGCTGCAGGTGTACTATGCTTTGGTATACTCAGCGATGTCTTACCATGTAATTCTCTGGGGAGCTGCATCAAATACAGATAGAGTATTTTTAATACAGAAGAGAATTATTAGACTTATATTTAATTTAAAAGGGAGAGAATCATGTAGGGATATTTTTAAGAATCATAAAATACTAACTTTTGTATGTGTATATGTTTTTGAGTGTTGTCTTTACGTTAAAAGCAACATTAAACGTTTTGAAACAAGCTCGGCTTACCACCAGTATAACACCCGGAATGCAAATGTTCCACTTTACATCTCGCACAATACGACTCGCTTTGAAAGATCTGTCAATTATCACCCTATTCGTATATACAACAAACTTCCTCAAACTATCAAATCAGCCAATAACTACAATAGCTTTAAGAATAAATTAAGAAAATATTTAATTGGGAAGGGCTTCTACTCACTCGCGGAATATTTTGAGGATTCTTAAAGTGATACGATGGTTGATTTAAATTATGTGTTCCGTTTTTGTTCCTTATTTTATTATAGGAAACTAGCTTTTAATTTTTAAGAAGTATAGCTAATGTCGCATGCATATTGTATAATTTTGATATATATCTGACCATATGACGTACTTTATATCAACCTTAATTGATGTTAAAGGTGAATAAATGTTTGACTCTGTTTGCTAATAGTGACAATGTCTTTAAGAATAAATTTGTTAAAGTCCTCAAAATTGAGGGTGTGTTACTGACGTTGTATGTCATCATTTTTTATTATTTATTCTTGTAACTAGTTTTTAATTCTTTGACCTCCTCTTGCTAGTGTTATTTTACTGTTTATTTTAAATATGTGATGTACCTAAGTGTAAATTTGTTTGGATATGTAGTGTGCCTAAATGTCAATGTAAATTGATTTTAAAGGTGAATAAAGTATAAAGTATGTAATGAAATGTGATTGATTTCGGAATAATGATATCTTAAAAATGATCCTCCTAGTTCACAAATATGGTCTAAGTTAACTATAATATTTATTATTAAACCAGTAAAAATGCAAAATTTTATGTGTTCAAGTTACAACTATTCCAGGATGTATATTTTGATTATCACATCATCAACCTGTATTTTTCATAGTAATTTTATTTTGTTCCTCCTATACATTTTATTAAGAACCTTTTTTTCTCTTATAGTTAGAAGGTTAGGAATAAGCAGACAGCTCAGTAAAATGCGTTTTAGAGTTGTGTAACCCCAAACCATAAACATTAAATAACAATGCGGGGCTCTCTAATCGAAAATTTTAATATTTTAACCCAAGACTGCCTTTGCGGATAGAATGCGGCTCAATTCTGGTTCTAAAACGGTGTTAGTTTTGTGATACCATATAATCTCAGTAGTGGTTACACATTCGTAGCCAGCGGACGGACAGTAGGCCAGCTAATAGCAATATAGGTATTTACTAACTATATAATAGAGAGTTTTGAAGGTCAAAAATTTTTTTAATTTTTTTCCAACTTCAACAAGTGTTACTCTAATTCTTTGGGTAGTTTTTTTTTAACTGCTATATTTTTGATGTTATAAAGGCCACCAATATTTTTTAGAATAAACTCTAACCTCAAATTGGCGGTTACGAAGTTCCAAGATAAAATATCTAAATAAGTAATTAATAGTCACCCAAAGCAATATAGTGTATGAATAAAAAAGTTCTATTGAATGCAAATGATTAGTGCCTTATTTTTATTTCAATTTCTTAAGCACAAATTTTGATATTTAACTAAAGTAATTTGTTGACTAAGTTAGACAAATGAAACTGTTTATAAAATTAGAAATGAAAGTATTTAATAAAATTACAGTGATGTCCGACTTTGGCGGACCCATTCATAACGAACTCTCAGTTAAAATAAATAAATTTATCACGTTTCACTGGGCTTTTCAGGTTCATCATACAGTGGGCAATATGAATTCATCCAAACAAGCAAAACTTTCTTTATTTCGACACATTCAAACATTGTTTTGGAATTAAGAAGCTTAGAAGTACAAATTTTTTTAAAAATGTGTAACTCTTTTACCTAATAAATATCCAGAGAGTCCCTGCAAACACGAGAGTTGGTAGGTTACTTCCTTAAACTTGTATGCCATTTCAGAATTCTGGGTATAATGGTCCAGACTTTTTAGCGAAGACATCAACTGGGAGCAACGTATGACAAAGTCTTCTAAACCTACAATGTAAAATATTAATCTAGATTTCAACACTTTCCAGTACTTTGGGGTACAGCGACTTTTGATATTTTATAGTGTGGCATCCAGATCATGGGATGGTCATTTTAGCGTGGTAATTGTTTTCTGTGAATTTTGATCTTGGTTTGATTCCTTTCCACTAATGAGAATAGCAAGTGATGAAAATCCATCTGAAGAGAGAGAAAAAGTAAAATTCACAGAAAAAAATTGTTACTTTCTTTACTGTCTTTTCTTAATGTGGGTCAGTTAGTACTAATATTGTAATGTTATGCACTTTGTCCATTGTTAGATACGCATAATAACAGCACTTCCTTTAGTACATATGGCCAATGCCCAAATTTCCTTTAATATTACAAGCCAACTGGTGAGACTATTCCGCTCTCATAACTTTACTGGCAAATAAATACTGTGAAAATGTAGATATGTTTAATTTAACTTTGGGTTAATTTAGAAGCGCAAAGAAAAAAAGATTATTTTCTATAGATTTACGCGTGGGATAAATTGTGATTGATAGTTATCTGTAATCTTGGTGCACTACCACTGTTGTTTGTAAAATGGATTTGGTCCGTAAATATGGCATTTATTTTATTTATTTATAATATACGTGTCAAAATAATATTAAAAATATTAACCTTATTTAGAATGTAGAAGAGTATAAAATTTTAATTTAAACTAATCTTGACATCGTGGCGGATGCGCTCATTAAAAAGATGGGGCATACGAAAATCAACATCGAGGTGTAAAATATTATCACCCCCCCTTTTTTTTATTCCATTAAAAACTATTTTAGAGAAGAAAAGAATAGTCAAAACTGAAAATTTTTTTATTTCTACATATTCAAACACTTTTTTTTTTTAGAATAATTCAAACACAAAAAGTTACAAATGGAAATTTTTATGAAAATGTTCATCTGTCTTACCTAATAAACAAATATCCAGTCTTCATAATCAAGCAAGTTGGAGAATTACCCCTCAAACTCACATGCCCTTTCAAAATTCTGAGCTCGTATCAGTGGGTACTTCAATAATGGGCTGGAGTTTTCAGCAAAAGCCTCAAATGCAAAGGTTTCTATTGATCTTAAGGACACAAAGCCACTTGATGCAATGGCAGAAGTCTTTTGCTGGGAGCAACTTTTGACTAAGTCATTCAAACCTAAAATATAAAATCTTAAGCTTGTATGCTTGCTTTCAACATTTTCCACTACTTTAGTGTGTATATGGATGTAATTTGACTATTCATATTTTACAGTGTAATATCAAATCAACAATTACTCTGTGTGGATTTCATTCTCGATTAGATTCACCTCCACTAACGAGAATAACAAGTGGTGGATGTATTTCAGTATCCATCTGGGGAGAGATTTCAAGTAAAATTCACAGAAAAAAATCGTTTCTTTCCTCACCTTTTTTAAAATTACTAATATTAAAATATATTAATCACTTTGTCCGTTGTTGTTCATATTGTTGAATCATTTTTGCAATAAATTTTATTTTGCATGATTATTCTTAATCAATATGGACCGTACAACGCTGACGAGTCCTATGTAGGACGAAACAAATGACTAATATATTGGAAATTTTATATGATCGTTAGTGTTTCACTGGAGTGGTTACTCAAACTACCAATTTGTCACGAAACATGAATGTCACAATTTCAAACAAGATTCCTAATGTCCATTATTTTACATATGAAATAAACGTATTAGAGCAGAAAAAAGGACTGCAAGTTCAAGTTAGTAACCTACTGTATACCCTTCATTCTAAAACATACGAAGAGTAAGTGATTGAAAACAGGAATAACCAGGGTTGGGTAAGTAAAGTTTTTTACAGTACATTTTATCAAACAAAGAAAGACCTAAAAATGGAAACTCAAAGGACAGGTAGAAAATCGATAATGGTCATATTTTAAATAATATTGTTTGCTCATACCGCTTACATAAATTTTGGACTTTTTACAGCATTATGTATTTTTCTTCCATTTTTATAGAGTTAATAAGAGATAGAAAGATAGGTATTAAAAAAGGAAACTTAAATATCAAATTATGACGTTGAATCTTTCTATTAGAGTTTGTCTATGTCATTAGTAATTAAACGAAACACCTTCTATCGCCAAAAGGAAGTGACTACCCAGGGTGAAGTTCATAATAAATTTTAACGAAATTAGCTGCTAAAAGAAATGTAAAAACCCTAAAATAACATAAAGAAACCTATAGGTCTATAGGCAAAAAATAAAATGGTATAAGAACCAATAGACCAAAGTAGTGAGAAAATAACAGATGCCTTATTAGATGCCAAAGTTAAGACGACAAAGATCAAACATTGACGGTAGTAAAAACAAAACTAACTAAACAATGTTATCAGTCAAATAGACCAAATCCAAACAGAATAATTACATAAAATTTGAGTTGAAAAAATGAAATAACAGATTTCAAAAGCTATATTTCTTAAGAGTGAAACATAACAAATAAAAACATCAAAAATAATAGAAGACTTAAGATCAAAGGGGGATATGCCAGAAACAGAGATAGATAAGACATGCCATAAAATAATTAAAAAACAGCCGTGTTCCAAGAAAGGACGGACTAATTCTTGAGCTCCTAAAATTAAAAGAAAAAAGGCTTTAGATAGGACAAGATGTTATTCAACAAGTGCAGTGAAATCAAAAGGATTCTAAATGACTGGAATAATGCAATAATCATCATAAAAAAAAAATAGGTCAAATTTGAGAAACTATAGACCAATCAGTTTACTGAAAAGTTATATAAATTTTAAATAAAATTAACTATAAATTGGCTGATCATCTAAACTGACTCTTGGGCTTGATTCTCATTATAGTGCCGCTCTCGATACGATCTCGGTTCGCTCTCTGTTCGATACATTTTTTTTCTTTTTTAAATGTAAAACAGTTTACGATATCGAAATATCCACGGAACCGATAGTGTGAGTAGGTTCATTATTTCTTCTGTAAGAATATTTTATCGGATCGAGAGCGTATCGAATCGTATCGAGAGTGGCCCTATATTGAGAATCTGGCCTTAAAGGAAAGGCAAACTTCAGAAATTACACATATATACTGGGCAGCAAAACTCTGCAACTACTATTTTTAAAAAAGAAAAAGGTATATATCAACAATAGACAACGTCAAAAAAAAATAATACAATGACTCAATGTTACAATGATTTAATAACGCCATTCAAAACACATTTTTTCAGAAACTATTACATGATTATCAAATATAAGGAAAAAATTACACATTTTCTGACTAGTAAAAGTCTAAGCACATAACAATTTTCATTTAAAATGCTGAGTAGACGTTTAATCGTTCTATTAGTAAATAAATAAGAAAGCTCCTATCTCCAAGAATAAAATGAAGTGACCACAGACTAACCAGGGTGAAGTTCATAATAAATGCGAAATTAGAACGAAATTAACTGTACGTTTATAAGAAAAAAAAAAGAGAAGAATCAGTAGACCAAAGTAATGAGAAAATAACATATATTATTAGATACCAAAGTTAAGATAAAAAGCAAACAGATAATAACATAAAATTCAAGATGAAAAACTGATAATTACTTTTAAAAGCTATATTTTTCAAGAGTGAAACAAGACAAAAATACATAACAAATAAAAACATAAAAAATAATAGAAGGTATAGCATCAAAGGGGATATGTCAAAACCAGAGACAGATGGGACATGCCTTAAAAGAATTAAAAAATAACTGTGTTCACGGAAAGGACGAAGTAATTTCTGAGCTCCTAAAATTAGTAGAGAAAACACTTTAGATAGTACATGATATTATTCAATAAGTGCAATGAAATCAAAATGATTATTTCTAAAAGAGTGGAATAATGCAATAATCATCTTACGCCATAGAAAAAAGATAGGTCAAATCTGAGGAAATATGGACCAATCAGTTTATTAAAACAATTATATAAACTTTCAACAAAAATAACTATGAATGGGCTGATCAACAAAACTGACTTTTAAAGGCAGATTTTAGAAATTTTAGTACACATACATTGGTGAGCGAAAATCTAGACACACTACTATTTTTAAAAAAGAAAAAGATGTATAATATGAACCACAAACAAAATTTAAAAAATAAATAAATTCACCAAGGGTTTAATGTTATAACGGTTTAATAGCAGCAAACAAAAAACATTTTTTTTGAAAACTATTACTTCTCTCTCTCTCTCTGTAGCTTTACAACCCTTCGTGGGTCCTCGCTGCATCCACGACCTGCCTCCATTTGCTTCGGTCCATCATGTCGTTACTCCAATCTCGTACTCCCAGTACATTTAAATCTTTTGTGATGTTATCCCTCCATCTTAGTCTGGGCCTACCTAAGGGTCTCTTTCCGGTCGGGTTCTCTTCCCATATTCGTTTGATGAGACGTTCGTCATGGGCCCTATGAACATGTCCTGCCCACCTAAGTCTTTGGGCTTTTATTTCGTTAATGATGCCTGGCTGATCATACAAGCTCTTTAATTCTTCATTTGTTCGGATGCGGTATTGTCCCGTTGTTTCATCTACTCTAGGCCCATATATTTTTCTTAATATCTTGCGTTCGAAACGTCTTAATAACAATTCGTTCTGTTTTGTGATGGTCCAGGTTTCTGAGCCATATGTTATTACCGGTCTAATAACTGTTCTATATATACGGATTTTGGCTGATCTGGACAGCAGCTTTGATTTTAGTATCTCCTGCAATGCATAAAAGCACTTAAAACCTTTTTGTATTCGTGTGCGTATTTCACTGCTCACATCATTGTCGTGTGTTATATTGGCCCCTAGATATTGGAATTCTTTCACACATTCAAAATTGTATGTGTCCATAGTTATATTCTGTCCTATTCTATCCCTACCTGCTCTTCGGTTTACGTGCATGTATTTGGTCTTCTCTTCGTTGATGTTGAGTCCTACTTTTTTTGTTTCCCTTTCCATTCTGATAAACATTTCCTTTGTTTTAGTTGTGCTATTTCCTACGGTATCGATGTCGTCTGCATATGCTAGGATCATTCCGGGGCCCTGGTTTGAGAATACTTCCAGTTTTATGTTAGCCTCTTTGATGGCCATATCTAACACTATGTTGAAGAGTAATGGCGATAAGCCATCGCCTTGTTTTAAACCACTGGCAATAGAGAATATGTCCGTAGTGTGCTTACCGATTCTGACTTTCGCCCTTGCATTCTCTATACATATTTTAGTCAGATTAATAATCTTCTTTGGCACGCCTACCTTTTCCATGGCGATCCATACACTATCTCTTACAATGCTATCATATGCTTGGCGGAAATCAACGAACAGCTGGTGTACATCTTTGTTAAATTCCCAACTCTTTTCCAGAAGCTGCCTAATAGTAAATATTTGGTCAACAGTTGATCTTCTTGGTCGGAAGCCACATTGGTAGTCCCCGAGGTTTTCTTCTGCGTAAGGGGATATTCTGGTTCTTAGTATGTTGGATAGCACCTTGTAGGCAACGTTTAGTAACATAATTCCCCTGTAATTTTTACATACTGATCGGTCTCCTTTTTTATGTATTGGGATAATTATCCCTTCGTTCCATTCTTTTGGAAGTTCTTCAGATTCCCATATCTTCTCCACAAGGGTTTGTATTGCTTCATGTAGCTGATCTCCGCCATATTTTATAAGCTCCGCGGTTATGTTGTCGCTCCCGGGTGCTTTATTGTTCTTCAGTTGGCTAATTGGTTTTTTGATCTCTGTCAGTGATGGAATTTCTACCTGTTCCTCTGCTCCCTGGTATATTGTATTTGTGATGAGAGCTGTGCCTTTTATATTTAGTAAGTTGTCAAAATATTCGTGCCAGGTTTGTAGGATTTCTGTTATATCTGTTATGAGATCTTTATTTTCTTTCTTTAATATGCTTGTCCGTGGCATATACCCTTTCTTTATGTTCTTGATCTCCCTGTAGAATGTCCGGCTGCTCTTTGTATTTGATTCCTTTTCTACATTTGTTATGATTCTATTATAGGCTTCTCTCTTCTTCCTTCTTATAAGTTTTCTTGTGTCCGCTCGCAGTGTGTTAAATCGCTGGATGTTATCGTCATTTGGGCACTGCATCATTTTTAATCTAGCTTTGTTTTTATTGTTTTGTGCTAGTTGACATTCCTCGTCATACCACTGTTTTCTTTTTATGGTTTTATTTTTGTCTAAAGTTCTCTTCGCTGCATTCTCTATCGATGTCTTAATCTTGCTCCAGCATTCGTCTACTCCTGTTTCCCCTTGTATCTTATTCTGTTCCAGTTGTGATTTTACTTCTGCTTGGTATTTCTGTCTGAGTGTTTCTTCCCGATTCAGTATCTCGGTGTTCCATCCTTTTCGTTCCGATTGTTCTTGCTTTCTTATATCCGTTTTTATCCTGGCACGTACTTTCACTCTCACTAAGAGATGGTCTGACGCTGCATCTGCTCCCCTTTGGCTCCTTACGTCTAGTATGTTTCTTGAGTACTATTACTTGATTACATAATATAAGGAAAGACTATACATTTTCGACTTAGAAACGTCAAAGTACATAATAACAATGAAATAAGAAAACAATATGAGTTAACTATAGACATACAAACAAGTATATAAACTGCGAATCCTATAGATGTGCGTTGGCTCACGCTTAGACACCGATAGAGCGTTTTCGATGAGTAGTACCCCTCTTTCTAGAGCGCAGCTAAGCATCATACCCTAAACGACATTGGATGCTCCTCTCAACTGACCGCCATTAGAAAAAGATGTCCTACTCATCGAAAACGCCCTGTCTCTTTCTAGACGTGAGTAAACGTTCTTCTAAAGGACCCGCTATCTATATACTCACTTTTATGTCTATGGAATAAACTAATTAATACTTGGTAGGGTTACCACTTAAATCGAGTACGGCTTGAAGACACTTTGACATAGACTCCACCACCTTTGGATTATTGATTTTTCTATATTTATCAACAAAACCTTTTCATCATTATTTTTACGTGTTAATTTGTGAAACTGAATTTTTCCCATGAATGCTCAGTGAGATTTAGATCGACACTTTGAAAAGGTGAAAAATTTTAGCCATAATTCCGCCAATTATTACCAAATTTCAAGTCCGTAACGCTGCCATACAGCCTCATATCATTATACCTCCATCTCCATGCTTAACAATTTTCATAGTATTTTTAAGATTATGTTCTCCTGTTTGTCTCCATACTGCTGTGTTGTCGTCAAATCCAAATATATTGAATATACTGTTATCAGTAAATATTATTTTCGTCCCGAATTCCATTTCATGACTTAGATTTTGGGCGAACTCTTAAAACAGTTGGTTTAAAATCTTGTTAGTAAAGTTAATAGAGAAAAGAGGCCTAATTTTGCAACACAATATATTTGGATCCAACGGTATCTAAAAAGTATGGAGAAAAACAGGAGAATCATTTAATCTTAATAACACAATCAAAACTATTAAGTTTGGTAGCGTTAGGGATTGAAAATTTGATAATTGAGATGTTGACCGTATTCAAATAAAAATATGATTTTTCCGCGAAACAGTAGTTTCGAGAATAGATTAATAATCAAAATGTAATTAAATTTCCTTCGAGTCACGTGACAGCGAACACCAAAGTGAATGATGTCACTTCATACTAAGGTCATCGCTGGCACCCAGTCCCGATACGGTTATTTTTTGAAGTCATTACTTTCAGTTCTATCACTTGAAGTAATCATAATCACTTCGACCTAATAACAAGTAAATGCATATTCAAAAGATCATGAAGTTATCAGTTTCGCTTTTTTCACTTTCATGAATTGATAATTAAGAATACAGCCAACGTCATCGCTGTCACGAACTTGACATATAATTTTTTCGGTTTTATGTCACATTCGTGATCACTGTCAAGGGTGGCCTAGTTAATATTTTATAGTCACTTTCATATAATTTTTTCGAAATTTGCTTATTTTTCCCTTTGAAAACGATTTTAGGAAATTTTCTCATGATGAAAAGTAGATTTATTAAGGCAAATAAATGGAATATGCCCAGAATTGATCGTTTTATGGTGGCCAATTTCTTCGCAACAAACAGTAACTTCTGCCCTGCTGAGTTTAGAAATATGAAGACTTCCATGTAAGTAATTTACCAAGGATTGTTATTTCCGCAACGGATAATGAATACATAACAGTCATCATAGGTATTTTATAAGCTCAAAACTAAAATAAAAAACAAGTACTGTCGAATTCTTGCGGGCTAGCTGAAGTCACATTTTCCTATTATTTTCCGAAGATGGAACCTGAATAAATAACTTTTCAGATGTTTTAATTGTAGTACTTGTACACTGAGGCACCGCACAACACTTAAAATAACTTAGAACTCATCTTTTATTACAAAAATTATGGAAAAACTATATCTCCTTGTCAGTTTACCAGTACTTATATACTAGTGAATTCACAGAGATAAAGAAACAAGTATTGGCGCTTTGGAGGGAAATTTGAATAGAAATTTAAAATTTATGATTTTTAAAGTATTAGTTGTATTAAAAATATTAAATATTTTGGGCTGTATGGTTTTAAAGGCTTTTCCCAAATAGTCAACATCCCAATAGGAGGAAAAAAAGGATGAAAGCCTACTTAAATGTTTTAAAAGAAAATTTACAAAAAAGTGTAAAAGACTTGGAATGGTAGGTGATTAGTATTTCCAGCAAAACAACGGTCTCAAGCACACGGCTCTCATGGTTCGTGATAAAGACTATAACACCCCTCACAGGCTTCAAACATCTTAATCCCATTGAACATTTATGCATCTATGGACAGACAAATTCAATGTCATAATATAATGAGTAAAAACAAATGATGAGAAGCTGATAAATTGTTAAATATAGGAAAATAACACTAAGGTGATGCCACTCTATCACAAAGCGTCTTCAAGACGTGCTTGATTTAAGAGGTTAGTCTAAGAAGTATTAATTAGTTTATTCAAATTGATTACTAAGCATTTTAAATGATTTTTTATATGCTTAATCTTTTGCGAGTATAGTTTTTCCTTATATTTTGTAATAAATCTGCTATAGTTTTCGAAAAAATATTTTTTGTGTGCTGTTATTCAACCGTTATAACATTGAACCTTTGATGTACTGATTTTATTGATTTTCTCTGTGAATGCTATTATATGTACTCTTCTTTTTAAAATACTGGTGTTCCTAGATTTTTGCTGTCCATTGTAGATAACATACAGGTACTGCGAAATATGGAGAAAACAACTGAACGAAAGGTTTCGATTCCCTAGAAACATGAACAATAATAAAATCATCAAATAACTGTTGAATAGACTTCAGGTACATTGAATTGTTGAACATTTACAAAACGGCAACTACTACAATCAGATTACACACAAACAGCCAAGAAATAAAAATATAGTACAATGACGCTGAACTTATGCACCTTGGTAATGGAAGATATCTAAACAACCTAAAAGATACTGACAACTGAAGATAAACTCTGTGATTTGTGTAATTATTATCAAGACTAATGTACTATTTGTTTATATATTGTAACTTAATATTTGTGAAAATTGAATAACTTGATCTAAATATCAGGAACCTAGATGAATCTAAGGGAGTAGGTTTAATTATTAATATGATGAAGACAAAGATAATGTATAAACCACAATCAACAGACCAAAGAAATAACAAGGTAACATTAAAGAGACAACTGTAGACAGTGAACCAATACATATACTGGGGATAAATGATACAAACTGACAAATATACAAACTACAGACCTAAATTTTTCATGCAAAATGAAAGACTGCTTATTGATAATTCATTTTTTTATATATAAACAGTCGGGTTAAACATGAAGGTGTGTATATCTAGGAGTGTAGCGCGTAAATGTGTGACTGTGTGTACGTTTTACTTCTTTAATTTAACCTATGATATTGTAATGTTTCACCAATGAAACTAATGACAACAGAAATTTTATTTAGTTATAAAAAGAAGAATTAAAATGACCGGCAAACTGAGCCAGATGCTATGAAATAAAAGTAAACTACTTACATCAGAGAGGAAAGTCCCAGTTCTAATAATTTCCAACCTAGAGAAAGTGATACAGTATCTCTGAAATTATTCACTTTGGTAGTGGAAGACATGTAGTATATTTTTGTTTCCCTATACACCAGATGAAGTAACAAATATTATTATGCAAATTCCACCTAAGCCCTCGACTGGTCTTGATGAAATACCAGCTATAGTGTTGAAAAAAGTGATGATTTGTTATTCGTTGTTGTTTTGACCTATCGAAGGCATTTGATTTGATTAATCAAAATTTGTTACGTTCAAAATTAAATATGTATGGAATTAGAAGTATTACAAATGATCTGATTCATTCATATCTATGTGACAGAACTCAATGAGTGAGTATAACGTCTAACGTCTCAGGAAGTGTGGGAGTTTTTGTATTCAAAGCTCCTTCCTGTGTCTACAGGCATACCTCAGGGGTCAATTCTGAGGCTAATATTGTATTGATTTTTTTAAATGAACTAGAAGAATCACTGGGCTCCGATTGTTTTTCAATTTGCAGATAACACTTCCTGCATTGTGGCAGAAAGGGATATCTCAAGTACCTCAAAAAAAATCCAATAAAATTGTAGCAAGAATGGATACTTGGTGCGTGAATAATTATTCAAAAATTAAATACTGAAAAAACTTGATTTATACCCTTTAAAAATCAGAATCAATCATTACATATTTCTTTGAAAAGCAAAACAATCCCTCAAGTCGATATAATGAAATTTTTAGGATTTTTAGGTGTGACACTGGACTCGTCTTTATCATGGAGAGAACAGATTGATAGTGTGGTAAAAGAGGTAAATAAAGCAAGTTATCTAATGAGATATCTTGGTTGCCAGGTAGGTAGGTCTGGAAAGTAAAGTTTATTATTTCGCGTATGTTCAGCTATCAATTCAGTATAGTTTTGGTTTGATTCTGTAGATTGGCACGAAATGTTTGTGTCACAAAAGCGAGTAACAGGGTTAATGCTGGGTCCCTCTAGCAGAGAGTTTTGTGTTATGTGTATGTTAAATCCACGCAAATTTCAACAGTTTCTTGTATATAATATTTTGACTATTTGTTTATTTGTATTTCAAAGCTGGACTGCAGTTTTTTTATGAAGATGGATGGGATATCATCTGGTCCAGCACCCTTGATTTCACCAAGTTCAATAAACTTTTCAAATACAGTAGAATTATTAATATCTATGTTCTGTAGATTTATGTTATTCATTGAACGAATATGTGTAGGCTTTGAGAGGGTCAAACTTATTGAAGTAAAGCTGACTGAAAGAAGTCGAGGAATAAATCCGCCATTATATGTGGGTCAGTGAGTTGTGTGTCATTGAACTTCATATGTGAAGGAAGCTCAGCCGCGCTTCGTTGAGTTTTAATATAAGACCAGAAAGCTTTGGTGTTCTTCAGGATATTATTTTGAGTTGAGTGGATGAAAGTATCATAATCGCTTTTGATTGAAGCTTTGGACTGGCATCTTAATGTTTTAGACGTAGCCTCGTCAGTTAGTTGACGTGTATGACGAAATTTCGAGTAAGCTCTAGTTTTCTCCTTTGTGCTGAATAGTAGCTTTTGTAAAATAATTAGAGTATTTAGGGGGGAGTCTATTAGTTTTTGGGACATATATATCAATTGCAACATAAAGAATTGTATAAAACATATCCATAGCGTTGTCAATGTCACCATAACACAAAAAGCTCCACTTGATAAGTTCAAAGTGGTTATTCAATTGGTTATAGTCACCCTTATGAAAATTGAAGTTAGTAAATAATATAGTATAGTATATTAACGTATCAATTAAATACAATCCATTTCAAAAAATTGCGACTTCGATGTTATGTCGTGTACAAAATTAACACAGAAATTTATTAGCTGAGAAAGGTGGTGTATGTCTATATTAGTTAAAGGTAAATTACAATTAGAGACCATTATATCACAATAATTAGAAAAAACTAAATACATTGCCGGTGTTGCAAATATTGTTGTGCTGATTAAGGTCATAAAAGCGAACACAGTCATAGAGGATTTGTTCACTTTCACTGTTGAAAGTAAATACAATGTCTGCATTTAGATCGGTATTAAATAAATTTCGAATTGAATGTTGGTTGCTACCGAGAGTATTGCGGAAATCGACCGGTACAAACGAATTTGTTCAGTTACGCAAATCAAAGTCACCCAGCAATTGGGGATCATTTTCCACTGCCCAACAAATTTTTATTACACAAAAAAGAATTATCTGAGTCACAAGTGGCAGAGGGGCTCTAAGGGTGCTAGCCCATAGCTCAGCATATTTTGAAAAAAGGGCCTTATTACACGGCTGTCAGGGCCAATGGCTTGTTACCACAAAAAATAAGGTCTATTAAAATAGTTTAGGTTTCACGCAAGCTACTACTCAGTTCTTACAGAATAAATGTTTTTATGTTTTTAAATTTAGATTTTAGGGACGTATTTACAATAGTAACTGTTGTTATTTCTATTTATATTTTTTTAGCATAGATATGTTTCGCTTTTGTGACGTTGCTTTGTCAAATTTGATTTGATTTTGTTGGCAATAAAGGAATTTATTTATATTGATAAATCTTTGGATTTCGGAAAGTAATCAAATATATAAAATTGAATTTGTGACAATGTTTCACCTATGAAATTGATGACAATAAAGGCTTTATTTATTTATTTAAAGACAATGAAAAATTTGGTTTGATTATCAATGAGGAATGGCTCAACAACCAAAAATATCTCAAATATGGAGATTAATATCGGAAAACCCTTATGACACAATAGATAATAATAATAATAATAATAAATTCCTTTATTGCCAACTAAATCAAATCAAATTTGACAAAGCAACGTCACAAAAGCGAAACAAATCTATACTAAAAAATATATATATATATAAATAGAAATATACAACAGTTACTAAAATAGTAAATAGGTTTCCTAAAATCTAAATTTAAAATCATAAAAACATTTATTCTGTAAGAACTGAGTTGTGGCTTGCTTGAAGCCTAAACTATTTTCAATAGACCTTATTTTTTGTGGTAATAGGCCATAGACCCTGACAGCCATGTAATAAGGCCCTTTTTCAAAATATGCTGAACTATGGGCTGGCACCCTTAGATCCCCTCTGCCCCTTGTGACAGTTGACATTTTAGTGCTATAGTGATCACTGTTAACAGCAAAGAGGTCATGATGCTTTTTGACAAACATCACCAGGGACAGAAAATATAATGATGGTGCAGTCATGATATTCAGAGACTTAAAATGAGGTTTACATGATTTTCCAGGGTGCAACCCCAGCATAACTCGCATAATTATTTTTTGTGTAATAAAAATTTGTTGAGCAGTCGAAGATGATCCCCAAAACATCACACTATAAGATATCAATGACTGCACCTCTGCAAAATAAAACTGTCGCAGCGACTGCAAAGCCAGTGATCGCCTCAGTCGACGTACCAGAGCACAAAACCTATTAAGTCTCGGCTGTAGAGTCGCAACATGCTGCTCCCAACTAAGGGTAGCATCCAAGGTAACACCCAGAAATCCAACACTCTCAGCCACCGGAATCGTCCTTCCCTGCAAGTGCACATAGACAGACTCTGAACACTGACGACTCTTTCGGAACGACACCAGACCAGTCTTCTCACAATTCAACACCAATCCCATCCCAGCACACCAATCCCGCATTGCCCCCGCCGCACGCGAGCATCCCCAAGACAGATTCGGAAAACCCGCCCCCGCGAGAACAAACGAGAAATCGTCAGCATATTGGCAAAGCAGGCCACCAGGCATTCCATCCGAGAGAGTATTCACATACAGCAAAAACAACACAGGACCAAGAATCGAACCCTGCGGAACACCCTGGGTCATATAAACTGGTTTAGAAAAATATTTATTATGGTCCTTTGTGATGCACACTACCTGCCTTCTTCCCTCCAAGTAGGACTCCAACAAAGAAGCACATAGTCCTCTTATACCATAGTATGAGAGTTTACGAATCAAGAGTCTATGATTTATTGTGTCAAAGGCTTTTGACAGATCAAAAAAAAGCCCCGCGCAACCTTCCTGTTAGTTTCAACATTATCTATGATATAAGAAATTGCTCTAAATACGGCAAGTTGAGTAGATCTATTAGGTCTGAAACCATACTGGTGGTCTGCTAGAATGTTAAAACTATGTAAAAAAGTGATGACACGAGTATATATTACTCTCTCAAAGACTTTTGATAAGGAGGATAGAAGAGACACAGGTCTGTAATTTGTCATGTTTAGCTTGTCTCCCTTTTTATGAATGGGTATTATTTTTGCTGCCTTAAGTGCGTCAGGAAAAACACCTGTTTGAAAACATACATTTATAATGTCCGCAATAGGTTCTGCAACAAGGTGGGCTGAGTGTTTGAGAACCTTTGTTGGTATTTCATCGATGCTAGAAGAATTAAGAATTAAGGTAAGTTTGGTCATAAAATGGAGAAGACAATACATAAACCACAATCAACAGATCAAAGAAATATTTTTTAAATGTCATTAATTTTCTAATTTTTTAATTGGAAGTTTTTATATGCTGCATAGGGAATATAAACAGCCTGAGCTTCTTTTCATTAGGTTGTTGTTTAGGGATTTTGTATCCTGGTTTTTTGAATAACAAAACAATTTTAACGAATTTTCACTTTTGTTATTGTAAATGATCACTCAAAAATGTATAAAAAAAAGCGTCCTCCAAATCTACTTTAAAAAACTGATGCGATTTTTCACGAACAATTTGTAAGTTTTGGTGATATTAATAATTTACTATTACCTTCTTTTTAGTTAATAAATAACAAGTTGAATTACGTCCATTTGTTTTGGTAAGTGAAGGTGGAATTTTCTACACCACATTATTTTACTTATAAATAAAAAATACAAGAAAATTTTTTACTTCTTGTTTTACTAAGGAACATATAAAATTACAACTTTTTGCTTGAATCATACTTTACAGATTTTTTTATGAACCTAGAAATTTCTAGATCACATTACATATTTTATTGATAATAAGTACCGTTATATAGCGTGTCCAGAGAAAAACTGAAAAATTATTCCTATGCATTCAATTTCACCAAAGAAAATATAACAGATATATAATATTAAAAAAAAAAATAACCTTAATTAGAATGTCGTAGAAAAATATTAAAATTGTTAATAAAAATAATCTTGACATTGTGGCGGATGGGCCAATTAAACAGATAGGTCAAATACGAAAATTAACATCGTGGCAAATGCGTCATTAACCCGTTTTTTAAAAATTTATTAAAAACTATTTTGGAGAAAAAAGAATTGTCAAAATTGAAAACTTTTTTATTTCTACATATTCAAACATTTTTGTTTTTTGGATTAATCTACACACTAAGAAAGTTACAAGTGGAAATCTTTTTGAATATGTTGACCTATCTTACCTAGTAAACGAATTTCCAAACAGTCTCTATAACCAAGCAAGTTGGAGAGTTATCCCTTCTAGCTTACATGCTTATTCAAAATTCTGAGCTATATGAACGAGTACTTCAATAATAGGATGGACTTTTCAGCATAAGCCTCAAATTCAGAAAGGGATCTTAAGGACGTAAAGCCACTTGACGCAATGGCGGACGTCTTTTGCTGGGAGTCATCTAAATCTACAATGTAAAATCTTGAGCTAGTATGCTTGCTTTCAACATTTTCCACTACTTTAGTGTGTATATGAATGTAATTTGGATATTTATATTTTACAGTGTGGTTATCGATTCAACAATTGTAAATCATGCGACTGTTACTTTCTGGGAATTTCAATCTTAATTTGATTCATCTCCACTAATGAGAATAACAAGTGGTGGATGTATTTCAATATCTATCTGGAGAGAGATTTCATGTAAAATTCCCAGAAAAAATCGTAACTTTTTTCACCATTTATTTAAATTACTAATATTAAAATATATAAACCACTTTGATTGTTGTTGTTGATAATGCTGAATAATTTTTGCAATAAATTTTATTCTGCATAATTATTCTTGATCAACATGGACCGTACAACGCTGACGAGTCCTATGTAGGAAGAAACAAATCTAATATATTGGAAATTTTGTATGATTTCTAGTGTTTCATTGGAGCGATTTCTTAAACCACCAATCTGTCATGAAAAGTAATGTCACTAATTCAAACAAGATTTCCAATATCCATTACTTAATATTTATATGCTGTTATTACACCAAGTTCATAGTAAATGTATTAGAGCACAAAAAAAGGACTGCGGGTACAGGATAGTGACCTACCGTATACCCTGCATTCTAAAACACAGGAACAGAGTAAGTGACTGAAAACAGGAATAACCAGGGTTAACAATATTAAAATTATCAATAAAAAATAATCTCGACATCGTGGCGGATGCGCCCATTAAAAAGATGGGACAAATACGGAAATTAACATCGTGGTAAATTTCGTCATTAACAAAACTGAAAACTTTTATATTTCTACATATTTTAAGAGAGTTACAAGTGGAAATATTTATGAAAATGAAAACAAACCAATATCCAAACAATTTCTATAACCCTTTCAAAATTTCGAGTTCTATCAGCAAGTGTTTCAATAATGGGCTGGAGTTTTCAGAAAAGCCTGCAAGTGCAAAAAGGTATTTGTTAATTTTAAGGATGCAAAGCCAATTAACAAAATGGAAAACATCTTTTGCTGGGAGCAACTTTTTACTGAATTATCCAAATGTACAAGGTGAAATCTTAAGGTATGCTTGCTTTCAACATTTTCCACCACTTTGGTATGCATATGGATGTGGTTCGACTATTGATATTTGACAGTGTGGCATCGAATCGATAGTTGTAAATCAAGGGACAGTTATTTTAATGTGATCTTTACTTTCTGTAAATTTTCCTCTTGTTTTGTTTCGTCTCCACTAACGAGAAGAGTAAGTAATCAAAATCCATTTGGAGAGAGATTTAAAGTAAAATTCACTCAAAGAAATCGTTTCCTCGCTGCTTTTTTGAAATGATGAAACATCTTGAGATTTTATCTTAAGCAGTTCCTTTTTTCTCAAAAATTAATGGATTTACTTAAATGTTATAATTCACATTGCCAAATTTTTAAGATGAAAAACTGAAGAAATTATATGACTGTGACATATAGACACACAAATGGACTATAATTAGTTTTCTTAACTTTTCTCTTGCTATCAACAAATGATTTCCGCATATATAAATATATACTGTATAAATCTGAACTAACCCGACTCATATTTATTACTGTTTGAGGGGGATAAATTTGTTCTATGTACTTAAAAAATACATGGGACACGCCTTGGTGTCTGGAAAATTTGACTTACTCTGACCAAATTTCAGAATAGTTTCACGAATTTCAATCTAATGTACCACTCTGTGACATCACTCATATATGTTCAAAGTTCATTAAGTTTTCCTTTGGCTTGATTTTAGTATTTTGTGCTATATCTTAATAAAACTTTAAATATAGGTTTTTCTAAAGCATGCTATATTTTAAAATGGGCAAATGTGTTTTAGTGACAAGACAAAATTTAAAAGGGTTTATTTATTTATTGATAGACAACACTGTCCATTTTATAATAATTAATTACAGAGCCAGAATGAAACATAACAATGTGATATCAATAATAATATAACAAAAGGGCCTTTACAAAAGAGAAAAAAAAAGAAGTGTACACCTGTCAATCTGTAACAACAAAAACAGAAAACATCAATCAACAATCATTTCCAACAGCCTTCATTTAAACTGATTCAAGGACGTATCAAAGAAATTCAAGTCATCCAACCCATTAGCATATCCAGACACCCTTGGCATAAAATAATGAATTGCATAGTTTGTTCTGTGAAAAGGATAGTGAAATATATGGGAAGTCCGAGTACTCCTGGGAGGAACGCTCACACTAACACTCGACAGCAGACACGGGCAATAGGTGATACTGTTTATAATTTTAAAGAGAAGTTGTAAGTCTCTACCCTCTCTTTTATTAGCAAGGGAGAGCATATTCAAGTCAAAGCACAAAGCAGCTTAATCAAGATCAGCACCCCCACTGAATTTCAAGTTAAATATCTGAGAAATCTTCTCTGTACCTGTTCGAGCTGGTACACATGTGATTCATAGTGAGGGTTTCAAACACAAGAAGCATACTCAAGGTGTATTCGCACCAATGAGCAATAGAGTATTTTAAGGGACTTCACAGTGAAAAGCTTCTTATCATGCCGTTTAACAAAACTCAACATCCTGAGTGACTTACTACCAATGTTAGCGATGTGAGGAACGAATGAAAGGGTGGAACCAAAAAGGATTCCCAGATCCTGCACAGAATCAAAGGAAGTCAGTGGTTTACCATCCAAGTGATAGTGAAAGTCCAGTGGATAACTCAATTTAGAAACTGTTGATGACCTTATACAGCTTCATGTCATCCACAAAGAGTAAGAACATGCTTGACTGAAGGCCGATGGATACATCGTATATGTTTTAAAATTTGTCGCACACTGCATAAGTAATCCCTTAGCAAATATTGTTAATGAAAGTTTTGCCACACAGATCTTTCCTACTAATCTCAAGATGGCCAAAGTGATTCCTATATTTAAAAAAGGGGATCGCCAGTGCATCAAAAATTACAGACCAATCTCCCTGCTTCCAGCAGTGTCAAAGGTCTTTGAAAAAGTTACATATACTAGAATACTTGAACATCTAAACAGACTCAATATCCTGAGTAAAAATCAGTTCGGCTTTAGACCTAACAAATCTACTGAAATGGCAATATTTAACGCAATTTCTTATATAAATGAAAGAACTGACACAAATGATAAAGTGGCAGGCCTATATTTTGATTTGTCTAAGGCCTTTGACACTGTGGATCATAACTTGCTTTTGACAAAGCTTGGTGTGTATGGGGTCAGAGGTGTTGCTACCAGTTTGATGCAATCCTACTTATCAGATAGGCAGCAAACAGTCTGTTTTGCTAAAAATAATCATTACTTTTCAGATAGAACTAAATCGTTGCAGGGGGTACCTCAGGGCTCCATTTTGGGACCCATATTATTCTTAATATATGTAAACAATCTGGGGGATGGATCGGCCGCGGATAGCGTTTGTCAGTTTGCTGATGACACATCAGTGATTCTGGCGGACACTTCTATGGCAGGACTGTCTCAAAAGTGCACAAACTCTGCATTGAAAATGCAGCAGTGGTGTTCTAATAACGGCCTCACTCTAAACGTAGATAAAACCGGCCTCATTCTTTTCTCAAAACATGCAATAAGGTCTGAGTCACTGCTTGTGTGGCTTGGGGGTAGATCTATACCTACTTTGGAACAGGTTAAGTTCTTGGGTGTTCATTTGGACCCCTCTTTCAACTGGGAACATCATATCTCAGCTCTTGGGGCTAAGCTTAGCAGTTTGTGTGGTGTAGTCCGAAGGCTTCGTGACGTGATCACTGCAGAGACTGTTAGGCTTTTCTACCTTGGGCAAATACAATCTCTTGTCTCTTATGGTATTTCCTTTTGGGGATCATCAAGAAAGGCTATTAATATATTTAAAATTCAAAAATGCATAATAAGATGCATCTTCCACCTACATCCAAGAGCTTCATGTTGACCATTTTTTACTCAGTTTAAGTTGCTCACTGTTCCCTCATTATACTTTAGATCTTTAGTCATGCTTGTCAGAAGGAATACGGAATTATTTCCGCTGAATAGACAGTTCTATGGGGGAAACATGGTTATGACTACCAGAGGGGCGGATGACCTAAGGGTACCTTTCCATAACTCCACCTTCTATGAGAGAGGACCATACTATATGGCGATTAAAGCTGTAAAGATGTTACCAGGAGAAATCTGGCTTACCGAGTCGATTAATTGCTTTAAGAGACGCGTCAATGAATGGCTTTCTGATAGGTGCTCTTACTCTTTCAATTTTAATGAATAGTTTTTGTAATGTCAATATTTTTAATTTAATATTTTTTGTTTAGTGGGTTTTTGTCAAGCATTTGTTTTGTGTGTAAAAATTTTATTCCTTTCAAATTAGAATATCTTATTTTGAAAACTGTAAAACTTTGTTCAGTTTAAACTGACTTTATTACTACTTTTTTAAATTATCTTGTATCTGTCTTTTTCTCCTTTTGTTTTCCTTTGTGTAAGGTTCCTATTGAAATGTCGATTAGTTTTTATATTAACTGTAGTTAGATCGACATATTTACAATTCTTAATGTTAAACATTTCTTTCTCTGACGTTGCTTTGTTACGTGATCATAATTTTGTTGGCAAAAAAAGGATATTATTATTATTATTACATCATTAATAAATAAGTTAGACAATAATGGATCAATGTGGGATCCCTAAGGGACCCCTGAACACACTTATATCTCAGAAGATTCAAAATCTTTCACCCACCCTACCTGACGACGATTACTCAGATGTCTCAATCCAACCAAACAGTGGACCAGAGACATCCAGACCCCAAAGCTTATCGAGCAGAATCCCATGAAGCACCCTATCAAAATTAGGCCAAAAAATAACAGGGACTGTCAAAAAAAAACTTCAGGTTTGTGTTCTACAACCCCAGAATAGAACCTTGCAAAAAATCACTAAAAAATTCTGTTTCCAATATTCTGAATATTTACCGAAATGGTTTATACCAATAGCGAAATATTTGTAAGGAATACTTACCACTAAATTTAAGAAATTCCAACATATCACAACAGACCATGTGGAGGACACAATTTCATCAGAAAAATATGTTAGTGGTAGGTGTGTGGTAATAGGGATGCTGGCTAAAATTACATCATTTGCTTCTTATTGTGGACCTGAAGTTATAAAAACAAACACTTCTTAATATCAGTCTATAATAGCAATTTTTTTTTGAGACAGCACAAGGAGTTGTTCACCTATTACGAGACTTGGTAAATTTATTACGAAAGCTTGCTGTAAGTCAACAAGTTATAAATCATTACATATTTGTTTACTGAAAGGTCTGTAGTTTTCTTTAGTTACTAGCAAATATTTAATTTTAAATGGGATATTTACAGGCGAAATTAAACAGTTTCCTTGGTTAACGTAATATTTCTCACAACAAAATGATTTACAAAAAATTTATGTGTCTACATATTTTCCCAAACAAAGGCTTGAAGAAATGTTTATTTTTAAACACAAAATGTCATCATTTAATAACATTGTTGTTCTTTCCGCGTCTATAATTACCCATAAAATTACCATATAACATTAAAAATGAAACAACCTGTACCCCTCCTGTACCGACGAAAATTACGATTTTTAATTTCAAAGACCGACACAAAAATAAGGTTAATGCCAAATGTATTTTATTTCTTTTTTATCTGTACATCTTCTACTCTGAAAGACAGTTAGCCAGCTCGTTAGGAGAATTCCCTAGTAGCGCATGTACTTCTGATGATGATTTTTTATATTTAAAATTTACAGTGCCGAGTACTTTCAAGAAAAGATATTTGGATTTCTGTTCAGAATGATGTATTTTTGTCTTTTGTCCCTAATAATCAGTTATAATAACTTTAACATTTTAAAATAAATAAAAAAATTTACTTTTTTGTTCTTGTGTGGCTTTTGCTCCCAAGGACAAATGGCCAACCTGTTAGGGGAAGTAGCAAATAGTCGAAGGAAGAGGAATAATTTGAGCGATTATATAAAAAACAAACCAATTACGTGTTTTTCAAACATTCAGATTTGAAAAAACATATATTTTTTTTATATTTCTGCTTTTTCAAAGGTGCAAGTTGGTGTTAAAGAACTAATAGAGTTTGGTCGTTCTTTGAAAAAACTTCAACTTTCAAACACTAACCTGAACTAACCTTTCTTGTTCCAGGTTTCAAACTAGTAGGAAATGAACGAAGTATGAAATTTATTATTTGTTTCACCAAAATTTTGTACTTTCGAAAAGGAATAAAAAACTAAGTTTTGCACAACTTGAATCATTAAGATACTATCGTATTCCTGCAACTTAAAACTTAACAAACTGTCAAGAAATTTAAGTTGGAACATAAAAATCATATCAGATACAAAATATCCCATTAAAATTAAAAATGCCTTTTATACAAAACAACTACCTTGGCATAGAAAAAAAAGATATAAATAAAATTAAAGCATGTAATTAAATTTTTTCAAAAAACTAAAGGTTGAAAATATTTTCGTGGCAAAATGGTAAAAGTATCTAAAATTTAGGTTAAACTGATAACAAGAGTAAACAAATATTCAAGGTGGAAACTGGAAACATTCATGAACATTCGGTGTATATTTTGCTACTTATATATTTTAAGACTTTTCCAAGTGAGGAAATTAAAGGAAAACTCAATTTTCAGCAAAAATCTATTATTCTTTTATAAATTTAAGAAATACCTCGACATAATTAAAGAACTTATAAGTCGCAATTTGAGGAAGTTATAGAACAAAATTTAGTTTTTTTTTAAGTATAAAAAGTAGTAAGTCCACTGCCATTTGCTTCTATGTAAATATTGGATTTCTATTAATATGAAACGATAATAACAATTAGAGAAGCTTCTGAAACGTCACTAAAAGAAAATCGAGGAAAATAAAAAAAACTTAGTCAAGATACGAAAACAGAAATAAATGCAGAAGTTATTAAAAGAAGGAAATAAAGAATTCAAAGACACCTCTAAAGAGTCCCAAAAACTGATAATAAAAAACATGAGAGATACTAAGAAATGGAAGTAGTAATAGTAATTGAAAAGAACAGAGGTGTCAAAAGCCTTAGAAATCATGGGAAAAAACTACTTGAAAACAGTAGATGGTCAGTAAACCAGAAATCAAGAAGACTTCTTACAAATTACACATTGATTTTGTAACCTTGTGAACACCATACATTTCATCCTGAAATATCAGAACACGCACGACCAATTCTCAACACAGGATCGAAAGAAATGCTGAATATCACACCACAAGAACTGGGATACTCTAAGTCAAATGAAAAACAATAAGCTCCTGGACAGAATTCTGTACTCATTGTAATGACAATGCAAAGAGCAAATATACTCAGAAGTAAGCTCTGTGAACTAGTCAATAGATGCTTAAATGAATGTCTAATCCCCAAAAGCTGGAATAATGCAATTATAATATTGATCTAAGAAAAGGGAGATAAAAAAATCGAAAATAAATAAAAACTGCTAAAATTGGATTCAATATGAACTTTGCTGGGACAAAGGTGATGTGTAGAGCAGACTCTCGTATTGAAGCGCTCAATTAAAATATAGAAAATATTCAGAATTACATCTATCTTGGACATAGGATAACCCTCGCCATAGAAACCAGTTAGAATGGGTAACATTTGACAAGTTAAACAAGCTTTAAAGAAAAAAATTAACACCTGTTCCTTAGGGAATGACTCTATAATTAGTATGTAGCCGAGACATGGACCGTCATAAAACAAACCATGAATAAAATGAAACATACTCAAAGAATCATGGGACGTAGATGCTCGACATATACCTAAGAAATCGAAAGCGAAACACATCGATTTGACAAGAAACAAAGGTGAAAGTATTATGGAAACTGTGACGAGGCAGAAATGGAACATTGAGGGGCTTGTAGCACAGTTTAAAAACAATAGATGGTCCAGCACTATACTAAGATGGAGATCATACATATGTAGGAGATCCAGAGGATGCCTCCATTACGGTGGACAGATGATTTGAAACATTTCAGATACCGATGTGGGTGAGAAAGGTAGATAATAGAAAAAATGTTGGCAAATAAGGGAAGCCTATATATTTATGGATGGACTAAATATGGCTAATGACATGAGATAAGATTAAGGTTCCATATAATAAGTCCCTCCATCTATTCATATGTCTGTTTGACATAGTCTTTTTTCTTAAAATGAAGAGCTGAGAGGTGATATCTGATACAGTTCCAGTTTTTTTTTAAATCCCAAGAAATGATAAGAAAATTTTGAGGTCAAATTGTATTGGGTATGAAATAAAAGTTAATAAAACATTAAATGTGAAAATATAAATTAACTTGTGTAGTAATTTGGTTAAATAAAACTTTTAAAATGTCATGAAAATCATGCTCCAATGTTTGTATATCATATAAGAAAATAACAAGAGAATTTAAAAAATATATAGGGTGTCCAAAATTACTAGCGCATTGCCCAACATAATTCTAAGAGAAGAAAACAACTTTTAGTTCAGTACTTGCTAAATTCGTTAATTTGTAGCTTTAAAATATCATACAGAACACTTATTAAGCGAGTTCAACTAGCACTTGATGATTTTTTAAAATAAATTAATGAGTACATATTGTAATTACACTGTGTGAATTAACTTACCTCTAATACATATTCTCCAAAACCTCGGCAACTGTTTCGACCTTCCTTGGCCTTCATCAGTGTTGTACGGCTCCGAATAGAGCAACAACAGACAGCTGCTTACTTATTATAATTCTACATACCTAAAAAACCTGAAACGTAAACAGCTGCCAAGAAAACACCTACACCTATCACATTTTCGGTATTGGTGTGTTCTTAGGTTTAAAAGTATAAATATCCTGAAAAAAATAATTTATAATGATTAACTCTGAACAAAAATCAGCAATCCTGAAAAAAAAGACATTGGTATAATTTAATCAAAAAATATTCTAAATAGTAGAATAGATAAGTGAACTCTTAAATGCTTAAACATCGGATTTTAAAAATATATCATAAAAACCAACTCTTTGGTTGCTTTATCTGATTCTGAATGTGATTATTGGCACAATTTTATAAAGTTGTAGTTAGATTGGCCAGAAATAACTACTTCCTTACAAAATAGTGCAAATTAATCAAAGACAGAGTGATCAAAAGGGCAAGTTTCCCTTACCTTTTTGACATTTGGTAGTTTATCTGAAAATTTCAATATATACAACTGTATACAACACTTGAAATTGTAGAATTATGCGACTTCGTTGCCAAATGCTGAAAAAATTCTTTTAAAACAACTTAAGTAAACATATTTTTCAAAAAAATGACTGGTTTCCTAATTTTAATATTCGGTTCATTAAACTTGTTTTCTTATAGTGATTATTCAAAATGTACTAATGCACCTGAAAAAGAAAAAAAAAAGCATTGCAAATCCTATGTTTTATCTACTATGACAAGCAGTACTGTAATTTTAAGGTCATATTATTGAACGTTTAAAATTTAAAAGAAAAAATTAGCATTTAAAGTAAGAATATTACACCTTTTTAAACATCTATTTTTTAAACTCGGCTTAAAAATGTGTGAGTTTGTGGTAAATTATTTGTCTTATATTTAGAAAAAAAAACAGCTTTGAAAGAAATATGACCATTATATAAATTTTTAAATCATATATAAAAAAGAGATTTATACTCCTCATACACTACTTCCGTTAGCTGTTGGTCCTTCGTTCTTTAGTCTTCCTTCACAACATTATAAACACACACAAATAAATCTTGTTAAATTGATTTCAATCGTTGGTGTTCGGCACTTCTCACAGACACGTTCCAATGTGATAATTTGCCTTTTCCCAAGAAAAAATGCATGACTTACCTGAAACAATAGAGAAAAACTATTAATTACATAACAAAAATATTACGAATATAAATACAGTGAAGTGGAAAAGAAAAACAGAATTTTAGTATCTTACGAACGCCAATTAAAAAAAACTCATGAAGGGTGTGCACTTCGTAATCACATGTCCTAAAGGGTTTTCTTTTAAAATACAGGATTTTAATTTTTAAAATAAATATAGCCTATTTACAATTTAGTAAAATTTTATTGATTAAGATTAATTTTCCTCGTTTTCACTATTACCTTACTAAATTAATTTTGAAAGATACTATACTGCTTCTTGCTGGTCCTAATGAATTATTAAAAATTATCTAGTAAAATTACACCAAAGTGACTTCGAGCTTGTTTTTCATTTGATACTACACAAAAATTTATCAGAAGAGGGTAGTGTTTTGTATAGAAATAAGTAATTTACTAAAATAACAGCCATGGTATATATATATATATATATATATATATATATATATATATATATATATATATATATATATACATTGACATTCCAGCTCCGTGAAAGATTTGGATGCTCTCCTCCCAAATTTCCAAAGAGAAAGACAACTATAGCTGCTAGTTTAGTTTTTTTTTAGATATCAGTATTTTTTAAACACTTAAACATAAATAAGAAAAGTGTAAATAGGATGTAAATTAGCTATGTCAAATAATTTATATATATATATATATATATATATATATATATATATATATATATATATATATATATATATATATATATATATATATATATATATATATATGTTTATGCGGCTTTCACGGATTCCTCCGTGTGAGATGCAATAGCAGTGGTTATATCCACATTATGCTGTTGTAGTGCTGAAATCACATTCAGCCAACGTACAACTATATGCAACTCCGCGTATAAATGAAGTAAAATGCGAACAGTGAATGCAAACTTCGCTCCATCATATCCTTCCCATGTTAGAGGATGCACAGTTTGAATAAATTGCTGAAAAACACAATTCATCCTGTTCCACCACCATCGAGATGGTGGCCTACCTGTACCACCACACCGAGAAGAAAGTTAAAAAACTTACCCCCTCCGCTACAATGGTACGGCAGAGGCACATGTTTCGTCTCTCATTAGACTCATCAGGGTACTGACATGCACCTGTCTGTGCAAAGGACAGATCGGAAGGAAGCATGCATCACTGAACGCGGCTTCGCCGACCTCCCGCCGGATGGCGTATATATGTTTATGCGGCTTTCACGGATTCCTCCGTGTGAGATGCAATAGCAGTGGTTATATCCACATTATGCTGTTGTAGTGCTGAAATCACATTCAGCCAACGTACAACTATATGCAACTCCGCGTATGAATGAAGTAAAATGTTCGCATTTTACTTCATATATATATATATATATATATATATATATATATATATATATATATATATATATATATATATATATATAATAAAATAAAAACTTAAAATTGTTTGCGAAGTATACATGAAAAATAAAGCATCTTACCTTAGTCATCTCTGCAGACTGTCCTAATCCAGCTTGTGTCCCGAACATTTTAAGTTTTCATGATCGCACTTAATTGCAGTCCCTGAGACAGATCCAAAAAACAACTGTTTTTTGCAACAACTAGTTCTAGGAAACAACAATCAAACAGACACGAAAGACATTGCATCATTGACCAGATTTAGTTCCATGTGAAATTCAAATTAAACTGATTCAAGAAAGAAAAATTATTATTGGCATTTTTAAAAAACGAAAACGATCTATTCAATCCTTTCTGTACGTTAGACTAAAAAAGACTGGATAGTTTAACGCATGCAAGTCTTCCCTGTCTTATGCCACCCTGAAATATACGCGACTCGGCTTTATACTGTCCTGAAACAAAGAAAATATATCATTAGTTAAAAAATGTGATTAGATTACAAACAGCGTATGTGTTAACAATTGTTTGACAGTAAACCTATTCAACCATAACACTAAAAAAAAATAATATGATTTTTTATTTTTGTTTGTTATTGCATTTATAAAAGATGTTCCTATATTGGTGTCCAGAACATTATCAGCGTGTAATATCGACAACTCCTTATATTTTAGGAGTTGTTGCTATTACTCCTAATAAAAGATTATAATCTAATAACATAAACCTTGTGATGTTGTCTTTTGGTAATCCAGAGAGCTAAACATTTATTTAAAAACTTATTATTTACTTAACATATTTCTGTCATAAAGCTGCATTTTCAGAAAAATATTTTTTATACAGGATGTAGTATAACATAGTTGCATTTCTGAATTATTGAACTTCTAAAAATTACCTTTTTCACATATTTGGAAGAAATTTTAAGTTGTGTTATATTCAAAACTAACTATTTTCGAGTTTGATTGATTTTTTTTTTAATTTCTGATATATCAGGATACCAAAGTGTAGAAACTGGCATATAGTTACAGAATGTTTCATACAAAAACACATTTCTAAATTTGGAAAAAATTAAAAAAGATATAGTTCGTTTCATGTACTATCTAAATCATTGAGACAGAAACATTATCCCTCAAGGGATTTAAAAACTTAAGTAAAAAGTAAATTTTTAAGAATTATCATCAATTTGAAAGGTGTAGTATTTCATTTACATATAGATATGTTTCTCTCCCGATAATCTTTCTCCATGGGTTTTAATAACATTATTCTATATTTCTTACTTGTCTTTATGATAATCAATAATATGGTAACATATACAGATGTTTCTACATTTAGATACTTCTACTTAATTTTGTATAATCATTTTATCTGTTTTAGTTTTTTCAAATACACGTTAGAGGTTCAAATGGTGTATTAATAAAATGTACTAATAAAGTAGGAAAATCATGATTAATATAACTATAATAAAGAAGTTGCCATTGAAGTTATGATGTATTCTAATATTCACCGTGATGAATTGAGTTTAACTGTTCACGTGCTCTCCTTGTTTAGAAAATGATCTTGTTTCTAACACAGCGTCCCGATACGATCGAACCAATCCGATGGAGTAATGTCCACTTGAAATTCGGGTTATACTAAACGGTTCAGATTGGAGTTTCTACCGAATGCAAACTTTCTATTGTTGCAATATTGATTTCGATATAAATTTCAATTATAACTGGATAAAATTGCATCGGATCAGTCCGACTGGATCGGAACGCCACGTTAGAAACGACGTTTATATAAATAAAAAAAAATCATTTTATAAGCAACGGCTCCACAAGTGAATATTTAAATTCATCTCTGTTTAACTTAACAATATTATATTTAGTTACCTCCTTGTTCATCCCAATTTGCACGATAACATTTATTTTCTTCCTTTCCTGATGATGTCGTTTTCTTTCTTCACGATCCTACTCTCCAGGGTACGAACAAAATTGGGTTTCGAAGTACCCACAACAGCCGGCTGTTAAGCTTTTTCCAGACATCCGATTGTCTTCAAAAGCTAATTGTACCGCGCCTCTAAACTACGACGATGTTTAGGAAAAACCCGTGAAGAGTAGAATCATTGCGCGCGCCACGCACTTTACCTTAAATTTTCATTTGTAGAACAAGCATGGTAACGGATAACTACACTCATCATCTCCATGATCTTGATCTTCGACTTGAACATATTGATTACTCGATATCCACAAGTTCTAAAGTCAAGAGTCATGGAAACGCTGCGCATAGTTAAAACGCCAATAATATTAAAATATATTAATTTTAATTTATTGAAAATATCCATGCTCATCTTACAAGTAAAAAACGCGCGGATTGTCTGGCAAAATGTATCTGAAACAAAAGAAAAACACGGTTAAGCTACCTATATAAGACATTTTGAAATAATGATTTTAAATAAAGACCACTCTGGCAACACCGTGAATTCAATATATGAGAAGATTCACAAGTTCATATGAAAAGACGTGTATAGACATCTTCATTAAAATGATCTTCGTCTCAAGGAGCATATTTTAATTAAGGGTTCACGGGCTATTTAATTGGCCCTTTTTCAAAATATAATTTTGGCTTATTTTCTTAAACATTTGTATTGAGACTTTTTGTTTTAATAATGATTGTATAGAATACACGGGTATCATATTAATATATATATATATATATATATATATATATATATATATATATATATATATATACATATATATATATATATATATATATATATATATATATATATATATATATATATATATATATATATATATATATATATTTATCTGCCATGTTTCACATCCATACAATACAACGCTTTTAAATATTGTATTGTGTAAAAGATGTTTTCTTTCTTTGGAGATGTTTGTTGACCATAATAGTGAGTTTAGGCCGATCCGATAGCTTTTTCCCTTGAGTTATTGGCTCCAATATTTCTTCTTCAGTTCGCCCACTTTGACTGATCTTTGTTCCAAGGTAGGTATAATCAGAACAAGATTTTACTATGATATTGTCATCCACTTCCAAATCTGTTTCTTCTCCACCGATACACATATATTTAGTTTTACTGCAGTTCACAGTTAATCCCCACTCTGCGTATTCTTTAAATAGTTTCCTCGTCATAAATTTGAGGTCTTCTTTATCTTGAGTCACTACGACTTGGTCATCTGCAAAATGAAGCGTATATAAATGGGTGTCCTTTTTTAATTCTATTCCCATTCTACTGCATGATTTTCTCCAATTCTTTAAAGCTTCATTGAGATAGATTTTAAAGAGATTTGGTGATAGACAACATCGCTGGCGAAGGCCTTTGGTCACATGAAAGCTTTCTGATAAGTTATAGCCGATCTTAATTCTGGAGAATGCTTGGTCGTATAGCTGTTTGATGGTTTGGATCGCTGTATTGTTAATTGGAGACTTCTCCATCACGTGCCATAATTTTTGGATTGGCACCGTATCATATGCTTTTGTGAGGTCAACAAAAAGCAGATGAACCTCTCTATTTCTTGCCACCTTCTTTTCATTAAGTTGGATTAAACTAAATATATGATCTACGCACGATCGGCCAGCTCTAAAACCTGCTTGTTCCTCAATTTCTTTGGGGCCATATTCTGTTTCTACGATGTTTCTAAGCAGTTTTCCGTAGACTCTACTCATTGTGCTGGCTACAGTTATACATCTATAGTTGAGCATTCGTCTCGTCTTCCTTTTTTGTGGATTGGTGTTATCCAGCCTTTTTTCCATATAGTTGGGAGAGGATCATCATTATTTAGGAGTCTATTAAATAGTTCTTGAAGAAAGGACGTTAGTTTTTCAGTACCGTCCTTTAACAGTTCAGCAGGTATTCCTTCCGGTCCAGCTGCTCTCCTATTTTTCAATGAATCCACAGTCTTACACGCCATCTCCTTTGTTACCTCTCTCTCTCTCTCTCTCTCTCTCTCTCTCTATATATATATATATATATATATATATATATATATATATATATATATATATATATATATATATATATATATATATAATGAGTACATAATATACGTCCTTTCGCAAAATAATTAGAAACTAGTCGGCGCCAATTGGATCATACCAAAACAATTTGCAAATTGTTACTTGACTTTTTATAAATTCTGGTTGGCGCTGACTGGTCTGTAAGTTTTTTACGAAAAGGTTTTATAAGATGCATTTAAAAATATTTTCCTGACATTTGGTCCTTTTTAATTTATATATATTTTTTTTCATCTAGTAATGTTCGTATCTCTTTACTTTTATTTTATAAAGAAAAGTTTTGACCGAATTCTCAACTCAAAGAAATATTTAAAGTAAAAGTTATTTTGTCTATATTGTAAAAAAATTCTCTACTTTTTTAAGAACATATGCAAAATTATAAATTTTCTAGTTTTCACATGATTTTACAACGATTTTGATTTGTTTGAGAGTTTAAAAGTTATTAAGATTTTCTGTAAGTAACAGACAAATTTTAAAAATTAACTGTCATGTAGAAAGTTTTGAGTTTGCAACTTTTTTCGTCAATTCTAAAAAACCCAGTTATGTCATATAGAGATTTTTGGTTAATTAAAAATTATAATAGCATGAATATATTTTATAAAAAAAAATGACACTTTAAATTCTAGCCAAGAACTGCTGGACATTATAATTAATACACTGCATGCAATTTCGAAGTATTGGCGAGAATTGAAGAGTATATTTCCCACTAGTGTTAAAAATATTGGCAGCAATTCAGCCCTTACTTGAAGGGATTAAAAATAACATATTATATTTATTGATACAAAAAAATTAACAATAGTAATAAAAATAGGACTTACATTAGTTAGCATCAATGTTCACCTTGAAGACATGCTCTGCTCCAATTTTTAATAAACGAGTTTATGATCCAGGAATTTTCCGAGGCCGCCGTAACCATTCCTGGACCGAAAGAAATTTTTGCAACCCGTCGTGTCTCCTCCTCTTTCACCGGCCGTACTCCACCCAACTCTTCTGATGGGACGGCAAAGAGCCTAAGAATAAGACTCAGGGTGTAATAGTCCCTATGTTTCCTCGACTGCATGTAAGCCGCTACTGAAGAGTATCCCAGGGTACCCCCCTCCCCGATATCCTCACTGGGACTCATCCAATAGTGCGCCGAGGCTTTAAACACATCTGACCATGCAATGAGGGCCAGGGAGTTACTCCTACGTGAAATTGGATTCGTCCGCGTCGCGATGGATGTAACATAATTTTTCGCGTCTGAAAGTGAATAAATGTTCTATATTAGAAAAATTTAAACAGGATTGTTAGTTATAAAAAGGCAAGATAGCGATGCTAAGTTATTTGAAATTTTGAAACGAACAATATGAACTTTTTAATATAATTTTACATGACCAAACATTGCTCGCAAAAATAAAACAAAACAACTTTGCAGTCAGTATTTAATCAAATGCATACAAAAATAATCATATAGTTCACATTACCTAGTATTTTTTCCCAAAACCACGCTACAATGGGTTCCTTTTCGATTCCAAACAAAAAAATCTATGTTATTGAAATAACTTTTAAAACGACTTTAAAAAATTATATTTTTAATAATGATGCCAATTAGCTTCTACGAAAAAAACTTAATAAAATGAAAATATATTTTCCACAAGAACTCCTCTTCGGTTTCTTTATAAAAAAAATAATAACTATAATAAGAAATTTGGCGAAAATCCAAAAAATTTGTTGGTACTTTGGTACAACAAAAAAAAAGACAAGCCAGATTTGAAAATAAAAAAATATATAAAAGGGAGTCTAAGAAAATTTAAAAAGGCTATTTTTAATACTTTTTTTTTTAATTTTTGTCTATTTGTAACAATTTTAAAAATAGAAGATACAAAGAAATTTCTTATGAGATAATATAACAACTTTTATCAATATTAATCAAAAAATAATTGAATTTGAAATTATGCCACTATCGTTTCAATAAAAGTTAATTAAAAAACAATAAGAATTAAAGTTTATAGTATAATACTGCTTCGATCAGGACTGACAATAGGTGGAGGGGGCAGCTGAGGAGATTATCCCGGATCCGAGGCAGTTTGAAAGGGGCCGTAAAGCCCACTTAGGATAGTTTTCTAATTTTTCAAAAATCTATTTAAGTGTTAACTGTTTAAATAAACTATTATATATAATAATTTATAATTCTACATATTACATTTTTCGTATATCCTTCATTTTGTTTTTTTAAGAGCCCGAAAATGCTTTTACTCCGAATGTTTCCTGCCCTCTGGGCGGCCCTAGCTTTCGATACTAAAATAGCACAGAAAGGTAAAAAGAAATATTAGGTCAAATATCCGTCGTCGAAAATTTATTTTTAAAATACAATATAAATAAAATATTTATAAAAAAAATTGAACCGACATCTAAAAGTGCGCTAAAAAGTGAAAAATAACTTTAAATTTTTCTATGAAATTGAAATTTTAAGGTCGGCGCCAAACTAATACCTGACAAAGTGTGATTTGCATCAACATATTAAAAATACTTTATTTGTAATTGCTTTCTTACCATAATTTGTATTTATTAGTAGTTATTTATTTCATTTAGGAACAATTTGGCGCCGACTTCAAAAATTTCAATTTCAAATAAAAATTTAGTTATATTTCACTTTTTATCGCAGTTTTTGAAGTCGATACAATTTTTTGTATAAAAATTTTATTTTTCGATTTTTAGTTTTAAATTCATTATGATATCCATAAATTATTTGAACTAAGTACTAATCGAGATTAGTGTACCTCGCAATGTCTCCAAGCTGGAAAAAAATACCCATTTTATCCAAAGTTGTAAACCACCCTAAAAAGAACCACTAAAAAATTTTTCATTCTTATAGTTCTCCAAATACTAGTGAAATTGTGTCAAACAAATATTTAGTCTGTCAGTAAATCCACTATCTTAAATTTCAAATTAATTTTAGATTGGTAATATAGGCCCCAAAACCTTCCAATATAGTCAGTCAGTTTCATAGCCTGATATATTTTATATTGCATATTGAGTTTGTATACGCCCCAAGAACCCCGCAATATAAATTTTAGACAAAATCGGAAAACGTTAAATTTTCAGTCTCTCATATTGTATCTTATCAACCTAATAGTTGTAAAAAATTAACTTCATATTCGTAATACACGACCCCGAAAACCCCCTAATCCCAAATCTGAAAAAATCCGAATAAGGTAAAATTTTCAACCCACAATATTGAATCCACCATATTGAATTTCAAAAAAATTATTTTAACGTCTTAATCTAATCTAAATCTAAACCCTTCAAAGCCCCCTAGTACCAATTTTGGATGAAATCCGGAAATCTAAGATTTCTAGACCGTCATATTGCATCTGACATATTAAATTTTCTTAAAATAATTTTATATTTGCTATTTACCTCAAAAATGATTCAGTCCCACCTTTAAAATTTTTAGTCCTCTATATTGGATTCGCCATATTGAATCCTGAAAAAATACTGTAAATTCATAATTTTCACCCTCAAGGACTTCCTATATCAGTTTTGGAAAAAATCGAAAAATGTAAAATTTCTAGGACGCCATATTGAATCCGCCAGATTGAGTTTTTCAAAAAATATTTTAAATTCGTAACTAACACTAATAAAAATCCCCCAATGCTGATTTTAGACAAAATCGATACATGAAAATCTTTAATCTGCCATCTTGGATCCGCAATATTTAATTTTTTTTTAATAATTTCAGATTCGTAATGTGCAATCCAAAAACTCCCCCATATCAATTTTGAAAAAAATCGGATAAAATTAATTTTTTATCCGCCATATGGGATACGCCGTATTGAATTTTTTAAAAATAATTTCAGATTCATTATGTGCGACCCGAAACCCCCTCATACCAATTTTGGAGAAAATTGGACAAAATTAAATTTTTTTGTCCGCCATATTTGATCCGCCATTTTGAATTTTTTTAAAATAATTTCAGATTCGTTAGGTACAACCCCGAAAATTCCTTCATACCAATTTTGGAGAAAATCGGACAATAATAATTTTTTTGGCCGCCATATTGTAACCGCCATCTTGGATTTTACTGCATCAATTTCATCTAAAAAAATATGGGACCACCGCAGCAACTTCCTGAACGTAACGTAAAAAATGTCATTCAAATCGGTGCAGCCTTTCCGGAGTAATTGGTGTACATACATAAAAAAAATATATATACGCCACGAATTTAGAACCTCCTTCTTTTAGAAGTCGGTTAAAAAAGACAAATGGTATTTAATATGCGAAGTATTTGCTAGTTTTGTAGAATTTACAATAATCATATAAAATAAAATGTATATTGCAAAAAGCCACATTCGAATCCCTGTGAAAAAAGATAAACATAAATAAATTTTGTAATGACATAAAAAAATTAGTATTTTCAATATTTTTTCAGAAATGTTAACCCAAATTTTGAAAAATTCGAAATTCATAATTTTAAAAAGTAAAATATATATTTTATTCTTACAAGAAATCCGAAAAAATATATAAATAAATTTTGAAAGGATTTAAAATTGGTGTTTCATAATATTTTTTCGGGGGTAATATTTCAAGTTTTGAGTACTATGAAATGATTTTTAAAAATAAAAAATACAGTACAAAGTAAAATTTAAAAAAAAGGTGTTTAATCAGGGGCGGATCCAGCCTCTCTCTTTGGGGGTGGGGGTGGGGGGGGGGGTGATATGACAAAAGTACAGTATGGCAAGCGAAAGCAAGTTATCGACCATGGGGGGGGGGGGGAGGGGCACCGGAAACATTCCCATTTCTAGTGTAAAAAGCAGGGTCGTGTCTATTTTTCTAAATTTGAAACTCTTGGAGAGGGAGGGATGCCAGCAGCATACACATTTCTAGTATAACAGTCAGAATTGGGTCTATTTTCCTGAACTCATAGCTTTTGGAGGGCGGCTATCGCAAGAAAAACAAGTTGCCAACGGGGGAGAGTGCCAGCAGCATACACATAATAATATAAAAGGCAGAATCGGTTCTATTTTCCTGAACTCAAAGCTCTTGGGAGGGGGCGGGCGATCGCAAGCATACACATCCCTATACTGTAGAGAAGAACTAGAGAGAGTAATAAAACTGTTATCGAAACCTCCAACGTACCTGCTCCAGAGCCGCAGGAAACTGAGGACTGCCGTAAATCTAATTATATTTACTTATTATAAGCTTTTATAAATTTACTGCAACAACAAAATTTCTGATAATTCAATTTAATTTCTGTCAGTGAGCAAAGTACACCTTACAGTGTGTCCTTAGTGATTTATCTTGTTTGCGTTTGTTTTTATATATTATTTGAGATTAGTGAAATACCCAAAAGATTTATCCTTCCACCTCTATATTTATTCCAAAATCGTTAAACCAAGACATTTTTTCGCCAACGAAAAACTTATTACGATGAATGTTTATGATTCCTTAAAATATTAATATCTAGATAATAATGTTGAAAGCTCTTGTTGAGATGTGTTCCATGGCAAGAGTTGGAAAGGCTACTATGTACCGAATACTGAAGGAGAAAAAAACGACCGGAATTGTTAGAACTCCCAAACCACATTCGATCACAGGCAGAAGAAAAACCTCGTTGGAAAAAGAGATGAAAACTGCAATAAAAGGAGTAGTACATACATTTTATTATGAGAAACAGATCTCAGCCGTGGACAAAATTCTAACTAAAATCAATGAAGATCGGGATTTACTTGAAATTAAAAGAAGTGAGCTCTGGAAATTGCTCAAGAAACTTAATTTTTGCTGGAAAAAACCAGGTAGAAAATCTCTTCTGAAACTGTCCGTTGGAGAAGGAAATATCTCTCTCAAGTAAAAGGTAGAGTTGCTAGAAATAATACAACTTACAAAATTAGTAATTTAACTTTTGAAAGATTTTTTTGAATAAAGTTACTGCGGGAAATTGGGAAAAATCCATATAATAAAAGAAAAAATGTGGAAACTCGATCTCAAGATCGGTGAGATAGAGGAACCAATTATAATTAATTTGAATCAAGATAGCTCCACTGACTTTGATTACGAATTAGAAAGGTAATGTTTACCAGCGTAAACACAATTTATTATTTAAATTTTTGTTTTTGTTCTTGTTGTATTTTTTTGTTTAATGTTGTTATATTTTTATATATTTTTATTTTAGTGTGTCCCACTCTTTAATTTTATATATATTTAATTCCAGTTAGCCCTAATTTTTTTATTATTTTATTATTGTATTTGTGTCTTTTTCTTAAGCGTGTAGAATTAACACGTTTATTTTATTTTTTGGGGCTATCAGGTTTCCATATAATAAAGTAAATTAAATTAAAATGCCACTGCAATAGAAATAAAAATAAGTAGGTCAAATTTTACCTGTAACATATAAAAATAAATTACATTTGAATCCCTATTTAGTGTTTATTTGTAATTCTGCAGATGGTTTAAGAATTAAATAAACTGAAACGTCAAAAATCCTAAAAATGTTTTAAATTTATAATAAACTGACCGATAGCCCCAAAAAAATTTTAATATTATATGGATGAATTTATTTTTTATATATGTTTAATTTCTTATATTTTTGACAATAGGTATTTGGTAAATATTTAAATTATACCTTAGAATTTTTTGAGAGAATAAGGCTACGTTTTAGTCTGAATGTGCCTAAAACGGTTCTATGCCAAAATTAAAAATAATAAAAATACAGTCGTAATTTGTGTTAAATATGTCAAAATTATCTATATTTTTTAATGTATATGAATTATTAAGAAATCAGAAGAAATAAAAAAATATTATAAAAACTTTTTATTATAAGTTTTTTACCGAAATAATATTCTATAACATAAATACTTAGTGATAAAATAAACCTCCTTCCGACGCCTATGACAAGTATTAAAATCCTCTTTAACACTTGACACTTCCAAATATATTGTTATCTAACCCAAATAGTCCATTATTTTAGACCGGTATTTTTGGATTATAAAATTTCTAACCAATTTCTATGAAAAATATTAGTGTCTAATACATTTTGCCAAAGACACCGGACTAAAGAACACAGGTAGTTTGCGAAGAAAAAACCGATAAAAAATTATTTATTACTCTCTCTAGTTCTTGAAAAAATTCTTGGAGGGGGGGATCGCCCCCCACCGCCCCCCCTTGGATCCGCGCTTGTGTTTAATACATTTTTCCGAAGTTTTTGTTAGTTTCGTAAATTTTACCTAACCTAAAAAATAAAATATAAATTTCACTCTCACAAAAAGCCCCTTTTGAATCATCGTGAAATTATAATTAATAAATTTTTACAAGACAAAAAATATATGTTCAATATTGTTTCAAAAGGATTATCCCAACTTTAGGGCACTTCGAAATGATTTTTAAAAATAAGAAATATCCCCCTCTACTGGGACACGCAAAAAAATATGATAAATAATTGTTAATATAAAAAAAAATGGTTTTTAATACATTTTCGCGAAGCTTAAATCACTTTATTCATGTGGCAGCCATATGTCAAATTCCAGTGCGATCACAGTCTAAGTATTATACCCTATTAAAATCATTTCTTATGTATGTACTTAGATCATAATTGCAGTATACTACAGGATTATTTTAATATGTAGTTACATAATAGAAGGTGCAAATAGGCAAATACTTTTGAGGCAAAAAATTCTTCAAAAACTTTCGAAAACTGAATGTCCAATACATAAATGTACTAAAAGCCGTAATTTATAAAAAAGTATCGGCCTATTTGGAAACATAAAAACCAAACAAGTTAAAAAGTTACTTACATATAGAAGGAGCAGAGCAAGACTTTATGTTAGGACGAAAAACGGTAAAATTATATTAAAATAAACGACGGGAATATCCGTGACCATCCCGAGATGACCTCCTCTAAGTCGAACGCGGGACCGAGCAGAAACATTTTCCTGCATCACATTCGATACGAAGTTTCGGTACAAAATGAGGAAATAAATTAAGACGCAAAATAAAAATGGTCCCAAAAAACTCCACATCGAGCTCGGATTTGTATAAAAACGATTGAAAAAACAATGAATCATGCCTGTTTGCTTAGGTAATTGAAGGTTTCGGTGATATTTCTACCTGAAATTTTGTTCATTTTTGATAAATATGAAATTTTCTAGATCTCGTTATTTCTATAATGAAAAAATACTGTAAAATTATTTATTTTAAATTTTACCAAAGGAAATATTTTTCACAAACATTTTGTATTATATTTGAAATGCAAAAATTAAGTAAATTGTTTATGCGTCCTGTTTTATATTTTACAGATTTTTGAAATCTCTAAATCAGTATGTCTTTTATTTATAATAATAAAAATTGTTATTATACAGAGCGTCCACAAAAACATTGGAAAATTCTTCGAAAAATTTTACCAACTAAAATATTTTTCGTAAAAATTTTATTGTTATTTAAGATAATATCAGAAATGTATAAGTTAAGATGGCATATACAAGATGAAGAAAAAATTAAAAACATGTAAAGTAAGATTAAAAAGCTAGCACTCATTTTAACGTGGATTCTCTCCAGACAATATTATTTAAAGTAGTGCTGGAGGAAAATTTTATTTTATTTTTGACGATTTATGACGGTTCTTAGTGAAATCGGCCGAAATGTAATATGACGCAGTTCTCGACTTTCTTATCAAAAGTTTTCATAAGCCTGAAGCCATCTAATGGCTAATTTTGATATACAGTGATCTAAGAATAGCATGCTGGGCAAGGGATGGTTCCGCATCATTCACTTGAAGTTAAATGTCTCAGAAATTAAGCATTCTGGAGAAAAAGTTTTAATATAAAAATTGTGAATAATTAGGCGGTACGGTGTTTTTTTTATGGTAATCTATATATATTACAAATATGGGAAATCTGGAAATATTTCACTTTAACAAAAATATATGTAAAATGCTAGTCTACATTTTGTATTACATTTTTTAAAGGTCAAATATATTTTTACAGCAATTCAGAATATTCGCTTATTACTCGGAAATTAAGCACTTTGGAAACAATTTTTAAGCAAAAAAGTTGTAGGAAATTGAACAGAGCATCTTATAGCGACCAATAGGATGACCCTTTGGATGAATTTGATTTTTTGAACCTAAATTTGACCACGTTTTTATAAACTCCCTTTGTTGTTTGTCTGTTTTGTTTGTCTGTTTTGTTTGTTTGTTATAAATTTTGCAATCGATTTTGAACTAACCTTCCGATGAGCTAGAGACCTGAGGCCGTTCTTGACATTCTCTTTCCTTATCTCTTTTAGGACAGTGACATACTTATTTGTTACTACAGACTAAACAATGATGGAAGACCCTTATTATGACATTCTCTTTCCCTTTACTTTTATAGAATCGTAGCCCTGAAACTTTAAACGTAGCTCAGAACTGGATGACAATGCAATATTAACTAGCTTTCTAGCTTGTCTGTTTATCTAACGTTTGTTTGAAGATTGTAGACACTCTCCAGTCGTCGCCAATATATATATGGAATGATTCAAAACTCATGCCATAGAAACGGCAACAGTAAAACCGAAAGTCTGGTTGAGATATGTCGATGATGCTTTCATCGTATGGAAGGGCAATGATCAAGAACTTAATGGTTTCCTGAAACATCTAAATACCATTCGACCTACAATCAAGTTTACCATGGAAAAAGAGGTAAATGATCAATTGCCCTTCCTAGATGTCATGGTGAACCGTTCAAACGAAACTATTAAAAGTTCAGTATACAGAAAGCCAACACATACTGGACAATATCTTAATCATAGCTCTAATCATTCTGTTGTAACAAAACGAGAAATTAAACGCAACCTCTATAATCGCGCTATATCTATATGCAATAATGCCGATTCTTTGGAAAAAGAGGTAGTAAATGTTATATCCGATTTACAACAGAATGGTTATTCTGTGAAACTAATTGACGATGTTATAAATAACTTTAGAACAACGAACACTGGACAGCAATAAACACATTCCTTCTTCACAATTCCGTACATTAAGGGAACGTCGGAGAAAATAAGACGAATTGCCAGTAGTTATAATATAAAAACAGCCTTTAAATCAGGCAATACACTTAGAGCTCATTTAACAAAAACAAAACCTAAAACTACCGATAAGAAAGAATGTGTTTACAAAGTTGCATGTGAGTGTGGTGAAATGTATATTGGAGAAACCAAACGACCACTAGAAGTTAGAATTAAGGAACATGAAACTCATACACAAAAAGGGGAAACGTCGAGATCAGGCATTGCAGAACACTTCTGGGATAAACAACACCATATAAAATGGTCTGAGGCTGCGGCAATATAAATAGAACCCAATATGAAAAAAAGAAAATTTATAGGAGCAGCATATATTAAAAACAATAATGGAATCTTCAGTAAACCGAGTCTTGAGATGCCTAATCTTTGGCAACCACTACTTTGTAACATCAACTCATTGAGGTGTGTACAGTGAAGCGAAACTTTGCGCTTCAATGGACGCAGTCCCTATATAAGCTCGTAGTCTTAAGACAAAACATTCAGTTTATACTTGATAACGATTAGAGATACAACCTAATCGAAACGTCGTACAAATAAAAATAAATAAATATAAAGACAATGCAAGTCCGACCACATTTTAGTCTGTCTGTTTATCTGTTCGGTATAAATTTTGCAAACAATTTTAAAATAACTTCTCGATGAGCTAGAGACTTGAAACTATTAACATAGCTCAGAGCTGGATGGCAATGCAATATTAACTCGCTTTTTTGGTTGTTTGTCTGTTCGGTACAAATTTTGCAATAGATTTAAAATTAACTTCCAGATGAGCTAGAAACTTGAAACTGTATGTAATTGGTTTAATTTTATTGTCTATTTTGAATGACCTCTAGCATGGTTATATTTACATATTTTTCCCAAAATATAGATTACCTTTAAATTCTTATAAAATTTTGTTATCCTAATGTACGATACATAATAAACTTTGAATTAAAGGCCGTCTTTATAATTAAAGCATGATAACATTTGGTTTTAAAAATCCTTGCCGTCAAAATAAGTTAATATAACATGAAGTTCGGTTTCTTTATTGGCCACATATATATTGAAAACACCAATGGCGCTTTTCCGTCTCGCAGTTGCTCACTAAAAATCTCGGGAAAGAGAAGATCGACTTATGGGAACTTATATACATCTGTCCTTTATTGTTGGGATCAAAGATTGTTCAACATGCTCAACATTTTATATGTATATGCGAACAACAATCCCCAAGAAAATCTATAATACCTGGGAATAGCGAGTTCCACACATAGACATACAACGCCTAATCCGTGTGTCCCTGTGTGTCGACTTGAGCTTGATGCGAGAGAGGCGCAAACACCAAAAGATGCAGTTTTTCTATCGAAAGGCGCGGAGTCAAGTGTCGCGCACATATGCCAAAGTTATCTCGCCTGAGCGACCAATCCACAGCACGTGTGCAGGATATGAAGCCCTATCCGATCCCTTTAGAGAGACAGAAAGACTATATTCTTAAATATTTACGTCTATTCACACCAAACCCAAGTCGGTACACGTATGGGATCTTCTCTGTGTCTTCCGGAGTCTTGCTGTTGACCTATGAACACCTTTTAATTATTTCGTAGAGGATATTTGACGTAAGAAAGGGGCTTTCTTTAACTGAGAGAGGGGGTTTGTTTGAGTCGATATACTGGGACTAGAGGTCTATTCTTTATATGTTTATGGATCCACGTGATAAATATCGCAAGTAGACACCATGGAACCAAGACATAGTGAGTTGTATGCGACCAAGTCGAAAGATAGGCAAGCTTGATGGTGCATTCTCACGCACGTAAAAGTAACTGTACTAATCGTGTAATAAAAAAAGATATTCTTCTGAGTAATTATCACTTTCAGTTCTGTCACTTGAAATAATCATGATCACTTCGACCCAATGAAAAGTAAATGCATATTCAAAAGAACATGAAGTTATCAGTTTCACTTTTTTCACTTTGATCAGTGATAATTTACTCAAGAATACAAGCCAAAAAACTGAAAATGTCAGAGTGGGTCCACACGATAAGAAAAATCTGGGCGTAAGCGTAGCGTAATAAGACATATGTCAAATTTGGCGCATTGTGGTTGGTTAAATTAAAAAAAAGACAAAGACTGTTATATTGAAATTCTCGTCTTCGAACTCCTTTGCAATTCTTTACAAGTGGTAAACTTTGGAAATAAAACTTCTTTTAAATAGTCTCATATTAGGGCAAAAGCAACCTGAATAAATTCAGAAACACTATTTATCGACTCGGAATTCGCACTGTTGCTTTCACATGCTGATTTCATCAGCTAAATATCCCAATGTTATTTCCTACGTAGTAATAAAGGTATAGCTCTACACATTTCCATATCGTGTTTCTTAATTATTGGCCCAACAACAGTGAAGAACTCTACAAATTCACCAAGAGTAACAGGAAAATATTTTTTAAAAATCTTGACTATTTTCTCGCAGTTCTTAAATTAAATTATTAGTATGTCCAAGCCTTTCTCTAATGTTTTCCTCAAATATAGACCGGACCCAGTAGCGACGACTTTCCTGTTTTTTTAATAAAGAATATATCAACAATCTCTTTATATTTTGTAACTTTTTTTTCTAGTTCACAATACTGCTGCAATTAATGTTTTATTTTGCTTCATTTTAATTTTTACATAAAATATAAACAAAAATACTGATAAAAGTTATATTAAGACAAAAAAACACACCCCTTATCGCCGCGAAACGAAATATCCTGTGTGGACGAGATATTTTTAACTTAAAAGGGTGAAATACGCCTACGCTCAAATTTTTCTTGTCGTGTGAACTCACCCTCACACTCCAGAACAAGAAATGTTAGTTCAGGTTAGCTCTACACAAAAGACGAAAAATTGTACTGTACGAACTTACACGGCAGACAAAGAGAGGGCGAAGCGGAGTTGTATAAGCTATCTCTCTTCTCCGAACGCGATTGATCGACGCACCCTTCGAAAGTATGGGGATAGGAAGGGGAAAACAAAACTAAACCAGCGGAGCGAGAAAGATAGCTTATACATTCATTCCCCTATCTGTTTTTCTATCGTATAACGCGCACGGAATGGTATTTCCAGGGTAGCTCTCGCTTTCGAGAGAACGATCATCTTGATAGAAAGAGGGCGTGGTTCTAAATGTTTCTTATGTTTTTATGAAAACCACGCCCCCTTTCTTCAAGATGATCGTTCTCTCGAGAACTAGAATAGTATAAGCTCGAAGAATTTGACCAATGAAAAATTGTTTTCAAAGTACCCGCCGATTTGACAAACAAATGGCGTAAAAATGACAACGGTCATGTGATATAGGCAAAAGTCGCTGAAATTATTATTTTACTGTAGTCCTTTAAATTCGTTAATAATTTTGTGTGTAAATAAATACAAAAAAAGTTGGATATTCCAATACTTTAATCTTTTACGCTATCTATTGTTAAATTGAATAATTTTATATAAAATAGTGAAGAAAATTGAAAGTCCGCCCTAGAGTTTATACCGATGTGATACTAACTGATGAAGTTGTATAAACCAAAACTACTCAAGCCTATCTCTAATGGCATATGTTATTTATAAGTTTATTCCATATTTTAACTAAAATATTCAGATCTTCACGTACGTTACATGGCAAAAAGAGAGAGAAAGAGAGCAACGAGCAGCGACTTTATAAAAAGTCCTTGCAACGAGCATAACAGGCTACCTCTCCTTCTCCTAATGCAGTTTACTGTCGAGCAAGGCGTGCACGTCGAAAGTATGGGAATAAAGATGGAAGAACAAAATCAAATGTTCGGAACGAAAGAGATAGTATATAATACTACCCGCTCTCTCTTTCTTGATGCCATGATTTGTGTGCGCCTATATACTCAATGCTGCCTATATACTCAAAGGTTGCCTCACACAGAAATTGTAGGGTGTTGCTTCTAAACTAATTTCTCGTTTTTGGGGTCGTTTTAGCTTTAAACAAGTGCCGAACTAACGAATACTTATTCTTGTTCTCGAGGGAACGATCATCTTAACAGAAAGTGGGCGTGATTCTCATGGCAGAATACGGTTTCTTACGTTTTTATGAGAACCACGCTCACTTTCTATCCAAATGATCGTTCTCTCGAGAACGAAAATAGGCATCCTGGGAAATATAATGTGAACAATTTACATGCCATGAAAAATGGAGTGTTTTGTATCATCCGGCGCAGCCACCAATACCATGAAATCCTATATACAAAAAAGTTGCATTGTTTCGGGTTCCTAAAAGGACAGCGCTATTTCGTCCTCGTTGGGACTCCTCAGATCATTCTATCCGGTGCTTATAATCTTGCTGCAACTACATCTGAACTACTAATTTCAAACAGAGAAAACGGCGGGCAATGTAATTTTCTTGTTCTGGTGAAGTTACTAGGCAACAACAATGTAAACAATTCTCGGAAAATGTCCGATTTATCGCCGTATGGCATTTATTTTAATGAAATCGACAAAATATGTATTTTAGAACCGGAGATTGGTAAGCAAACCAATGATTTAAAGGAGGAATGTTCTATTTACGTAGAAAGTAAGTTCATCCTAGAATTTAAATCATATTAGCTTTGTTTACACCATGGCCTCGAAATGTATGGAATTATTTTGCTTAGATTACACATCCGAGGCTAATCTATACGGTCTTTAGTAGGTACTCGATCAAGATAACAGTGTAAGCTAGGCTATTACAATTTTTAGTGTTTTGTGGCTATTAGATATTAATTCTATTATCGGTTTAGAATAAACACTCAATTTCAGAAATTGATGAATTTCAAAAGATCGCCGACAAATTTATCACAATGGTCGAAGAATTGAGAGCTAAGATTGAAAGGCAAAAAATAAAAGCCATTGGGGCCCGAAACTTATTACAAGGCATGGAAAAACAAAAAGAAAATAACCAACAACAGTTACAAGTGAGGTTTGATTCCGTTAATACATATGTAATACATTTGGGTTTAGAGATAAATGCACATCGGGAGTACTATTTTAAAGTTTCCACTGGATTACCTCTTTAGGAAAGTATTTAAGAAAAAATCTTTCAGACAAAAGGTATAGGGCCTGGAATAAGTGTAGGAGTTAAAAAATGATATAACCATAGACATTAAAGTAAGTATATAGAAGTGTGTTGGATCACGCTTAGAAAGAGACAAAACGAATTAGGACGGTAGTACCTCTCCTTCTAATGGTGGTCAGGTAGGTATCGTGTTTAGCTCCGCTCATAGAAAGAGAAGTACTACTCGTCGAAAACGCTCTGTCTTTCTAAGGGTGAACCAACGCGCTTCTATATAATTCACAATTTATATACTTACTATTATGTCTATGTACTTAATCTTAGAAGCAATTTTAGCGGTTATTCGAGGAAAGCTTTATTTTTGAAATGAAAACCTCTATTTTTGATTCATAATATGACAAAAATGGAAAATTTTGTGTCCGAATAAGTTGTCATGTTTTATGTCAATTTCAAATGTCGCTCTCTCACCCCTACACCTTTTGTCAGGTACATGTTTTTCTTGAATATTTTGCCAAAGACGTAATCCAGTAGAAGTTAAAATGGGATACACGGTATATCAGTTTCGGGGGGTAATTATTCAGGCTAGTGGAAACATCGAATTTTTTTCTGATCTTTTGCTAACCCCTTGTTTTGGCGTGAACATGAACCTGAATTATACTTTTTCCAACTTTTTTTTTTACTTTCACGCTGTTTTACGTTCTAAAATTTTATTTATCTGCCATGTTTCACATCCATACAATACAACGCTTTTAAATATTGCATTGTATAAAAGATGTTTCCTATCTTTGGAGATGTTTCTTAACCATAATAGTGAGTTTAGGCAACCGATAGCTTTTTCCATTTAGTTATTCGCTCCAATATTTCTTCTTCAGTTCGTCCACTTTGACTGATCTTTGTTCCAAGGTAGGTACAATCAGAACAAGATTTTACTATGATATTGTCATCTACTTCCAAATCTGTTTCTTCTCCACCGATACACATATATTTAGTTTTACTGCAGTTGCCAGTTAATCCCCACTCTGCGTATTCTTTAAATAGTTTCCTCGTCATAAATTCGAGGTCTTCTTTATCTTGGGTCACTACCACTTGGTCATCTGCAAAATGAAGCGTATATAAATGGGTGTCATTATTTAATTCTATTCCCATTCCACGGCATGATCTTCTCCAATTCTTTAAAGCTTCATTGAGGTAGATTTTAAAGAGAGTTGGTGATAGACAACATCCCTGGCGAAGGCCTTTGGTCACATGAAAGCTTTCTGATAAGTTATTGTCGATCTTAGTTCTGGAGAATGCTTGGTCGTATAGCTGTTTGATGGCTTGGATCGCTGTATTGTTAATTGGAAAATTCTCCATCACGTGCCATAATTTTTGGATTGGCACTATATCATATGCTTTTGTGAATACTACTAACTTTTATTTACTCAAGATCTATTGGAGTTCGATGGAAGACATTTCAAATGAGCAGATTTTATATAAAACTGTACATATTTTCTTAAAGTATGATCGGAAACGCTAAAAATTAGGCCAAAAACAAAAAAGTTAAAAGGATCATAAAATTGCACTTGTTTGAATGTCAAATCAGTATTCACTCTACCCTTCTGGTCCGCAAAGAGCAAAAATAGACAGACATTAAATAGCGTTGCACAAGGTTGAAATTTATAGAAATACTCTGAAATCTAGTAGGCATAGTCTCATTTTCTTCACTATTTGGCGGGTCATTTACTCTCACCGCAAAGGCATGTACCATGTACTTTTTATGTATGTAAAGCAAAACCATCCTACCTCAATAAATGAGTCTGAGCCAGCACACTGTGTATAAAAAAATTAATTGTAAAAAAGAAACAAGAAAAAAAACTAACTATAACTAACCCTTAGAATATCGTTCCCAACTCCCGTTCTGACAGTGAATCTCCTCCTCCCAGTAGTTCTGCTGAACAGCAGCAGTATTAATTAGCGTGAAAAATTGTAGGGTGTGCGAGTGTAAACGTTTATGTTTCAGAAGTAACAAAAACAAATATTTATTATTATAAATGGTTTTACTGTTTTTTATATTTCCTTCGATGATCAATATACTTTTTTATGCGTTTGAACCAATCCGAAAAACATTTTTGCCATCGTGAAGATGGTATCCCGAAAACATGATTTTTGAACGAATCAACCGCATCTTCTGGTGTAGAAAATTCTTTGTTCTCCGTGTACGGAAACAAAAAGTAATAATTGAGTGCCAAATCAGGGCTGTACGGTGGATAACCCATCTATTCCTCGTTCTGAGTGCTCAAGATGTTACCTGCTTGAACCGATGTGTGAGCTGTGAATGATCTGTCGTATCAGGTTTGTTTTCCGCAATTCGCCGTAGACTTCCTGCAGAAAAATGGTTGTGTACCGTTCAGAATTGACCGTTCTACGATTCTTTAAAGGCGCCGTTGCAACATGACCAGTTGCTTCTAAACACGAACAACTTTTGTTGGTTCTGCTGTTTGCTTTCGGGCTCATACGCATAGATCCAAGACTGGTCACCTGTCACGATCTTATAAATATTTTTTGAAGTATCTCGATCATATTTTTTGAGCATTTCCTTGCATCAATCGACACAAACCTTTTTTTGAGAGATTGAAAAATCATTCACCTAGCAATGTCAGTGTTGCGAGTTCCGAAATATAAACCGCTACCTTCGTATGTAAAAAATTCGCGAAATATTCGATGTTTCCAATTTCTAATAGACCAGTTGTCAAAGCAAAAGTTGATAGACAAAATTTTTATCTGGATTACTCGTATATAATTTTTTCCAGGCAGTAATAAATGAAGTGTCGATGGAAGTGGAGCGCCTAAAAATTCAACTAAACTCCTTGCAGAAAACTGAAATGGAACAAAACGAAATAATAACTCAGCTGACACGTTATTAAAAATCTGCTAAATAATTTATTTAAGTGTACAACAAATAATACAACGGTAAAGTAACCTGCACTTCAAAAATTATTCTATACACAAACAGAACATTTTCTAAACACCACATAAGGCAAAAAGTCCAAGTTTTTTTTTACAAAATAAAATATGAAATGTATACAGTAATTGTTTTTTTAATTAAACCTTCTATTGTAGTGTAAAACTGGCTATTTCATAAGCATAAAAAAATATATTATCATATAAGAGGGTACTTTTAAAAATTCATATCATTCTTCTAAATAAAAAAAGAATTAAATAGAAAAATAACGTACACTGAAAAAATATATTTTCAAAAGCATCCTCATGTATTATTTTAAAGACAAAAATTTTCTTTTTACTTTGGTAAAAACATAAACAGTGTTTCTGACTTTCTATTTTAATTAAACTAGGTATCAACTGAAACAGTTTAGAAAAGTTATATGAATAACTAAAGGCATATACTGAGTTCTCGTATTATGTCCAATGGAAACTGTTTTTGGTATATGACCTACGATTACGTGAGCATCTTCAAAAATCAGAAAATTCTGTGGAGTAGAGGTCGTTCAAAATGCCTTTAGGTCATAGGCATATAATATTTCAAAGTAAATCTACTTTGACATGGTGCAGTCGTATATAATCTGTACTTCAAGACATCCAGTTTAATATTTTATGATTCCCAATATGAATAAGGAAACAAGACTTCTCAAATAGTACAGAAAAAACTTCACCATAACTTCAAACAAATGAAGGGACACCTACCAGTTTTTCTGGGGTTTTAACTTAAAGTGGATATAGCAAAACCTGTACAATGGTTCAGTTTAGTTGGTAAAAGTTTTTAAACATTTTTGCTGATATAATTCTAAAAATTTACATTTAGCCTTGTATGGCTGTACAGATAGAAGCTATAATCCCCAAAGATTAATTTATTTTACTTTTTATAACATACCGATATTGACTTACTTGTTAAGACAAAATATGTCGAGACGTTGATCAAATTACTTAGAACCACTATATAGATTTATAAAAAAATGAGTCGAAGTGTATCAAAATATATTTCTTCATCTGTAAAATTAATAATTACATATACGTGATTACATAGAAGCATAAACTTTACATTCAAAATTACTCTTATTATTCTTGGTGGCTCAAAACAAACACATGTGTATCAGTGTTGGGCAAAATGTGATCTAATTACTGAGTACTAAGTTTGTATTTTGTAGTTAGTAATCACGATTACTGATTAAATGAAATAGTTATAAAAAGTGGTTATAAATTTCGTTTAGTTATTTATTATTATTATTATTTCGTTTAATTCAGGCAACACACCGTTACAAATCTGAGAATTTATAACATCCGTCCCATATAATATAAACCTTTAAAGAAAGAAAAAGGAAAACTAAAAATGGCTCCCGATGTCTATATTATCGCCGACTAAGCGTTCTATCATTTATGAAGGAAGAAAAATATATAACCTCCTTGGCTTGCATTATCGATTGATGCCTTTATTTATTATTCCGGGGAATCTGAACTGTACTTTATCACGCAGGCTATTCTATAGCTTGGAGGAATATTCTGCCAACAGCTTTTAGTATTCAGCGTTTTGTTTGCCTTTTACTGGCTTTATCTATGTTAATTTTTTATGTTTGATGTTGGTTACCAACACTTGTCTTTTAGATTGTATATACTTTCAATTATATGCCCGGTCACATCTGGTCGAATTTTAAAACCTTAATTAAGTATTAATAATTACACATTATATGATAACTTTCAGAGTAATTGAGGATCTATATTCTATAAAAATATGTTTACGAGTCGAAAATCTTTGGGGCGGCTTATTGAAGAATATTATATTAAGGAATTAAATGACATAAAACCAATGTTGGAAAATGTAAGGTATGTATGCACTAAGGAAGACATATGGTCTAAAACAAAAATAAGTTTCATAGGTGTTACAGCGCATTGGGTCACCTCTAATCCATATAGAAAATCAAATGCCTTAGCATGTCAAAGGTTCAAAGAGATGCTTAGTTTTAATAGAATTACACATCTAACAGACGATATACACAGTAAATTTGGTCTCGACTTGCACAAAGTGTTATCTACAGTCAATGATAGTGAAAGTAATTTTGGAAAACGCTTTCAAAGAGTTTGGTGTGCAAATACCCCAGTAGATGAGGCCGATGAGTCAGAAGTTAATACATCAAATGATAGGTCCGAGGTCGATCCTTCGTCTTTTGAAAATGTTCATTTCTCTACAGTGTCACCGGAACTGCCAACTCATGCGAGATGTTCTGCTCATAAACTTGGTCCATATGGAACCACAGATGCTTGCAAAGTGTTTCAAAATAAAAATACCAGCATTTCCAAAATGTATGACCAAGTAATTAATAAACCTAAGTTCTGGAATGCAGAAGTCATACTTAGTAGCTTGGGACACACGCTTTCAAGGCTCTAGATGGAATAGTACTTACGACGTGCATGAACACATATGTTATAAAGGATAAGAGCATGCCGCTCCACAAGGCATTAATATTCAGCGATTGCAGTTGACATTTTACAAGGTAAAAAAGACGTGTTCTATGGCTTGCTATTGCCATGCTTACTGTCTCTGTGAAGAAACATGGAAAATTTGTGCAACGACGCAATGCAATGTCATACCTACGATTTCGGAGCAAACGGTGTGCGTATATTCCCAGAGAACAGCATTTAAGATTGAAAAAAAAAAACCATTTCAAAACTGCCGTTGCAAAGTAAATTTCCGAGTGGTTCTACAATAAAAAATAAAAAGAGATGAAGACTTTTTGAATTTGATAGTTCTTCTTCAGATATCGAGGAAAATATATGTACAACACAAAAAACTTCAATCAGGAACTTTAAATGAACCTCTATATGTTTTTGTTGGAAGGAAAAAATTATCATTATCGCATCTCAAGATATTTTTAGAAACAAAGTAATCAGTAGTTATAACTACTGGATTGAAATAATCAGATTAACGATTACTTAAAATAAGCTGATTATCGTACTTAGGGTACATGTAACCATTACGCCCAACACTGATGTGTATTATACAAATTTTAAATTGTATATGCAATTCTAAATATGTTTTATATATACGTGTGAATTTCAACACTTTGACAGGTTGTTATATTTTAATGGTGTAAGGTATCTCTATAGTTAATCAAAAAATTTCAACTTCCAGTTCAACTGGAAATCTGCAGTGGATAGACAATGAAAACTTCGATACGTGTCATTTTGTTATATTTTGTACGGTTATAGTTCCTCAAAAATTTTTCTTTATGACATCATTTTAATTTGTATATTTTGTTACTGTTAATTTAATTTAAATTATGGTAACAAGTTGTCTTACATAAATGTATGCTATGCCAGTTTGGCGAGACACCTTACAAACAAAAAAAAATACAAAATGTATGCTTCTTTAGCTCATAAGTAAAAGAATTTTGATAAGACTTCTACCCCACTGTGCAAAAATGATGCAATATCATCTCATTTTAACCAGTATATCAGATCTCAAACTTGAAACAAAAATACAACAAAAGAATTTGCATCCATTTTAAAACATCTCAAAAAACGAAAATTAAACAATAGTTGCAATTGATTGTAGATGTATCATTTCAAAAAAATTATCTAGAACTTTCATAAATTGGAACGTCTGTTTTAAAATTTTTATACCGGACAATTATTCAAAAAAGAAGTGTAAATTTTAATTAAATATGGCCAAGAATAAGCTGGTGAAACAACTCCATAATTAGAAATTTTTAGGGAAGAACCCCGCACTATCCTTACATGAGAAGATAGTTCTCGAGTGGTAGAATAAAAGTTCTCATGGGCACGAAGCTTAAAAATCTATAGTTTAAGAGATATATGAACTTGCAATTACCATTTTTACGAGGATTTTTGGTAAACCACAAATAAAGATTCTCCTGAAAATCTCGAATTTTAGAGGAAAATAGAGAGTTTTGAAAAAAAAAACTTTAAGCTCAAAAGTTGTACGATTTTTCCTTATGCTTCTTATAGCGACCTTGACCTTCAAGGCTATTTCAAGGTCAAGCTGAAGGATTCAAAAAATAGATAAAGTTTTAGTGTGCAAACAGTGATAAAGCCGGGATTTGCCGATGTTATTGAATATATATATATATATATATATATATATATATATATATATATATATATATATATATATCCTCAGAGCGACTATATTGATTATCGCTGGTTCTAATAATTTAGAGTATGGAAAATAGAATCTTTTGAAAAAGGTTCGATTGTGTCAGACCAAAAATTTGACTTATCAGTGCCGGTTGTAACTAGGGATGGTTTGCCTCAGCAGTTTGTAATTATAATTTAAAACTTAAAAATGTTATTGAGCGGCTGGATGCGGTACATTGGGTTAATAGAAATTTTAAGTTAAGTAGTCATCAAATTGTTTCGGAAATTTCTTGTGTTCTGTATTTCGGTATAAGAAGCGCAGGCAATTATAAAAATTTAATTTTTATCGAAACCACTGGTGCTGTTAATAGTTGTCCTGATATCTTAAGTACTGATACTGGAGTGCTTAGCTTAGATTCAAAATCCAATTTATAATCGGTGGAATCACCTGTGGTTTAGGCGCTAAGCTTGACTGCAGTGGTGCTAAAAATATGTATCATGGAGTGGGGTTTACTGTTGCTGATCTCTCTATGCACTTCTGGTTATAACAGTGATGCCGATGACCGTCAAAATAAAGACAGAACTCCGTTTTTTCGTCCAGGAATGTCATCGATAACATAATACTAGTATTGTATTTCTAAGGTTAAATGTACTTAGTATTAGAAATAAAGTGAATGGATTGAATGTATTTTTGAAAGATAGCTATCCGGATATATCATGTCTGAATGAAACATCGTTATCGGATGATGAAGTTGCTGTATATTGCCACGGTAGTTATGACGGAATAAATTATTTATGTCGAGAAAAAATGAAAGGAGTTACGGGCTCTCTTTAGGCGGACTGGGATGCTTGTTAAGGCCTTCAATGTGAGGGGTGTTATGCCCATAGAGAGAGAAACTATGAATTTTGCTTTGCATAGATTCTTTTGAACAGTAATTCAGTTAAAGTCGTTAGTCTGTATAGGTCTCCTGATTCAAAATTAAATATTTTTTATGAAGTGCTTGATGGTTTACGGGCCGAAATATTTTCCTTAAATAGGAAGATTCTGCTGTGTGGAGATTTAAACATCAACTTCTTGGCTGCAAGTAGTAATAATTTCAAGGGCTTCAAACTTAAATAAAAGGGGCACAAGAAAGCACAAATAGTGAATCACAAATTGATATGTTCTAACGTAGAAGAACAGAGTATAAATTGTTTTATTAATAAATGTATTATTTTTGATCATTATGCCTTAATATTTTTAATTAAAAATCTATGGGTTAAAACTTCTAGTGACAGTTACTTTTAAACGCAGATACTATGAAGTTAAGTAATTTCATATACTAGATTCAGTGTGAAAATTGGTACAAGTACGAGAATTTTTATAAAATTTTCCATTTTTGACTCAAATTTTCCACTTCTTAAATCAAACGTAATTGTCAATAGAAGTAAAAACTGAGTCACCGCTGAAGGGTATGATTGATCCCAAAAATTGATTGGTAGAGATTGGTATGGATTCTATAAGAGAACTAAAAATGAGATTATTCTAGAGAAGTATAAACAGGAAAAGAGGTACGTTACGTAACTCAATGCAAAATGGGTTATAATGATAATAAAATTCAAAACTCTCAAAATAAAAACATCTACTTTACTTAAGAATGATTAAAATTTTGGTAAGCCTGACAGGGAGATAAATTTATTGAGCGACGATGATTTTATTACGAATCCAAAAACCATCGCTGGGTTATTTGTTGATAGATTACTAGTGGGCACAAATTATGTTCAATGTGATGAGGGTCAGGATGGTGTCAGCAGAAGTCTGGCATCTATTATTTTTTGATTCCCTATACACAAATGAAGTTACAAGTATTATTAGGCAAATTCCCCTTAAGCACTCAACTGGTCTTGAAGAAATACCAGCAATAGTGTTGAAAAAAGTATGTGATATTTGTTATCCGTTGACGTCTTTAACAAGTGTTTTCTCTAAGGTTTATTTCCTGCTCTATTAAAATATGCTAAAATTGTTTTCATACATAAGAAGGGTAAGCACTAATTCAAATAATTATAAACCAATTTCACTGTTATCAGTATTCTCTAAGGTGATTGAACGTGCTATTTGTATTAGATTGTTGAATTATTTTCATAAGGAAAGTGTTTGTTCGAATCAATATGTTTTTTTGCCTGGAAAGTCCACACAGGAAGCTATTTTTGTCTTTAAATTTGGTTATGGAGGAGTTTGACGCTAGTAGACAGATGACCAGCATCAATTTTGACATATCGAAGGCATTTGATTTGATTAATCACAATTTGTTACTTTCAAAATTAAATATGTATGGAGTTAGGGGTAATGCAAATGATCTGATTCGTTCAGATCTGTGTAGCAGAGCTCAACGAGTAAGTATAACATCTAACGCCTCAGGAAGTGTGGGGGTTTTCCATCACAGAGCCCCTTCCTGTGTCTACAAGCCTACCTCACGGATCAATTCTGGGGCCAATATTGTTTTTGACTTTTGTAAATGAACTAGGAGAATCATTGGCCTTCGACGGTGTTTTTCAATTTGTAGATATTTCCTGCATTGTGGCAGAGACTGATATTTCGAGTGTCTCAAAAAATCCAGTGAAATTGTAGCAAGGATGGATATTTGGTGCGTGAATAATTATTTAAAATTAAATACTGAAAAAATTTGTTTTATATCCTTTAAAAATCAGAATCAATCGCTATATGTTTCTTTGAAAGGCAAAACCATCCCCTAAGTAAACATAACAAAATTTTTAGGCCCGACACTCGACTCGTCTTTATCGTGGAGGGAATAGGTTGACAGTGTTATAAAAAAAGTAAATAAAGCATGTAATGTAATGAGATATCTTCGTAATCACGTAGGTTTGGAGAGACTTAAAATATATTTTTTTGCGAATGTTCAGCTGGAGATTCAGCATAGCATAATCTTTTGGTTTGGTTCTGTGGATTGGCACATAGTATTTGTGTCAAAACAGCGTAGAAGGTTAATGTTGGGTTTCTCCAGCAAAGAGTCCTAGAATTTTTCAATTGTGCAATAAAAAATGGAAGCTCATTTAGAAAAATCAATTTGATCTTGAAATAACATTGTAGGTCGAAGTCGAACTAAAGATTACTAGTAGAAACCAAAACACTTCTCTGTTTAAATTTTTTCTTCAAAACCGTAATAACAAGTTTATGTATTTCAAAAACTATGCGTTTTAAAACTCAGTGCCAATGAGAGCTTTGGTTATACTACTCAGGAACAATCTGTTCCCAGAGTTAGACAAAAATTTGACCTTTCTCCTAAGGATAGTGCAGGCTTCTTTGTCAGTTTTTTAAGAAGGTTGCCGTTATAACACAATAAAAAAATTGCTAATTCCTTGCTGTATAGATAAAACTAATTATTGAATTGGTACAAAGGGTCAATTTTTAATACTATTTTTGAAGCAAGGAAATAATGAAGTTTGTTGTATAAAAAATTAAAAATGTTTGGTTCTGAATGCTATAAGTTGTTTCTTTCACATCTTAATAAAGAGTTATATTGTACAATTCAATTGCAACTACTTCAAATATAAAATAAAACCCTAAAATTTTCAGTTTTAATTTTATACAGATCAGTTCAATAAAAAAATATCCCATCACAACTAAAACTTATTTAAACTCCCTGCACATCACTGTAACACGGTTAATTTCAACAGTAAACAACTTGGTACTCTTGAAATTTATCCTGTACACTGATTAAACACTCACTTCCTAAAACTTTATAAAAACCATCACTCTTTTACTTATATCAACTGCCATATACTTGCGCCCTCTACCCTGAAAACCCTCCCGTACGTAACCTTAAATTTTCTTTTTTATTACAAGTGCTTCTCAAGTCTAATAATGGACATAAAATGTTCCTATAACAATTTTAGTTTCATTTATAAAAAGAGGAATAGTTATTTTGTTGTCTTATAGATTTTCTCATGATGATGACGTGTCCTCTTGTGAACATTGTCCTTCTTCAGTCTTGGCGCGTTTCGATTCGCTACTTTCCGTGGATTCAGGTTCGGGGCTAATGGAGCGTTTTTTGAGGTTTTGTTTAAATTTGACGATGATTGCGGTCATATTGTCGCAACCTGTTCCATCTCCCATAGTGTTTGGAGCTAAACAGTGGTCAAACATCTGAGGAATGAAAATTTTATAATTAGAATCTTAGTAAAATTGTAATTTCATGATTTTGTCACAACCGAAAATATAATTAAAAAATGATAAAATGTATATATCAAAAAGGAACCGTGTGAGAGTGTGGTAAAACGTGACTTTGGGTCAGAATCGTAAAAAGTTTAGAAAGGAGACATTTATTAGTTTCCATGAATATAATTTTCTTAACCCAATAGTTTGAAATAAAATTAGATATCTTTTGTATGCCTATTAAATGAGTGACACCAATTTTCAAAGAGTATAATCAAGCCTCTATTTTGTAACTCTGGTTTTATTAACTTCACCCTAATCACCCCTAACATTTAAAACAGACGAGTTCATATCCTTCCTCGTACACTTCGGTCTCTTCGGCGCGATGTTTCGCGACACAGAAAAGTCGACATATTGGCGCGGTAAAAAAGAACAATGCTGGCAAAGATAAGCAATAGAGAAAATATTTCTCCAGTTTTACAACAAAAAACATTACGATTTTATATATTTTTTCAAAAAAAATTGTATTTAAGTTTGTAGAGTGTTTTTGAAGAATTACAAATTAAAAATATTTTATGGCACATCACTGTTTATTTAAATACATTACCAGTCTTTTCGGTAAAACAAACGAAAAACCGCAGACTCCAATAGTAAGATTTTTTTCATGACTAAATAAGATTTTATTTTAAATAAGAAAAAAATTTAACAGTTAAAAATGAATGGACATTTCTCATTGTCTTTAGTTACTGATTCGACGATAACCGTTTATATTGCATTATCGGCTAGGTGTCATCTGACATCAATTGTAAATTTTGACATACAGATGCTATTTGTGTTGTTTATTGCAACTTCAAAATTTTATCTCGGCAAAAAAATTGAATTAACTGGTGAACATTTTTATGATTATTTTTTTTATACGTCGATGAAGCACCTAGAAAAACTATTCTATATCGCTGGTTCACACTACCAATGAGACTCACGAATTTAATAAATTTAATTGCACTATAGTTGGGAGCCTGCAGGGAATATCACATAGAGACAACCATCATGAATTTTTAAAAAATGTACGATTGTAAGATTCGTTTTATCTAACACCAACTAATTTGGAAGAAATTAAAAATACCTTTATAGAAATTGAGGATAAAAATGCAGGATAAGGTGGCATCTCAATTAAAATTTTACGGAATATACCAGAGTCTGTTCTTAATGCTTTGGTTAATTCAATAAATAGCTTCTTTTTACCGGTACTTTTCCCGACTCATTAAAAATGTTAATTCCTATATCCTATATCCAAAAATGAAGATACTGAATCTCCCTCTAATTTTAGACCCATATATTCAATCTCCATCCTTTCCAAAATAACAAAAAAACTAGTGAAAAAAAAAGAGTTTAATCATTCATAAATAAAACCAATATTTTAAATTCATATCAGCTTGGTTTTCGGAATGAAAGAAATACAGATGATGCTGTTTTTTCATTCTTGGAGAAACTACCTTAAGCTTAATGAGATGCGTTGCGGCAGTCTTTTGTGATCTATCGAAAGTCTCTGACTGTGCAGATCATAGAATACTGCTGCAGAAGCTTGAACTTTATAGATTTAGAGGAGTAATTTTTAACTGATAAGGAAATTACTTTAAATAAATCGAATACACGAATTTTCCGCATTTTTATAGACTACTGGAATATATACTTATTTGTTATCGTTACATAAAAATACAGCTTTTGAACTAATTTTGGAAGAAACTTCATTAATGACGAAACTTTCTAATAACTCATTTATATCATTAAAGTAAAGATCGTCGTGTATGTTAAAAAACCTTAAATATTCAAATATCAACGATGAGTCATGAAGTTCAACCGGGATATCTTGGTATAGAGATATGTGGCTGGTGGAGGCCAGAAAGAGGATGCTGCAACTATGTCCCGAAATAGTGGATCCTCGATAAGAAGCACTCAATCATTTCAACCATTTTATCAATCAACCAAGGATTAAGTAGTATAAAACAGCTAAATACAAACAGGGAAATCTGTGCTCCTTTGTCGGTTTTCCATTATAACATCTAATGTTTGAGATATGATTATAATTTACTCGAGTGTTTTTTACTAGAGAAGCCGTATTATATTCTAAGCATTAATGAGCAGTGGTTGCGATTTGAGGAACTGGTGTCTGTTGCCTTAGTTTCGTTCACGTCTCTGGTTTATGGGGATCTGAACACAAACATGGAAACATGACGGTGTGGCTGTCTTAACTAGAGTCGGCCTTGGGGTGCCCGTTACCCTATGACGTGGTATGTTAGAGGAGCTATATTCTGAGGTTGTCGAGATTAATTTTGATGTCATTGACCAGAGTATATCAGATCATTTGGCTATTTTATTTAAATACAACTTTAAAAAAATAGCAGTAATTAATAATGTTAGCGTAACGTATAGACCCATTACAGATCTAGAGTTTTTTAATAATATACGTAATACTGTTAATGACACATCAATTTCTGCTGACATACATTTTGAAACTTTTATAAATTTAATAAAACAAAGCTGGTAAACAAGAACAATTTTGGAAGTTCTTAGAAGATCTACTGGTTTAAAGATCAGTTGAAGCAAATGAGGGAAACCTAAAAGTTCGTAACTCGGCTAAACAAGACAAGTCCGGTTCTGATAACCCATGATATGCTACAATCTTTTCGAATTAACTATAAAAATAAAATTGAGAAATGTAAAAAAAGAGAACAATATTCATATCAGTACATCAAAAAATAAATATAAAGCTGTATGGGAAGTTATTAAGCACAATAATCCCATTATAGACAAGCCAATGACTGAGAAATTAAATGCTAATGATTTCAGCATTTTCTTTTCACATATTGTTTTAAAATATAATACAAAATATTCTTAATTAAAGTACCTGCCCACTTAGCTACCTTGACTCCATAAAAAAAAATAACTCAAATTCAGCATTTGTCTTTAACTACATGACTTTAATAGTCTCAGGGATGTAATATCTAGCCTTAACAAGAGTGCTAGTAAGGACTGCTTTAGTTTAAATGTTAAGATTCTTAAAACTGTTAAAGATACAATATACCCGCTAACTAAAATTATATTTGAAAAAAATGCTTGAAATTGGCTAGGGTGGTACTTTTGTAAGAAGGAAGTTTGTGATGATGTTGCTAATTATAGGCCAATTTCAATTGTGCCACTTTTTAGTAAGATCTTCGAGAGGGCTTTAAAAAAATAAGATGTGACTATCTTGAAGACCAATGCCTATTCAATCCAAGTCAGTTTGGGTTTCATAGGAATATGTCTACTACAACTGCCATGTCATCTTACCTCATACATTCAAGACTGTTTTGAGAAGGGCGTCCTTCTTTGATCTGACAAAAGCTTCTGATTGCATGACCTATTCATTCAGAAGCTTTATAAATATAATTTTTATAATTGCGCGGTCACTCTTGTTAAGTTTTATTTATCAAATCTTCTTCAGTAACATTTGGTGATGCAGAATCAAGCCAGAGTCCAATCATTCACGGTGTGCCTCAGGGATAGGTTCTTGGGCCGTTTTTATTTCATTTATACGTAAATGATACTAGCACGTGTATTTCTAATGAGAAAACGACTATTATTTTTTTGGCGAGTAATACTACTGCACTCGAAGGGGCGAACGATTTGATGTATTTTGGTCGGCGGACGGAGGGAACGCGGTCGGAAATTCAACAGTGATTTATTGCAAATGAATTGTGCGTAAATGAGACCCAAGACCAAAACCCAGTTAATGGATATTTCACTAAGGATTTTAAATATGGATGCGTCTACCGAGAGGTTCCTGAGCATATATCTCGACTCTAAGCTGTCATGGGAGCAACATGCTGAACATCTTACGTGTGTTCGAAGCAGAAATGTGTTTATAATTCGTAATCTTAAAAACGTAGTATCATTTGTTCTTAAACATGCTTATTATGGTCACATCCACTCTCATCTTACTTATGCCGTCCTGTGCTTGAGACATTGCAAGTTTAATCTCTCTTGCCATTCTCACTTTTCCTTCCATTTACATCATGAATTGCCTTATGCATTTCAGAAAGAATGCTGACAGTTACACCTGTAATAGTGATTACCACAACTACAACACCAGAGGCAGGAATTGTTTTACCTTAACAAATAGTAGAATTACTAAAGCCAGAGATTACAGGAACCAATAGGAGCTAAAATTTTTTATGTGCTTCCTGATTATATTAAAAATCTCAACACGAAACAGTTTAAGTTCAGAATGCAAAGCTACCTGAATATGACAGAATGATCTCCTTATATATTATTTAAGTCAAATATTTTGTTAAAAAATTTTGTTTTTAAAAATTTTACAGTGACTTGTTTGTAGATTTTATGTCTGACTTGTCAAAATACTTTATTGTGTGTATATCATGAATAAACATTATCATAATTATTATTATCATGAATGGTGCTGTACCGAATCAAAAGTGAACATTACGCAAAACAATTACCACTAAAATGGCTGTCCCGTGCGCATAAATTTCACACAAGGAACGTCTTAAGGAATATCCTGCTAGAGCTATTCCACAAAAAAACGTATTACTTAAATAATCTTCCTAGAAATGATTCGCTTACTCCATTATTTGAGGCAGTTTTGTTTTTCTGACTTAAAAACTGGTTAAAAACATTAAAAATAAAAATTTTGCTGATTTTAACTAAACACCCGTTTTATAAGTGTTATTAATATGTAAGTTCTTAAATAATATACTGTCCTACTATCTATTATCTTACTTCTTCGCAAATTTGTGACACCTTATCCGGATTCTCGTCTAATCTGGGCTTTACAAAATCTACTACTTCTTGGCTAGACATAAAATTCCAGATTCCATCACATGCTAAAACCATAAATTCATCTTCCGCTGGATTAATGGTTAATTTTTTGATATCTGGCAACGCTGCAAAAATTATGGAAACTTGAGTTATAAAATATAACAAATTTTATAATTTGAAAATTCACTAACATGTTCTAACTTTAAAACTGGTGTAAGTTGATAATGAAAAATTATACTGACAAGTCAACTGAGTCAAACTACAATAATAAAAAATCTATTCTTTTATGAAAGTTTTATTTCATTTCCGGTAACAACTATTTCTTTTATTGATTTGAAGGCTTTACTCCTATGTTTTTATTCTTACCTTTTAACCAACTTTTAAAAAGAACAAGGTTCTCAATGCAACAATTTCAAAAATTTCAATTATGATGGCTTTTTTAAGAGGTTTAATTTTAAAAAATTATCTCATATAAAGGTTTGTGTTAACCTATACAGGATGTTTTGGGAGGAAGAGATATATTTTAAAGAACTGTGGTGTAAAAAATTTTAATATTATTTTTTAAGGAGGTCCCGTCGCTGCCCATGTTAAATAAAAAAATATCAGATCATAATGAAAATCATTTTTTTCTATAGTTTTAAGTCGTAATCTATACTATAGCGGAATTTCGATCAACTTTACTGTGTAAATTTTTAAGAATTCAATTTTTAATTGAGTTATAATACTAAAAATAAATAAAAATTAGTTTTTTTTAAAACATACAGATTTCCTTTTTGTAATAAAATATTTAGCTTACTGTGAGGTTTACTGGGATAACAATTAAAATAAATAACTTGAAATTTTAAACCTTCATACTTCAGATCTCTGAATACATTCAATATGAAAACTTTTGCCCATTGACATTTTGAAATAATACAAATTAATTAATTAATGTGAGAAATTCATCTGAAGTTAATATCATAACGTTTATAATGTGTATTATCTTCTTTAAAACTGCATGTATGAACTAAATTTATATTATTACATTTTATGCATTTTACATGAAAAATACTTAAAAATCCTAAAATTTCTTCTTTAGCGACATGTTTTAAAAATATTAGTAATCACTGTTTTTGCACCACAAATTATCAGCAATACATTCCATTTTTATTACTCAGTTACTGATATGAACGTCCATATCTTGTGAAATAAAATTTTCTTTTAATTTACTTTATTTCGTGTTCACTATATTGCAATTGTTTACATTTGAGATTCACAAATTTACCAGCATTTTTGGCATAACACATTCGAATATTATGAGTAAACATTTGACTATCTTTTAAATTTATTTATTATGAAAGAGTAAGGTTAGATTGTCTCGGATATAAACGTAAATGGTAAAAACACAATGTTGTCAAATTACACACTAGTTACAATCAACTGATTTAAATAAGTCAAATGAAGTTCAGTATTCTTATGATATTTTTTATTTCAATGATAAATTCCTTGCAAACTATTTATTTTTAAGTTATATTATTTTTTATTAATATTTTAATTTAATTTGTTAAATATTAAGTACAACACTTCATTTGATTCACGTGGTAGCGAATGGACATCCTTAAATGAGTTTGATCCGATTTTAAGATATTACAATGAATTTTGGAGTGCGCCAGAATAGCAAAGAAAATGTTTTACACTTTCGCCAGTAGCATACATGACAACATAAATTAAGATATGGTACGCTAAAGTGTATTAAATTACTATTATTTTCTTTATCTTCAGTAAATTTTAAAGAATAAATGTCTGGTTATTCGAGTGATAAATTAATAATGTAAAACTAGTTATTTTACGAACGGTTTGAAATCGTACTTAAAACATCGAGTGCAGAAAAACATATTATTTTCTTATTTCAAAATAGTCCGTCGGGCAAGAAAAAAGACTTCAAGACACATTATTTTTTTTTACAATTAACAAGGTTAAAGAAAAATATTACCAAATCAAAAAAATCTGTAATGGAACTTTTTTCTCTTAAAACATGTAAAACTCTTTGATTTGAAAAAACTTTTTTTTTCTGCGTTTCCGCACAGCAAAATTCCATGTAATTTTAAATTATTTCAAAAATATTCAAGGAAAGGTGATCAATTTTTTTTTTGGTATCATTTATCTTTCAAAAGAAGTGTTGGTAGAGCCGTAAATATAATCTTTTTTTTTATCATTTTGACCTCCAACATTCTTAAAATATTTCCCTACTCGCTTGAAACAAATTATAACAATATCATAAGCAAAGAAAAATTGATCAATTTTAAGATCTAATTTCTATGACAATTATATCCGGTTTAAAACTTAAAACTCTTTTGAAGAATCTGACTATATACATTTTTCAAATTAGACGCGATTCATGTAAACTTTTTTTTGGCATAAATTAAATCACTAAATGACAATGAAATATCAAAGTTTGCCATAAAACGAGCATTAAAACAGGCTCAGGAATTCCATGAGACTGAGCCTAAGCTGACCTAACTGCTGAAAATATATTATAGTTGTCCTACCATCTTTCATACTAATATTTACCAGTAATCATTTGTTCTCTATCACTTAGGTCCTTATTTTGCTTGTAGGCATGATCCCCGAGAGCCCTGCTTAAATTTAGTCCTCCATTAACTCTTCCATCCGCCGTCACCTTACCTCCCGCTTTAACTATCCTATTTCTTTCTGGTTCATCTTCAGGTTTGTGATCAAATGACATTTCAACTGCTTTACCTAAGGAAATGCAGTCCTTTTTTCAGTCAGTTTTGTAAAGTCTTCATTGAACTTACAAACTAACCTAAACTTACATTTTTTTCCTTTTGAAGTATCTCTCTTATCGTCAATCGTGACAAATCAGCAGTAAATTTGAGAAAAAAATAGTTTGTGCTTTAAAACAAGAACAGCAAATAATGAGATATAACTACAAATTTCAGAGTGTTAACTATGCAACCTAATAATAATATTTAGTCTGTCTGACGATAGAAAAATTATCAGAATCTATTTATGTTATTTTTTAAAGTTTTTATATAATAATTATACTGTTAATAAATGCTCTGTATAGGGTATTTAGTAATAAAAAAAATGGCAATATATATAGAACTGCGGATTCAAAGAGATTTAATATAAGGTATTGATGATTTAAAAATATAAGTAAATAAATACTTTATTTCACAAATTGTCTTATTTCTGTTTTAATTCCTTGTATATGAGTCAGTTTAACTTAAAAACTGTTTGGTTTAGAAAAATTAACTATCCACTTTCCCAAAATTAATATAATTCCAGTTTATTTAGCGGTAGTACTTCTGATAATTACCGATAATTCTTTTCTTTATAAATTCACTTGATCACTAGTTCTGCTTACCTTTCCTGCAAACAATACACCTAGAATCACCCGCGTTTGCTACATATAATTCTGTGCCCTTAAGAAGCGCCACAACAGCTGTGCAGCCACTGTCGGAGCCAGGCTCCTCTTTCATATTCCTTGCAAATTCTAAATCATCCTAAAACAAACCCAATAACTAAATGTTAAATACTAAATTAAACATACATCTAAAATAAATACTGATAATGGCCTATAAAAGTAATGAATGGAATATGATCGCAATAATGTAAAACAGCAATATTGGTCACATAAGTTCATGTCTTCTTTTCCTAAGTTCTCTATGCACAGACGCTGATTGCTTTAATTTTATTGGTTATTTTGAATGATCTCTAGCAGGGAAATTCTTGTAAAATTTTATGTATTCCTTATGTATGATAAATAAAAAACTTTGAATAAAAGGGCGTATTTATATTTTTTATTTATTTTATGTATCTCAAACAGTACATCACAGAGTAAATCCAAAGAGTAAATTCCTTATTGTATGTCACATAAATAAAATAGGTTATCTAAGGCTTAACAGTGACACAAACTTTCAACAAAGAATACACAATCAGGAAGAAAGGACTAATACATTTTCAATTGCAGATGCAGTGAAACGTCGAAGTTGCCCATACAAATATTCAAGTGTTATATAATAGTGATTTTAGTTTCTTTTTGAACATAGGTAGGGAACATTGAAGATCGAAATTAGTGGGAATATATGTGTTAAAATGTTGCATAATACGATCCATCATATTATTTTTAGCAACATCAGTATGGCTTCTATTAACCGAGAACATGTGAAAAAAGTCAGTACCACCTGAAGGAACGCGAAAGTTAATAGTTCAAGAAGGTCACAACAGTCAATGCCGTTCCCGATAAAATTAAATCTAAAAATAATAGATAAGCTCTCCGCAATTCCAGGTTTCCATGCCTATTAGTTGTAATCTGAGAATGTGAAAGGAGATTTTTGTCGACGCCGAGTTTATAGAGCATAACATTCAGAAACTCAACTATATGCATTCAATCCGCTTAACATGCGTTATGTAACGAGGGCTCCAAACAACACAGCAATATTCTGGGTGGCTACGCACAAATGAATAATATAAAGACTTTCAAACTTCCATACTTGAAAAATCCCAGCACCATCTCTAGAAATCCTGCGATTTTGTAGGACTTTGCTAAAATATAATTAATGTGGTCATTGAATCGTAATTCGGCGTCAAAAATAACGCCCAAGTCATTGGTTTAGGAAACTCTAGTCAGGGGGGTGTCAGAGATAGTGTAAGAATGGAAAATTGGACATTTCTTCTTAGAAAATGAAATGGTCTTATATTTTGACTTGTTAAGTTGCGCCTGATTGCGGCGGCGGGAACGATGTAAAAATTTTCAGAGTACTGTTCAATTATTTAAAAGCTTAACGCACATATATTTACAGAACCGGCCTCATAATCCATAGTTCCAATCCAGTTACGGTCCAATGGAGACATAAAGCTGATTCAAAGATAAAATCACTATAGAAAATTCTTGCCGTCAAAACAATCTAATATGACATAAAGTTGCGCACTTAAAACCTTGAGAACGAGAAGATAGACTTATGGGGATTTATATACATCTGTCCTTTAATGCTGGAATTAAAGATTGATCAACATGTTCAGTATTTATTTTATATGTATATGAAATCAATCAATATCATATTTATTCATACCCGATCTAAACAGGATAGCTAGAACAAAGTAAAATTGATATTAGAATAAATAGTTTATTTAAGACTAAGGAGAAAAAATTTTAATTCGCTACATAATAAAAACTATGTAAACTTACTTCATCTTCCTCATCCATATCTGCCTCTTCATCGTCTTCCTCGTCTTCAGCATCACTGCTTTCTTCCTCCGATCCTTCAGCCTCTTCAACTGATATATTCAGTGGATCTTCATCTGAACTGTCATCTGAAATAAAATAATATGAAGCAATTTTATAAATTCTTTTTTAAGTAAAAACGTTTAAAACAATTTTTAGCCGACTTTACAAAAAAACGAAGATTATCAATTTGTGGCTTATATGTGTATACACTATGGTGCATTCTGAACCAATACTTAGTAATATTACTTGTTCTGAGAAAGTAATACTTGTATTAGAAAATGAAAATAATATTAAAAATAAATCATTTTACAGCATTTATTGCCTAGTATTTAGACACAACAAATTATGAATTACACGAAAATATGAAAAATTATTAAATAATTTTTGCAACAGGCTAAATATCTTAATTTTCACACTTTTTAATAGTTGATCTATATGCCTTAAACTTTTTTAAAGGCTCGTAATAGTGTTATCACATTTTTACATGATTCTCACAGTAGCCTGGTGAAATTTTTTCCCAATCTTTTTGGACTCAATCTCATAATATTTTAACGAAGACGGTGGAGAATCATTAGTAGAACATGTTTTTGACTGTGACCACAAATTTTCGACTAGGTTTGGGTAAGGACGTTGTCCTGGTCACTGTAATACCCGAAAGTCTTGAGAAATAAACCAGTTCTTTAATATTTTGGCTATGTATCTTGGTTCATTCTCCTGCTGGAACCTCACTGCATTTATCTGATGAAACATATTATCCACAATTTCAATCAAATTATATTTTAAAATATCCGATACATTTTTTTATTCATATTTCCGACTATTCTATGAGAGGGACCCAGCTTATAAGCCGTCATAGTTCCCCAAATATTAATGTTAGCTTTACATTCTGAAGAAATCTGTTTGACAAGATTAAACTTTGTAAAAAATATGAAGACTGGACAGTAAAAGACCGTATGAAAATAATTTGGTCAGATCCGACAAAGATTAATCAATACACAACTGATGAAAATCATGGTTCTTGGGTTTAGACCGCGTCAAATTGGAATTATTATCCGACGTTTCGCCTACGATTGCAAGATACATCTTCAGGGATCTTTACTTCATGAGATCAGAACACTGAATGACTATCGAGGAGCGGTATTTATACCCGACTAGTGCTTAGCGAACCGTGGTACAGCGTTACAATCGATTTCCACGTGTGACGTAGACTGTAACCCGCATCTCGATTAATATTGATTGGATATATACAAATTTCGATTGATTCTCTAATTTTACATTTAAAGAAACCAGGCACTGATGCTAGCACCTTAATTTCTTTTACATTAAAAGTGTGACCTGAGCAATGCTAGTGTTCAGCTACTGCAGATTGTACAATTTGTTGCTTTTTTATACATCTTTCATGTTCCTTAAGCCTAGTGGATATAAACAGTCCCATTTCACCTACATATACTTTACCACAAGAGCAAGGTATCTTGTAAACGCCTTGTTTGAAATGGAATTGCGTCCTTTGGAGACTTCAAACATTGTCCAACTTTCTTATATGTGTTGAAAATTGTCCGAATGTTTGATTTTCGGAACAATCTGGCAATTTGTCGGTGGTTCCGTTTATGTAAGGTAACATCACACTGTCCATAGGAGGTTCATTTATAACGTTTTGTTGAGGAGTTGGGTTTTTATATTTATTAATAGAACGTCTTATTTCTTCAGCGCAATATCTATTGCCTCTCAGAGCATTAGTCAGTTTTTCTGTTTCTGATTTCAGTGATTGTTCGTCACATATTGAAAGTGCTTTATGTACCAAAGAGTTTATGACGGAACGTTTTTGAAGAGGATGATGGTGTGACGTTGCATTGAGATATCGATTTGTTGGTTTTCTGTACACAGAATGTCCTAACTTGCCATTCTCTTTACTTTGTACTAGTACATGAAGTTCCAATTTGACACGGTCTAAACCCAAGAACCATGATTTTCAATTTGACCAAAGCCGTGAAAGTTTTCGTTCTTTATTACACAACCGATGGTCGCCAATAGAAATAAAAAAGGGAAGGTGAGCCAATAAAGTCAAACATATCTGATTCAGACTTTGGGGATTTATGAATATGATTAAAGAAATGTATCTAGATATTTTAAACATAATTTGATTTGAACTGTTGATAAAATGCTCCATCCGATAAATGAAATTACCCGCTGGCAGGACAATAATCCAGAAGACACATCCAAGGCAGTAAAGAAATTTTATTTCTCACGATTTTTAGGTATTACAGTGACCGACATAAAGTCCTGACCTAAACCCAGTCGAAAATTGGTTGTCACAATTAAGACCTACTCTACTAAATAACTATGATTCTCCACTGTATTTTTTAAGGGGAATCCTGCTTTGGATGGTCAGAAAAATCTATTTCTTTTTTATTGCTTAAATCTATACCTAAGATATCCAAAAATATGTATCTATAGTTCTAGAGGCTAACTCTAAGTATTTCCTAAAATACAGGACTGAAAGCAGCGGGGTGTGGAGCAGTTTTGCGAGTTTCATCCAGTTTTCATCTATAAGATTTTTCTAAACCGGTGGGCGTGATTGCAAGAAAACTAGACGACGAATTGAAACCAATCAAAGCGTGTTATCTTCAGTTTTGTGCTATCTTCTATTTGAACTAAAAGGATTGATGAAAACTTATTTTTAAACAATTTTTATACCAAGTTGAAGTGACATTTTTTTTTTCAAAAAGTGCATTTTTTTTTCAAACTTCGAATTTTGAATTTCACGATCTCTCCGAATTTTTCTTAGTTCACTTGGAAGAAAATGTAAGCAAAGTAATTTTTTTTTGTTTGTTTCAGAGAAGAATACCGACCTGTATTTTTCCCATCGATTGGAGAAGACTTCAGTTGCGAGGCACTCTATGAATGTGCACATAAATCGACTATATTTTGTTATTTCACGTTGAAGAAATTTTTTGTTAAGCTGAAATATACACGAAAATATCTTAAAAAGTTCGCTACACTATTATTTTTTTCCAAAAAAAATTCCCGAAAAAACGCCTTTATTGGCCTAAAGCAGATTTCTCCTTAAACAAGGGATTGAGTCCAAGAAGAATGGAAAAAAAAATCACTAGACTAATGTGAGAACTTAGTAAGAAGTATGATAAAACGATCAAAAGTTGTTAAAAAAGTTAAAGGAATATGGATAAATTATTAGTAAATGAAACAAGTAAAAGTGATTCAATAATTTTTCATATCTGTTTTGTCTAAATACTTGATAATAAATGCTATATGATGATTAATTTTTAATAATATTTTCAATTTCCACTACAACTATCACTTTCTTAGAATAAATAACATTACTATATTTTACAGAGGCTTAAGAGGTACAAGCAATCAAATAACACTGCTAATTAAAACTAATTTTCTCTACTCCACACGCAGTGTACAGCACTCTCTAAGGATCGCTATAGTTATCACAGCAAATTTTGAATTTCATTAATTTTCAAAAATGTAAAAATTGTTCAGAGTCTTATGGGAAATCAGGACCTTGTCACTTTCATTTGAATTATTTGATTTGTCGATTAAATGAGGTTGAAAAAAAAAAAAAAGCTTTTTAAAACATACAGATTTTTTTTTGCAATAAAATATTTAGCTTGTCGTAAGGTTTAATGACATATCAATTTAAAAATAAGACAAAATTTAAGATTAACCTGCATTAAAATGAAGTTGAAACGTTTCATGAGCACGACTTTCAAATCTTTGAATACATTCAATATAAAAACCGACCCACTGATATTTCGAAATAATACAAATTAATTAAATATATATACATATATATATATATATATATATATATATATATATATATATATATATATATATATATATATATATATATATATATATATATATATAGTTTAACAGCAGTAATAGAAAATACAACATATCTATTATTTGCATGATTTGAAAATTTATTACAAAATTAATTCAGTTAAACACTGCTTGCAATTACAATTAGACTTAAACAGAGCAGCTGAATGGTCAGAAAAAACAGACTCTATTTTAATACTTCTAAACGTGCGGTCATCATACTACATAAAGTGAGAGAAGCTAACGCAAGATGAAGACATTAGGGACCTTTAATGCTGACTAACATTTAATAATCATATTATACATACTGCCAATAAAGCCATGCAGGTATATGGGTTTTTAGTAAAACATACACGTGAATTTAACGATCCAAATTGTATATAACAGTTATATATGACATTTGTATGTAACCACTGACTGTTAGTCTATGACGTAGTATACTAGAGTATGCAAGTGTTATTTAGAATCCTTACCATCAATGTTACAAATATCTGCTAGAAAAAATCTATTACAAAATTGTTAAATATATGTATTATCAAGAAACATGCGTCAATTCATACTCTCAGGAGAGAAATGATGGATATTTTGTAGTTATTCAAGGTGGTGCATGGTATGGCTGACAACTCCAGTTTTTTAAATAGGCTTAATTTTCCAGTACCAATCTACGGTACTAAGCACTTAACTACATTTTATTTATCTACAATAGCCTTAAGTAATAATCGTTCACACTCTCCATTATACAGGTTTTGTCACTAAGCCCTACAGTCTGAGGCAGACATTTTCAATGCTAATCATCGTTCTTTTTAAAAAATAATTGTTGAATTTAAAATTAGGTTAGATTTTAATTTTAGATTTACATTTTATAGAAGTATTTTGTACTTGGGTCATTTTACTTTATAAATTGCACGTATAAAGTGCTTAAATAAACAATAATGGTAAATCACAATTATTACACCACAAATCATCAATAATACACTTCACTTCTATCACTCAGTTATTCATATGAACATACACATCTTGTAGAGTGAAATTTTCTTCTAATTTACAATTTTTTGGCCTTCACAATATTCTGACGCCATTGTTTACGTTTGAGACTTACAAATTTTTGGCATGAGACATTTGAATATTATGAGTAAATATATTATTACTTTGTAAACTTATTTATTATGAAGAATAAGGTTAAACTGCCTCGGGTATAAACAGTAAAAACGCAACATTGCCAAATCACACTAGTTACAACCGGCTAATTTAAATGAGTTAAATGAGGTTTTATATTTAAATATTTTTTTTTTTATATTTTCTATTTCAATGATAAATGCCTTGCAAAATATTTATTTTTGAATTATATTTTTTATGAGTATTTTAACTTAATTTGTCCCATATTGGATACTACATCTCATTCCACTCATGTAGTAGCGAAAGAACCTCCTCTAATGGAAGACTACTAACTATGTCAGATTATTTTTCTCACCACACATTGGGAAGTTTTAATTAAACTTTATAAATGCCCCCATGTTGTCATTTCTGTAATATTTTATAGTTAAACTTTATCAAAAAGAATCTTATTTTTCTTGGACAATAAAGCTTATTTTGAATTAGTCCGAATATGTACTTCATAAAATTCTGCTGGACACTTCAGGGTTTTATTATATTTAATACCTGTATGCAGAACTATAAGTGAGTGAGGGTTTAAATAGGAAAAAATAACTCAATTTGGTAAATGTGAGAATTGTTCATAAGACGATTAATGCGAGGCTAAATTGTGTAAATATCCCCTTACCTCCAGGACCTTCAAAAGTTTTATCTTCCTCATCCTCAGTATCATCCTCCTCACTTTCTTCCTGAAACGCCAACAACTTTTTGTACAACTGTGTTGCGTTTCTTTTAGGCCTTGTGTTTATTGGTGTTTTAGGAGCCTTTTTCATAGGCGATTTACCTATGAAGAAAAAATTAACAAAAACTAAAATTTAGGGCTTCCCAAATACAAGGTTTTTTATGGAATTGGTTTGATGTGTATGTAACAACAGTTTTATTTTTTTTGAAAAAATATACATTTAAGATGATTTTGCCACACCTGAACTAACCTGATCTTATCTTACCTTTTCCTTTATTAGTAGCAGGTTCCCCATCATTTGTACTGCTTACACTATTTGCCTCATCTGGTTCATTTTTATCAGCTGCAATATCTCCATTCTGCGTCGGTGTCTCATTTTGCTTATTTTCTTCGTCCGACTCTTTTACATCAGTACTTGCTGCTTCTTTAGATTCAGAACTGTCTGCATCAGAAATTTTGATGTCTGGTATGGGTCCGTTTGATTCCGGTTTGATTTCTAAGGGATCTGTTTCTTCTAGAATTAAATATAAATTCTTTGAATGCAAGAAGAAAGATATTTTATTTTGAAGTTAATGACCTTTAATTAATTCATTAAAACTGATTAATTACCTTGTGTTATCTCCTCTCCATTAACTTCTTTAGTAGATGAGCTACTTACAGCATCAATATTGCTAGGGGTACTCTTGGAATCTTGACTAAATTTGCAACTACTGTTTCCTAGGGAACTACCTCCGGCTTCACCACTGGTTGAACTTGAAGCCGAAGCAATCTAAAAAAAGATGTAATCTAAAATAATCAATTTTGCACCTGTTGAATGAGTACCATTATGATGTAATGGAACATTTTGTTTCCCTACTGGATGAAAATGTTGTCTATGTCTACCAGAACTGTTTTTTTTTTTCTATAATGTAGAATATAAATGTAAAGCTCGAAGAAACAATGCAGCTGGCTACCAACTGACAGCTTCTGTTGCTTATTGCGATTTGTATAAAATTAATAATATCACTAATACAAATGGGGTACTTTTAGATTGTTTTTAGCAATAATTCCAGTGTGATAATTGAATGTGCCTGTGATATATTACCCCATGATAGTCACCACCCTGTCTTGGTTTTGGAGCACTCTTTCTGTGATAAGTTCGTTCCTATTAAATCAGTAAAAACTGTTTTTAATTTCAATAACTGTGATTATGTAATGATCAACGAACTTTTCATTAATGTCAACTGGGGTCAAAACTTAAATTGTGATGTTAATTTAGCGGTTGAAAGATTTTACTATATTTTGGATCAATGTTTGAATATGTGTCCCTAGAATAATTATTGGAAATAATTTTTACTTCCCAAGATGGTTTTCTCCTGAACTTAGATACTGTATTATAAAAAAAGAGTTCAATAAACAGTATAAATGTACTAAATCTATAGATGATTACAGTAAATTTTGTGAATTATGCACTCAATGTAAGGATCTCTTTAGTAAATGTTATAAGTATATTCCAGATGAAGCAGGAATACATAGATTATAGAAATTTTTGGTCATATATTAACAGTAAGAAAGCACAAGGTGGTATTCCTCAAGTTATGACCTACAATAATATACAACTAACAAATGAAATTGAAATTGTTAATGCTTTTGCAGACCATTTTGTATCTGTACATGCTGGAAAACTGAATGATCAGATAAACGGTTTTGAGGAGTTCTCTGTCCTAGTTAAACATTAAACATTTTCTGTTTTTAATTTCATATTTCAAATATTCTTGAAAGGTTGGATAACATTAACTTAAGAAAGGGCGTCGGGCCAGATTGATTGTCTCATAAATTTGTAAGAAACTGTTCTTTTTCACTTGCTAGACCACTATAGCTAATTATTAATAATTCTTAACTAGTTGAACATTCTCTAATGCCTGGAAGACGTCCAATTTTCAAAAATGCTGGTAAAAAGGATTGTGTGTCGAATTATAGACCAATATCTAAAATTTCACTTATACCAAAAATTATGGAATCAATTATAACTGACTTTCTTGATAGTACTTTTCAAAACATAATTATAACATGCCAGGAGAGTTTCAGTAAGGGGAGGTACAATAGTAACAAATCTGCTAACATATACTGAATATATAACAGAATCTGGAAGATGGTTAAGTTGTTGACTCCCTTTACACAGATCTTTCAAAGACTTTTGATAAATTGAAACTAAAAGTTTTGATATGTAGTGTCTAGATATGGTATAAAGGGATCATTTTTGTAGTGGATGAAATCATATATCTTGGACAGGAATTAGATACTTAAAATGAATAATTATTTTTCAAAGCCAATAATTGTTACTTCTGGTGTACCGCAGGAGGCACATCTTGCACCATTATTATTGAATGTATATATTAATGATATTGGATCATGTTTTTTGCATTCAAATTGTGTATTATATGCTGATAACTTAAAAATTTTGAACATGATATGTAATGCTGACGATGTGTGCAATTTACAGAATGACATTAATAGGTTTTCTAGGTGGTGCAATGTAAAGAAACTGGTTTTGAATATTGAAAAATGTAAATATAGACAATTTGCCAGGTCAACTAATTTTAAAGAGAGTAACTATTGTTTGAACCATTATAAAATCGAGCATGTGAATGCTTGCCATAACAAGGCTCTCAAGATGATGGGTTTCATAATGAGAAGCACTAGAGATTTTAATAACATAAATGCTATCAAAATGTTATATACCTCTCTTGTAAGACCACATTTGGAAAATTGTACCAGTGTGTGGAGTCTTTATTACCAGGTCTATATTAATAAGCTTGATTCAGTCCAAACGAAATTTTTACTTTACATAACCTTTAAAACGCATATACCAAAGGAAAATATCATTATAAAAGCTTAAGAGTAGAGTTAAATTTGAATAGTATAGCAAAACGTAGGAAAAATTATGATATTGTGTTTTCTTACAAGATTCTGAATGGGTTAATTAATAACCCAGAACTTACTGAATTGTTTCAAATATGTGTTCCTCCTAGACAATTGAGAGAATGTATTCAAATTGAGGCAACATCAAACATTATATGGAGAAAATTCGCCAGTCCACTGTATTATGAGAAATGGAAACAAGTTTAATATTTCTCTAAATAGATTAAAGTTTGTTTTAAAAAAAATTTATAATTGATTGTCTGAATTTGTATATTTGGGATAACTTTAGATGTAACTTCTCTAAATTGTAATTGGTTAATTGTTTGTCTATTATTTGATTTTTCTTGTAATCAACATTTTAACTATAGACTGTGATTATTAATATTAAATACTTTTTGTGCGAATGGGCCTGCCCCGTATATGGATAAATAAATAAATAAGGTTTAAAAATCCAAAAATAATTTTTTCCGCAACTTTTTTTCACTGTAAATTAACAATTATACTTACTGAAGTGTCTTTTTTTGCAGAAATCATAGGCGACCTAGGAATTTTTTCTCCTTTCTTTAGATTTTTAAGTGCAGGATTGACTAGATTAGTGTATTTCTCAATGACTTTTTCAATCGGCATAGAGGCTTCTTCATATAAATTATGAACATTTTCTTCATCATCTGACTCTTCTTCAGCTTCTTTGTCACCTGCTACTTCCTAAAATATTATTGTAAAATTAAATTTATTTTCCTTGTATAGTTTGGCAAATGTAACTTTAATTTAGTTTTAATGAAATAATATGAAAAAATTTAAGGATATATCATGTTGGCAACAAAGTAATTTCGGTTTTGTGGTGTGAAATAAAACTCTTTTCTTTTTTTATACAACGGATAAAATTTAGTTAATTATACATTTTCCATCCTGTTCAATGAGCTTTTGCCATCTTTCTAATAGCCTCATGAATCCACACTCAGTAATTTTGGTGCTTATCAACAAAAACTGAATCAGGTAAGATTTAAGGTTATTAACATTTGTGAAAGTTTTACACAATTTCGCACGAGTTACTAAAGCTGAGCATGATGAAACACAATTCCTTTGCAATCTGCCAATTCTGGCGACTTTTTTATGATTGCTTCATCCAGTTTCATCAGTTTTCAACTGTAAATATCTCAATTGATCGTCCATTCTCTTAGAAGCAGCTGAAAGTACACAACCCCTCTGTAGTACAACCAAATTGACAGCATGACCTTTTTTTGATGCAATTCAGCTTTAGATATAGTTTGTGTTGGTTCATCACGCTTAAACCATGATCATTATCAAGTGATGTTTCTGTAGATGACCCATTTTTTAACACCAGTGATAATTCTTTACAAAAAAAGAGTCAATTTAATTGCGCTTGAGATGCATATGGCAAATACCGATTCAATGTTTTAATCTCTTTCAATTCTTGTGAAATCCAAATATCTAAGTCCAAGACATTTTAAGTGATTTTCCATTGTTGTGTGCAATACATTTAACTTCTCTACAATCTCTTAATAGGTAATATGACGATTTTCTTCCTTTACAGAAACAAACAAGTAAAATATGCTGAAAATATTCACATCTGCACTCCATTTGAAAATTACCCTAAACTAACAGTTGCTTCTAAGGTATCCTAAAGCCTATCATTTGGTCTATTTAAAAGCAAAGTTAAAAATATACTGATGCAGAATAGCTTTTATCGCTCAACGATTTTGTTAATGCAGATTTAGCTTCTTATTGAAATATGTTGATGTGATTGGGAATTGATATTTTAATGTGTTTTGAAAATCACCAGTTTGATGCATCTTTTAACTCATAAGTTTGTCAGGGTGATTATTATTGTATTTTGTAGGAACTTTTACTTTTATATGATTATTTTGACGTGTGTAAAATTATAATAATTGTGACATAAATAAATATCCATCTATCTATAAATATGACTGATATCAACAAAAGGAAAAATCATAGCACTGACAGAAGTCCTTTGAAACAAATACAATATTTGGTAATTATTTCGATTAAGTGAAATATAATTTTTTTTTTTTTTTTTTTAAGTCGATACTTACCCCCTATTTTAAGGTCGCAAAACATGATGCTGACCCTGGTTTTCCACAATTTTCCCTCAATTTCGCAAAAAACAGGGAAAATAACTTTTCCCTTTAGGTTTAATTTTTTACACTATCTTTAATATTTTGTTACAACTATAAAGTCCACACTAATAGCTTCTGTATTATATAAAATTTGCTAAATTTGCATTGTGTAATTGCAAAAATCAAAAAATTATAAAAAAATAAATCAAAACAAAATCCCCCAGGACATCACTGACATCAAACAGCGACAGACTTGTCTTGTTAAGGGAATAATTTGCGCTGTGGCAGTGAATGTCGAAATTTTTTCAAAAAAAATGTTTTCTCAAGTTCACTGTCAACCCAATAGTTGTTTTGTGAATCTTATATAGTGCTAGAGACTCTACTAAGATGAAAAATAAAGCTATAATATATCTAATATTAAAATATTATTATAAACTTACTTTTAAAATTGCTACAATTGCTGGTGTAGCAATGGACGCATCAAATTTTAAAAATCCTTCAATTAGTGCTTCTTCAATATCGCCTCTTTTATAGGCTTCTGTGGTTTTGATAAATTCAGGTAGCTTTTGAGCACAGTAATGGGCCACTTCATGGCCCCCATGCCCATCATATACTGCGAAAAATGCTTCATTTTCATTGTAGTCTAAGATTGAGTTGTGTGCATCCTACAAAATAAATAAATTGGTCAATTTTTCATAATGTAAAAAAATTCTGTTATCAATAGTTGAATTATTTCTTCTGGTATTAAAAATATAACTAATTTTTCTTTTTTTTTTTTAAAAAATTGTCATTCCCTCCACGGAAATGATCAAAAAACCGAGAATCTTTACTTAGATAAAGTTAATTATACATATATGTAATTTTTACTTTCAATATTAATTAGAGCGACAGATTGAAATACTGGGTTGAATCGAATAAGAGGCTTGAAATGCAGAAAAAGACAGAAAATTGTGTATATAGAAACAACGAAGACAAATTTAGTCTAGTCATACCTAACAAAACATAATAGCAAACGATGTTGTAAGACACTGTTTCAGCTCATTGTTATAAAGCATGTTTTAAAATAAACTAGAATAAGACCTCGAGTCATTTTTTTTTAATCTACTCTTTTGTACATATGAAAAAAATACTCTTCATATTTTCAAATCACCACTGAAATTACAGGACGTCTTAAAACCGAGTGGTCTAATGAAGGCTAAACAATCTGACAAAGTTCGGAGTTAGTAGAATGATCAAAAGCTGAGCATTAACCATATTAATGGACTCAATACTTGGGACTTTAGTCACTAATATTTTTATATTATGACAAACTATTAAACTAAATTCCATAATAAAAAAGAAAATAAAGTCAATAACCAATTTAATGCCGTAAGAAAACGTGTTTGATGTCTTGCACTACAACCAGGATCTCATCATTAACATAAAAGTTACGCATGAAATAACGTTAAGTAACAATCAATTAGTAAGATTTCCTTAAAAATGGCATAATAAAGATCACAAAATCATGAGCAATCACAAAAAAATTCATCAAAAAAACGGCGTTGTCTTACCTCTTGGCTTACGCGCCAACCTTGCATAGAGCTTGCCCCGTATGCTAATTTGTCGTTGGATTCATCCGTGGAAACTTTATCGGTGATTGGTTCAGATAAGTAGGATCCCATTTTCACAATTTTTTATTTTTTACACGCTGAAACTCCAAAAAAATTAAAGAAAAACCGGCGCGTTATTTTACCTACACCTACACGCTCATAGTGCGGTGCTAAAAAATCGTAGGCCATATGACAGATGGCAAAAGATGGCGTTGTCGTCGTGGCGCCAAAAGGAAGTTAGAAAATAAAATACAATAAATTATAAATCACCGGAAAATATTATCATCGATTAAAGTACCGATCATTTTTTTAATATAATTTTTTTTACAAGATTATGGTATCTATAAAAATTAGGAAAATTACTTACATAGTTTCCATATTTTTGTAAACAGGATTCTATATTATCGAATGAAACATTAAAAAATTTTGTTTTCTTCTTTTTTTCTCAGAAGGCAGTTACTTAGAATATAACCAATGACATTTTAAGATATTATACAATGCCTATGCTTATAACCTTTGAGCTTATAGAGATGATGCTTACGAAGAAAATCTTAACAAAATTATATGCGGAGAAAAAAATCCCCTCATGAAAAATGCGTGGAAGAAAATCACTCAACGATAAGTGCGTTAAAATTGCGACGAAAAAAATCCTTTCGTTAAAATTGCGGCGAAAAAATTCCTTTTCTTGGTGTCTCGCAATTGGAAGAGATGCGTAAAAAATTTCTCTCATATTGCCTCAAAAATTTATTGGCTTTTACGGGGTTCTTCATTATAATTCAAGCGGGGATTTTCCCATCGTATTATATACAACTGTATTATAGTCTATATATACACGTGCAAAAACACTGTTATTTAGTTACACTATTCAATTTTATTGATTGTATTATAGTACACTAGGTAAGAAGTATAATCGGGCTCTGTATAAAGTTAAGTAAATTTACATGGACAAAATGTTTTTTTTGTCGTATTCGTATTTAAGGAAGCTCCGTTGTGACGGGCCGTAGTTATGCGATATAATTGAAAACAAATTTATGCACTTTTTGTGCTGGTGTTTGTGTTATTACTTCAATTCCAACTGACATGTCAATCGACAGCCAAAGTGCTGACGTCACGCGGCATTTAATCTTTCCAAACAAATCGATACTAACAGGTAAACCCATAACGGATTTCTTGTTTATTGTTAATTTCATTGAAAATAAGTGTGAAAAATGTATAAAGTCCTTCCATCTTATGAGATATATTCACAAAATATTGTCAAATGATAATTTTTTACTTGACGTAAATAAGGACCCCGCAGATTCAGCGGTGCTGGGGGTTCGCAGCCAAGCCAGGTGCTCGCTCAAGTCCCTTGATGAAAATGAATAAATACGAAGGATCAAGACGAGTGTAAAATAATAGGGCACCTTCAAAAATCTGAGGGGGGGGGGCGTACATACTTTTAGTTACGCCACTGCTTGTAATCATATGATAGAAATTTTTTCTATAAGAACAGCGTATTCACTGTTTTTTATAAGTGAACTTTCCCCAAAATGGCAGATAACACAGCTCGAACATTTTCAGTTTATTATACGATCGGTACAGTTACTTTATATGTGCGAGGGTCCGATTCCAGCACAAGTCTAGAGCTGTTCAGGTCAGGAAACGCTCGTTTATTTTCGAAGTGCATTATGTCCCGAGTTCATTTGATACTCTTTCCCCTTACCCCTCGAGCGTCACTGAAATGGCTGGTGTATAACTTTCCAGTTCTGAGGTGTTTAAACCCACAAATTTGACGATGTCAAGTTCGTGATAAAGTCCTAGCAGCTGTCAGTAATATTTCGGAAATTAATATTTTTACCTCGATATATTTTCAGCTCTCTCTTCAAAACTCAAAAAAAAAACACTTAAAAATAGATTGCTAATGTCGAGAAAAAAAGTTTTACCTAACGTTTCTTTGGAAAAAGTATTGCCAGAGTTATTTACCCTACAAAATAACACCTTCATCACTTTATTCAGATTTCCTCGGAATTATTCAGGGTTTGAAGGACAATAATTGCAAAGCGAGCTTTTCTTGCACCCGAACAGATCCAAGTTGCTCTGGGTCATAAATCCAAGGCAGTAAAAGCAAAAAGACTAACCTGAACTAACCTTTTTTATTCCGGGGCAAAAAGCCACAAGATTAAATGCCAACGGCATAGGTTAAATCTAAGAAGGTGTTTTTTTTCGAGTAGCAGGCAAAATATATTATCCGGTGATCAATCAGAAACCAAAATAGGATTATCCTTAAAAGTATTTATCTTGTGTTGTTGGGAGATAATAATTGTTTTTAACTAACTTCAAATATTTCGT